>OAMR01000103.1:2388767-2405027 GCA_900205405.1 Echinochloa crus-galli
AATATATCAATCACCGATCGATCTCAATACTGGGATAATACTTCTTTAAATATCTTCCATTTATAGCAGAAGCAAATTCTTCTCCCAATAATGTCTTCTAAATATATGCATTTCCAGGCACACATCTAACCACTCTGAAAGGACCTTCCCAATTTGGTGACCACTTACCGAATGTACTGTATTTAGTACCAATCGGCAATATTGCTTTCCAAACTAGATCACCTTCTGCAAATTGCCTGACTTTTACCTTCTTGTTGTAATATTTGGCAACTCGCATCTTATTTAAATGTTTAGATCAAAACCTGGAACGTGCCGGGTGAGACCAGACAGTTCCATATTTGCGGCATTGAAGCCAATCTCGAGAGACATATAGCTACGGACAAGCTATCTGTCGTTACTCAGAATATCATTCGGCAATCGGTAGAAGCATGTAAGAATCGCACTGCCGAACGCACAACATCAGCATGACGTGAGGTCGGTCTTTAAATAAGCAAAGGAAGTAAAGTACATCCTTGACCGATTAACGAGGACAGGCATGATATGAAAATAAATAAAGGGTGAAGCATGATCATAAATTCGCAGTAAACAAAGAATGCATAGGCCGAAAGCAGCACCCGTCAAGCATGATAGCAAACAAGTTAATCCACCGCATGATACGACTTGTTTGAGACCACACCACTAATCAGATTAGATCAATCCACCGCATGATACAATCTAATCGTGAAAGGCTAAAAGCATTCATTGTCCAATGCAAACCCACGAACACACGTTCACTCGTGAGAGCACTACCGAATGCGGCTATTTAGCCGAATCGGGGTCCATGGCGAAGGAACAAGCCTAATCGGTAAAGGTAAATCTATCAGATCGAATCGAATTCTAATCCACCGGATGATTAGCTCTAAGACGACCCAAAAACCTGCATCTACCGCATGATACCCGGTTCTGTCAAGATCTACACGATACCGACAAGCTCGAACCCGCGACACGTGGCAACCTAGACTGTTTCGGATTCGGCTATATGGACGCCGCGGTTCTTTCATCGTTTTGCGGTCTAGAACCGAACCCGACCAGTCTAGATTGGGCAAGGGTGTGTTGCATGAATTAAGCACATAGTAAAAACGAAGCAACACGGGGTAACTTAATGAATCTGCTAGATCTTGCCGAAATCTAACAGAGCCGATAACTTGGTCCATACTAGATCTTAGCCCACCGCATGGCTCATGACCTAACAGAGGAACCTTCTTGAGACCACAACTTAAATCCACCGGATGATACTAAGCATGGTAACAAGACTACTTGCATCAAAGCTTAAATCCACCGCATGATACTAAGCATGATACAAGGTTGCCGGTACTTACGGAGGTCGACGGATCGATGGCTCCTCTCGAAGGACTCGACGACTCGACTAAGGACTCGATAGGTGGCGCATGGTCGGTTTGTTGTGTTGATTGATTCGATTGATTGTCTTACAATTGCCATGGGTTTGTATTTATACCCAGGTCTTGATACAACTCCTAGTCGGACACGACTACAATACTTGTTTCTAAAAATAAACGACGAATCTTCGTGTCCATATTGCGTTCCTTGTTCGAACCGGCCTTTTCCTTGTATTGATCCACGTCATCATGCCTTCCCGAATGCTACCGCTTTTCGCCTGCGGAACAATGCCTCTGCCGAATGATTACGCATTCCCGACCGCAGAGTATCTTTGCCGAATGCTTCAGAGAAAACTCCTTGGCCGAATGGCGACGCATTCCCGACCGCAGAGTATCTTTGCCGAATGCTTCAGAGAAAACTCCTTGGCCGAATGGCGACGCGTTCCCGACCGCAGAGCATCTTTGCCGAATGCTTCAGAGAAATCCCTTTAGCCGAATGGCATCCTTCCACCAAATCCGGCCCACATGTCAGCCTCTTCCTGGTGCTAATTTTTGGTGTTAACAAGAAGGGTATCAACTTCCAGCTGGGTCGGTTCCCTTCTTCCCCGCTAGAATTCATGAATAAATTTACTGTACGAACGAAGGTCATTAATATAGTTAAAGTACGGTAGCAGTAATAGATAACTAGTTTGTTGACAACTTACTCAATGTATGGCTGCACTTCAGTTAGATTGGTCAACAAATACTTCCTGATAGTGCGCCATTCTTCATGTTGCAAGTTCTTAGCAGTCGACACACTTGCACTTCCAAGTTGACCCTTGAAGAGGCTAAGGTTGGAATCATTATCATTGGCATTGTAACGAGGGATCGGATTATGCACGCTAGGAAGGGTGTCAACATAGTACTTTGTTGTGAAATTTGTCACCTCCTCGGTACAATATGCTTCAGCAGTGGAAGCTTCAATTTTGCATTTGTTTTTACATTTCGTTTGAAGAACCTTTTGTTGTCTTTCAATTGCATAGCACCAACGGCCATGCACAGGCCCCCCCAATTGTGCCTCAGTCGGGAGGTGCAAAATCATGTGCTGCATCGGATTGAAGGAGGGTGGAAATATCTTCTCTAACTTACAAAGCAACACCGGAGCCAAAGCCTCCATTTTTGCAACCAGCATCCGAGACAACTCCTTAGCACAAAGGATGCTGAAGAAATTGCTTAACTCTGCCAGCACTAGCTAGCCACACATGGTCAGGGAGATAGCCTCGAACCATCACCGGAAGAAGCCGCTCAATCCATATGTGGTAATCATGACTCTTGATCCCATTTATTCGCATGGTAGTTAAGTTCACCCCCTCCTTAGATTTGCTGCGTACCCATCGAGAAACAATAATGTTTTGAACCATTGTAGTACTTCTTTCCTATGGTCCCTCTTCACGACATATGGGGCTGGAGGCTTTTTCCATCTCTTGCCTTCTTTCGAAGAAGGAATGTTGTATTTTGGTCTATCGCATAACCTAGATGGGTCAACACTTGCCTTAACGTTGTCCTTTGTCTTATCAGGAATGTCCATGACTGTACCCCAGAGTGCCTCGTCCATATTCTTTTCCGTATGCATCATATCAATGTTATGTGGAAGAAGAAGGTCAACCATGTAGGATAGCCTCCACATGCATAACTTCTGAGTCCAGGTATGTTCCATATTGTATCCCACAAAACCACCTCCTTTTTTTTGCTTGAGCGCGTTTGACTACGCAAGAATGTCGGCACCTGTCAACATATGCGCTGGGGATCTAGAACCATGACACCTTTTGTAAAATGACACTCCCTTGTTGCTTACTCTATGGTATATACGTATGCATCAAGTTGGCAATGGGTACCCGAAACCCGAGTACCCGATGGGTTTTACCCGATAAAGAAACGGGTATGGAATCATATTTCTACCCGCGGGTGCATAAATGGGCAACATCATGTACCCATCGGGTAAGCGGGTGCGGGTACATACTACCCATACCTGCATACCCGCGGGTAAAATTTACCTGTCTAAATTTGTGATAAACTTATAAAATTGCACACTGTTAGTGAAGGACAATTTAATATTAATAACTAACAAAAAATTTCATGCTTTATTAGACTATTAATTGGTTATGAATTGTCATTTATATTTTTTTATTTATTCAAATCTGCTGGTATATGCACTTTATCATGTGTTATGTTCTCAATTATATTAGTTTATAATGGGTATGCTACCGGGTACGGTTACCCGACGGGTAAAAAAACCCGCCCGGGTGCGGGTGTGGGTAAGAACTTGTACCCGCATGCGGGTATGGGTTTTTTAGCGGGTAGAGTTAGGAGTTGACGGGTGCAGGTATGGAATGGCACTACCCGACGGGTTTCTACGCGTTGCCATCCTGACGTATGCACCTTAATGGGGTTAATTTCCATGCTTGACAGGCCGATCAACCACCGATGAAAGGAGTAACTAAAAGATCCACGCATCAGGATTCTGCTACTCAACAATTGAATGATCAGGAAGTTTCCCGTATTGCTATTGTTGTAGAAAGGGTATGAGCGTTTGCTATAAGACAAAGCTTGAATGTGAGCGGAACTGCCCCAAAGAATGAATTACCAGATGAAATAATGTTTCTTTTAGAAAGAGGAATATCCATTAATATCCCAGCTGCTGCATCAATCAATACATATAGCTGTTTAATTATTATTACGCGTCTATGACTTCAACAAGCCAAGAAATGAGGAAAAACCAGATGAAATAATGTAACAACTTTATATATAATTGTGATAAAATAAATAAAAACCCAATACATACACTGCGTCCTTTTTTTTGAAAGGATCATCTGCTATTTCTCTGATACAAACTCTTGAACTCGGGATCGAAATCATCCTGAACTCGTCACATATATAAATTTTAATTGCGATTAAGTTATCTTTTGTTCCATATAATCCGTGGTGTAGTTCAACTTTGGTTCATCTCTGACAGTCCATTCATAATTTTGCCACTAGCAAACTGCCAAACTGATGGAGCGAATGACTCAGGAACTGTTTGTTGATTTATTTGATGAACAAACTGACGATCTGATATTTCTAGAGGAGACTTAGTTCACTTCAACCATGCCCATTTAAGGATCATGCCAAATTTGAGTTTTCCAAACCCTACTAAGATCAACGAACCATTGAAGGACCACGAACAATTTAATTAGTTCCTCCATCCTCCTAAAAAATCAATTTAGCTGTTTAAATGTTAACACAACGGAAGGCAATAATATCCGATACACTGAGATTTGTTGTCCTTGTCGTGCTACATTCCCTCCCTTGCTTTTTTTATTAAACACTGTCCCTGTCGTAGTTGTCTGCAGTTGTCACCCGGCTCAAAGCTTGCTTGCCTTATTTAAATCCTCGCTTTAGTCGTCAGAGACGACGATTTGGGTATCAAATACTGCAATCAAAATGATAGCCTTCCCATGACCAAATTAAGCGAAACCAACCCAGATCCAGTCCAATTGACAAGCAGGCCGTCTGAGTTATGTCCACCGTGCTGCTCAACTAAACATTTCTTTTAGTTCCTGGAGAAGTCGATCCAAGCTAGAGATAATAAAAATAAAGTCGCCCGTCGCCTACTAGCACGACGACTGAAGCTGAAACTGATCGACCGAGCTAGCTCCTCCGATCCTCCTACCGATCTTGCGGTAGATCGAATCATTGATTCGATCTCTATGTATGCGTGAGAGAAAGCTTTGCCGACACTCGTTTGACTAAACATACCAGTCACATCCTTTCCTGCTCATCGCTTTTGTTTACTCGATCAGGCCTCATCAGCGTGTATTGTAGGTTGTAGCGTGTTTCAGCAATTCAGCATCGCTCAACCACCGTTGGACAGAGATGCCCGCGACGTATCTTTCTCCTCTCCTTCCTAAGCTTCCTTCTCCTGCTTTCCGTTTTCTTCAGCCAAGTGTCTTTTCTTAATGACACGCACCGGCACATCATCAGTGGATCGAACGAGCCCCACACGTCGCCGTGGTGTACGCGTGACGAGGAAAACGTGCCTGCACTGCAGCATTGGGCGCGTGTCTGTGCTTGCAAAGCAAAAAGGAAAAAAAAAAGAACGTATCCGTTGCATCCTACCTCCTGGTTTTTTATGTTATGCTATCCTAATATATACGACACGCGGGAGTATTATCATTAGACGACTGTCCCCTAAACAAAGCACAGAGACTATATACTGGGTACTGTGGTACATCAGAGTGTATGGCCATAAGCTACGCCAAACTGCCTACATTTTAATCTCCCGTTAAAGAAAACCACAGCTATGTACAATCTCGCAAGTGGCTGCGCGGTTTGCATTGTCAACATGCTCGGCAGTCGGCACTAAGAGTAATCCCAACCCAATGACTAGGATGATGTATATAGCATTAAATAAGGTGCTATGTAGGATAAAAGATGATGTGCCAAGTGAGTTAATGAAGAAAGAGGAGGAAACCGGGTCTGGTATGAGACATGGTTTCTACACGCTATCCAAGATAAGATGAGAGAGAAGCAGCATTTAATTTAGTCATGGAGCATCAATGTCTGCTTTGGAAGAGTAGTGTCTTGTACTAGTTTCTTGATGATGTAAAGACTATAGACATCACTACTAGTTTCCTGGCTTGGGACTGCCCCAGCAGCCACCTTGAACCAGCTCCGGCGGAGGAACATACAAACTACCAGCCGCCGGCGCCGCACCGCGCTGACGCGTCTCGGCAGCCACCAGCCGCTCCCCTGCTCCCTTCCACTCCCTGGCTTCCACGGGCCACCCCAACCACCGGCGCTCTCCAAACCCAAGCAACCCCCGTCGCGAAAGCGCAGTAAAATAAGCGAAAAGCGCAGCACGCAGCACGCACCCTTTCGACGACGCGCAGTCCCTGGCGCCGCGCCCGAGCCGTTGGGGGCAGGTGGAGACTTCACGTCCCCGCCTCTCTCCTCATTCCCGTCTCCTTCCCCCGACACGCGCACGCACGCACGCATAAAAACCCCTCGAGATCGCCTGCGGCCTTCACAGACAAGCCTCCCCGGTCCGGGCCTGACAAGTCCACCGCCTTTCCACCTCCTCGCCGTCGCCCTCGTCCAGTAGTGGCGTGACGCCTATAGTCCTGCGCCTCGCCGCATCCTATATAGAAACAGAGCCGCGCGGGGCTCTGCAGCCACGGACGGAGGGGGAGCACGCACGCGCATACCAGGCGGCAAGCAAAGGCACGGCACGCAGGGCGAGTGGTGGAGCTAGCGTGTTCTCGCTTTGCCTTTGCTTCTGCCGCGGAGAAGAGGCGGGCGGTGGTGCACCGTGCGGGTAGAAACCGCGGCGATCGGAGCTTGGCCATGGCGGATCACCAGAGGATCCACCCGGTCGACCTGGAGGCCGGCAACCGCCAGTCGGCGCCGCTGGTGCCCGGCGGCTCGTTCCGCTCCGACAAGGGCGACCCGGCGCAGCAGCGCGCCGCGAACATTCAACAGCAGCAGCAACACCGCGGCCACGGCCCGCTTCCCCCGCCGCCACGCCGCGTCGCGCCGCCGGCGCCCCTGCCGCCTCCCCCGAAGCGCCGGGGCGGGCGCGGCTGCTGCTGCCGCTTCCTCTGCTGCGTGCTCGCCACCGCGGTCGTCCTCGCCGTCCTCGCCGCCGCCGCGGCCGCCGCGCTGTACCTCGTCTTCAAGCCCCAGGCGCCGCGCTACTCGGTGGACCGCCTCGCCGTGTCCGCGTTCCAGGTGGACCCGTCGACGCTCACGGCGCGGGCGGCGTTCGACGTGTCCGTGACGGCGGCGAACCCCAACACCCGCATCGGCATCTACTACGAGCGCGGGTCCAGCCTCAGCGTGTGGTACCAGTCCTACCGCCTGGCGCGCGGCGCGCTGCCGGCGTTCTACCAGGGCCACCGGAACACGACGGTGCTGGCGCTGGCCATGGCCGGGGAGGTGCAGCTGGGCAGCGCGGTGGTGTCCGGGCTCCAGGACGCGCAGCGGGCGGGGTCCGTGCCGCTGGTGTTCCGCGCCGACGTGCCCGTGCGCGTCGAGCTTGGCAGCCTCAAGCTGTGGAAGGTCACCTCCAGGGTGCGATGCGACCTCGTCGTCGACAGGCTCATGGATCTCAGCAGCCCCATCAAGATCAAGGCCAGCAACTGCAAGTTCAGCTTCAAGCTGTGACTTTATTTGTTTGTCATTGCTGCGCTGCGTTCTACTGTACTAGATTTCTTTGGTTTTTTTATTTCTCTCTTAGCGAGAGAGAGAGAGTGAGACAGCTGTTGCGTTGGATTCTTTTGGCGAAGTGCTGGCCGTGTTTTGCACAGGTGCACTCCCGCCGCCCACAGTGTCGTGTTCATCTCGTGTACAGAGTGTACTAGCATATTGCTGTTAGAGAGGAATAATATTATGCATGGCTAGATTTCTACGTATTTACTTGGAGTTAATGTCACCATTCCACCTGTTCCGTGAGAGGGATTATCACAACAGCTGGAGAACATTGCTCGCGACCATTGCTCGACAGGAGAGCTTACAAGTAGCTTGACAATGTTAGGCCCAGGATCATCCACAGATTTGTCACTTGCAACAAGCGATCTTTGATATTGCTAGGCACTGAACCCTGACGCATGGTCATTTACAAAATTACAAGTGCACCAATGCTCAACCGCTCCACCTAAAAGCGATGGCGAAGTGAGGAAAGTGAAGCTGATCTGTGCCATGTATATGCGCTGCAACCTGCAAAGTCAACACGTTTCACCTGCCCCCAACCCCAAGTTGTAGACTTGTACTAGTCTCCAGTCTCCAGCATACCGACAAAAGTACAAAACGGAAGGTTGCATAATTGATCGATCGAGATGGTACAAGTGCACAATGTTTTACGGATGCATTATCTTTCTCTCTGAAAAAGCCATAAGTCAATATGCAGTTTACCTGCCCTTAAAAAAATGCAGTTTACATGGCCCAAGGCCAAGTGACCCAAGTCCCAAATTCTCAACGACAAACCCAACAAGGACGCCACAGGAGCTAGCCACGGTAATTCATTGCAAGGGGAAAACTTGCGCTTTAACTAATTCTTGGGTTACAATTAACTTGCGCTATTAACTTTTAATCCAAGAAAACGTCCCCTGGTAGCTTTCCCAATTACTGCGCTGATACGTGTTGAAGAGTATCAATCTTTTTTTTTTGAAAGTTTGAAAAGTGTCAGTGTCAATCTTGGATCAATTTCTTGCGACTTCAGCTGGATCCTAGCCGTGCGTAACGCGAATCGGATGGCTTATGTTGTATTTGATTCTCCTACTTCCCTACGACAGCCCGGCCCAACTCCTATCCGAGAAAGGAAAAGGAAACACGAGGCCGACCAAAAGACTTGCGAAAGACGCCGGGAGCGCAGCCCGGCCATAAACGTGAGCTGCGATCGGGCGACCCGGATAGATACTCCACGCAAGAAAAGAAATAAAAGACGAGAAGAATTTCTGTGAGGAAGTCAGGAAGGCAGCAAGAGGTGGGCGAGAGCGGCGGCGGCGGCTGGGCGGCGGTAGAGGACGAGAGGAGGTGATGGCGAGGACCGACAGCTGCCTGGCGCGCGTGGGCGCCGGAGTCGCCATCGGCGGTGCGGTCGGCGGAGCCGTCGGTAAACCCCCTTCCTCCCTAAAAACCTTAAACCCTAGCTCTGTATCAATCCGTGGTAACTGGTCCGAATTCGCCCATGGTATGCGGTTGATAGAAGTGGATTAGCGTGCGATTTGAGGAATCTTATTGAGGTAGCTGCTGATCCGTGGTTTGTCTGGTTAGTTAGGGGGTGCTCTGCGGCCTCAGATGTGCGAGCCCAGGCAGCTCTGTTAAGAGTTCAAGTTTAGGTATCAGCTGGAGTTGGAAGTACTAGACGTTGGGGAGGCTAGATAGATGCGCTCTAGTTGGGAGTTTGTTCGCCCAATCGCGTGTGCTTTAAGCTTCCTTGCTGGTTTGGTGCGCCGTGGTTTGGTGAATTTGCTGGTGGTCGTTAAGACTTGGGACGAACAATGTAAGATTTTCTAGTTGGTTTTGACTGAATGACTTCATAGGGTCAAAAGCCGTTCAGTGCTTCTGTGGAATGTACCGATTAGTATATTTAGATTTTGGTTTTAATTGCTGATTTGCACTTTATAATGGAAAGATGGCAGTGTTTGCTGTCTGGATTGTTTGTGTGTTGACTTACTGGTATCTGCCGTTGAAAAGTTCCATTTGGTGGTTTTGTATTTTACTCGTGGAGATAACAGTGACCTAAAGGTTGAAAGGGTTGTAGTTGTACATGGCTGTTGTTGCATTAGGTTGTCCCTGCCTCTGGCATTCCAACTTCCATAGTTGGCTTTTGATTTTTGTAGAAGGCAGACACCCTTTGGAAAGTCTTACTTCTATTAAATTTTATACGGCGTCTGTTAGAGGGCCAGTGCTTCTAGCTAACATGCTTGGCTTCTTTACTTCTTCTGGGCAATAACTCTTATACAATGGTTGATCTCAAGGTGTAGCTCTAACAGAAAGTTGCTTATAACCTGTTCTCAAAATGTTCTTGAGTCCATGTGTTTCCTAGGATATGAATATTACCAAAATAAATGACATACCTTTCCTTCTCTCTGCTGCCTTAGGATTGGGCATGAGTATCAAGTTAATAATTGGCATGTTTTGCTTCTTTCTGTGCAGGTGCTTGCTATGGAACGTTTGAGGCATTCAGATACAAGGTATGCATACATTGTTGCTTTCTTATGTTTAAACTGCTTTGTGGTAGTGCTTTTATTTATCTGATTTCCCTTTCAATATTTGGTTTTGTGGCATTCTTGATGAACATGTCAACATTCATAAACTATTAAATATCAAAACATGACTCGGACGGCGAAACCGTTTTTCGATTTTTAGCGACCATGATTTGGATACTTAATGCGGAAATGCAAAAAGAAACACGCGAGTTTGAAAAAGGTTAAACGAAGAAAATTCGAGGAAAAAAAAGTGAAAAAAGGAATGCAACACGAGGACTTCCCAGGAGGTCACCCATCCTAGTACTACTCTCGCCCAAGCACGCTTAACTTCGGAGTTCTGATGGGATCCGGTGCTTTAGTGCTGGTATGATCGCATCCGACATGTATGCCACTCTCCTTCCTCTTATCCTCTCGCCCCGACGCTTCGCCGCGCCACGTGGGCCCCATTCCGCTCCCGCGTTTCTTCCTTCTACCATGACTCGGACGGCGAAACCGTTTTTCGATTTTTAGCGACCATGATTTGGATACTTAATGCGGAAATGCAAAAAGAAACACGCGAGTTTGAAAAAGGTTAAACGAAGAAAATTCGAGGAAAAAAAAGTGAAAAAAGGAATGCAACACGAGGACTTCCCAGGAGGTCACCCATCCTAGTACTACTCTCGCCCAAGCACGCTTAACTTCGGAGTTCTGATGGGATCCGGTGCTTTAGTGCTGGTATGATCGCATCCGACATGTATGCCACTCTCCTTCCTCTTATCCTCTCGCCCCGACGCTTCGCCGCGCCACGTGGGCCCCATTCCGCTCCCGCGTTTCTTCCTTCTACCATGACTCGGACGGCGAAACCGTTTTTCGATTTTTAGCGACCATGATTTGGATACTTAATGCGGAAATGCAAAAAGAAACACGCGAGTTTGAAAAAGGTTAAACGAAGAAAATTCGAGGAAAAAAAAGTGAAAAAAGGAATGCAACACGAGGACTTCCCAGGAGGTCACCCATCCTAGTACTACTCTCGCCCAAGCACGCTTAACTTCGGAGTTCTGATGGGATCCGGTGCTTTAGTGCTGGTATGATCGCATCCGACATGTATGCCACTCTCCTTCCTCTTATCCTCTCGCCCCGACGCTTCGCCGCGCCACGTGGGCCCCATTCCGCTCCCGCGTTTCTTCCTTCTACCATGACTCGGACGGCGAAACCGTTTTTCGATTTTTAGCGACCATGATTTGGATACTTAATGCGGAAATGCAAAAAGAAACACGCGAGTTTGAAAAAGGTTAAACGAAGAAAATTCGAGGAAAAAAAAGTGAAAAAAGGAATGCAACACGAGGACTTCCCAGGAGGTCACCCATCCTAGTACTACTCTCGCCCAAGCACGCTTAACTTCGGAGTTCTGATGGGATCCGGTGCTTTAGTGCTGGTATGATCGCATCCGACATGTATGCCACTCTCCTTCCTCTTATCCTCTCGCCCCGACGCTTCGCCGCGCCACGTGGGCCCCATTCCGCTCCCGCGTTTCTTCCTTCTACCATGACTCGGACGGCGAAACCGTTTTTCGATTTTTAGCGACCATGATTTGGATACTTAATGCGGAAATGCAAAAAGAAACACGCGAGTTTGAAAAAGGTTAAACGAAGAAAATTCGAGGAAAAAAAAGTGAAAAAAGGAATGCAACACGAGGACTTCCCAGGAGGTCACCCATCCTAGTACTACTCTCGCCCAAGCACGCTTAACTTCGGAGTTCTGATGGGATCCGGTGCTTTAGTGCTGGTATGATCGCATCCGACATGTATGCCACTCTCCTTCCTCTTATCCTCTCGCCCCGACGCTTCGCCGCGCCACGTGGGCCCCATTCCGCTCCCGCGTTTCTTCCTTCTACCATGACTCGGACGGCGAAACCGTTTTTCGATTTTTAGCGACCATGATTTGGATACTTAATGCGGAAATGCAAAAAGAAACACGCGAGTTTGAAAAAGGTTAAACGAAGAAAATTCGAGGAAAAAAAAGTGAAAAAAGGAATGCAACACGAGGACTTCCCAGGAGGTCACCCATCCTAGTACTACTCTCGCCCAAGCACGCTTAACTTCGGAGTTCTGATGGGATCCGGTGCTTTAGTGCTGGTATGATCGCATCCGACATGTATGCCACTCTCCTTCCTCTTATCCTCTCGCCCCGACGCTTCGCCGCGCCACGTGGGCCCCATTCCGCTCCCGCGTTTCTTCCTTCTACCATGACTCGGACGGCGAAACCGTTTTTCGATTTTTAGCGACCATGATTTGGATACTTAATGCGGAAATGCAAAAAGAAACACGCGAGTTTGAAAAACCGTAAACGAAGAAAATTCGAGGAAAAAAAAAGTGAAAAAAGGAATGCAACACGAGGACTTCCCAGGAGGTCACCCATCCTAGTACTACTCTCGCCCAAGCACGCTTAACTTCGGAGTTCTGATGGGATCCGGTGCTTTAGAACAGTAAAAAGGAAATAAATTGATTGGCCTATCCTTCAAGATGTAAAAGGTGCTACTTATCACGGTGCTACTGATGTTTTGCCATTAAGCCTTGTTTGCCAATTCAATTATCATCGTAAAGTGTAGCTTTTGTTGGTTTACTTACAAGAGAGAACATATTTGAATAGAAGTTTATAATCGTTTCTAGGGTTATTATTGTGATTAAATATCAAACCAGTAGAAAGGAAATAAATTGATTGGCCTATCCTTCATGATGTTAGGTGCTACTTACCATGGTGCTACTGATGTTTTGCCATTAAGCCTTGTTTGTCCATTCAAATTTCATCACGAAGTGTAGCTTTTGTTGGTTTGCTTACAAGAGAGAACATATCTGAATAGAAGTTTATAATTGTATCTAGGGTTAATGTGAGTGCTAATCAGTGTGTATTTTGTCCCACAGATTCCTGGATTGCTAAAGATCAGATACATTGGACAAACCACTGTTGGCAGCGCTGCGATTTTTGGGCTTTTCTTGGGGGCTGGCAGCTTGATTCACTGTGGAAAATCCTACTAGTCCGTGCCTTCCTTTTCTGCACACTACTCAGTCGATGAGCTTCAGAGGAGGATTCTAGATTTTGAGCACTTCCCTGGGTGGCCTCAGAGGACGTCTGTGAAAACATTTATTCAATGCTTATGTACAATTTTTACAGCTAATAGCTCAGGGTTGGAAAGAATCAAGTTGTGTTATTTGATATGCCGGTCCTAGTTTTGGTGTGGAAATAAAATCCATGTTCATCTGTACGCTTGAATCATCAATTTATGGTATCACAAGACGTCTCCACTGACACAGTGGTAGGGTTGACGCAACATAATTAGATTTTTTTTGGTGTTGATTAGTGATCTGGAACTCTATGTACGGTCAGTTAATTTATGATACTACCCACATCTACGTATCTACCGCACGTCAGCATAGAGAACCACATGATAAGGTTGATCTACTTTTCTACCGCACGTCAGCATACAGCATCCAGCATACAGCATCCACTTGATAAGGTTGTTACTGTACCTGATACGGTTGTTACAACAATTCACGCTGACGAGCCATTCCAAATATTAACTATGCTGAAAACTTGAAAACTGGCCCAACACATTCTTAGGTTTTGACATCACAGGGATATACGGAAAAAGTATAAAGTAAGTAGGATGCTAGGAACACGATAAATGATAAACCATTCTGACTCTAATAAACCCCAGTGGATCAGGACCATATACATTTGTATGTACACAAAGCAAGCAGGACGAGAGTAGATACGACTGCACTTTAGTTCTAGGAATAGCACAATCAAAATCACTACAGCTTCTGATAGATTCAAGTCCAGAAGCAGAATTACAACTCTAGGATCTCAAACACCTATACCTTTTTGCCTACCCGTTCGTCATAGACCAATCAATGCCCGGGGTCTGTGCTCGATGGTTAGCAAAGGCATACCAGACTGTGAAACAGCCCTTACAAATCCCATGTTAGCCGTCAAAGTGGGAGCACGCCAGATGTCACCTGTACCAAACACAATCTTGTTCTTCATCGCAAGCTTCCTTGTGGTGGGAAGATCCATCATACGTGCTGAAGGGCTGTCTGGGACAATTCTGCAGGGCCAAAACTTGTTGGTTAGTACTACCTCCATTCATCTATATATGACGCCAGTCAGCTCAAAATTGAGCTAATCAACGTCATATATGAAAAAACAGAGGGAGTAGTATGTAACATACGGATTGCATATTTGTTAAAAACAAATTCAAAGGCCATTTGCAAGCACCAACACGCATCTACCACTTCCTACTTCCTAGTCTAGCACTCTAGCATGGTTCTAGTACTTGTGGGATATGATAGTATTTTGAATGAACAGGAAAATAGTAGCTGAATAGGGGAACAAACATCTGTGCAGATGAAGAATGCAGGCAAAACAGCCCACAATTGTCCACTGCAGCATGTAGTTACAGGAAGCTAAAGCAGTTTTCAATTATCAACCGATTTAGCAAATCCAGTACAATAATTATATAGATCACAATACAATACCGATTCTACCAATCTATACTGGATCCATTGGCCTCGCAAGTTACTACAAAATTTTATTGGGCAGCCAGTAAAGGAGTTCACGTCCACAAAATATAAGGGTGAAATGAGAAATTATCAGATACTTCACCACTAACAATCTTGGAGTACCCCAGTGCATCTACATATCACTCAATATAGGGATTAGATGAACAAAGAAAATCATCTGAGAGCTACATCTGGCACTACATGTACCTAACAGATGAGATCCACATAAATACAGGAAGAAAGAGCAAAAGTATGCATCTCATAAACATGAGCATGTGCTAGTTCTCAAAACAAAACCCGATAATGTGTTATGTCTTAAATGTTAAAATATGGTAACAGAAGAATCATCATGCTCAGGATTCAAAAGTAAATAAATTAGTTACTACCATGGCACAATACTGGACTTCGAATAAACAAATTAGCTTAGTAACAGAACTTACGTGAGTTGTTTCAGTAAGTGTCTTGCTCTGGTTTTCTCCTCAGGCCCACCACACATCGAAACAATTTCTTTGAACTCCGAGTTGACAGTTTCACATATAATACATTGCTTCCCCTCCACCGCTTTCCCCAATTCTACGAGTATTGGACACTGCAATTCGGATTGTGCCTACAAATCAGGCATGAAATGATTCAATATAAGTTCTCAGAGTAGTAATTCACTCCATCTATTGTCAATTTGGACTGCAGAAACATATTTCTGAAAATTTAAGTGTTTGATGTGAGCTTCCTTACAGAAATCACGATGAAAAACAATCAAATCTGTGTACAGTTAACAATCAAAACTAGAACTGGTAGATGAAACAATAGCGTCTAGACTGTAAAGGGAACATTTCCAGGCGACCTGATCCATGACGAACTTGAAGTTGCACTTGAATCTCGCCCGGGTCTCTGCCTCTGGTGCAGCCATCAGCTTCCCCACCCCACCGTTGCTGATCCCTGATACTATAGCGACTATCGCCGTTGTGTCCAAATTCAAGAGCTCCCTCGATTCCCTTCTCATCTTCCCCATGAATGCACCAAATGCTACATCAAAACCCGACGGCACCTCCTCACCACTTCCCTCAGCCACGGTGGATGCTGGTGGCAGCAAAGCCTCGCCAGGTCCCTCGACGATGTCAATCTCGAACGCCCTGAAGCTCTTAAGCTCCTCGCTCGGGTTGAAGCTGACGCCAACCCACCCTTCCTCACCCTCTTCATCGGAATCGCCGATGAACTCCTCGAGCAAGTCGGCCTCCACGGCCCCGAACCCCTCCGCGAGCCCCAGCGCGATGTCCGCGCCGACACCGCGGGAGAAGACGAGGAGCAGCTTCTCGGGCCGTGTAGCGGGCGGAGCACCGCGCGCGGCATCCAGCACCGCCGCGACGCGGGCGCGGAGGCCCCCGCACGGGACCCACGCGAGCCTGGCGGGGTTGCTCGCGGAGACGAGCGCCCACGCGGGTCGGCCGCGGAAGGCGCAGGCGAAGTCGACCCCCGGGAGCGGCGAGAGCCGGGACGGGCTCCGCACGGCCGGGTGGGTGAGGAGGAGGTGGAGCGCGGCGAGGTGGGGGAGGTTGGAGGAGAGCGGCGTCGCGGGGTCCGGGTGGGCTGAGGCGAGGAACCCGAGCTCGGCGGTGACGAGGC
>OAMR01000103.1:2414203-2442899 GCA_900205405.1 Echinochloa crus-galli
CCCACGCGAGCCTGGCGGGGTTGCTCGCGGAGACGAGCGCCCACGCGGGTCGGCCGCGGAAGGCGCAGGCGAAGTCGACCCCCGGGAGCGGCGAGAGCCGGGACGGGCTCCGCACGGCCGGGTGGGTGAGGACGAGGTGGAGCGCGGCGAGGTGGGGGAGGTTGGAGGAGAGCGGCGTCGCGGGGTCCGGGTGGGCCGAGGCGAGGAACCCGAGCTCGGCGGTGACGAGGCGGAGGAGGGAGCGGAGCGCGGGGTGGCGCGGCAGCTCCGGCGAAGCCGCGAGGCGGCCGTGCAGCGCGCCGCACCGCGCCCGCGCGAGCTCCAGCTCGGAGTCGGCGGCCATCTCCCGCGGCGATCCGGGTTCGGCCGCGGTGGGGGAGAGAAACTAGCACGAGGTTCGTGGGTCGGAACAGGCCGGCCCAGATGGAGTAGAACAAGTGGGCTGAAAGCGTCAAAAACAGAACGGCCCATGTGATTCGTTAACGCTGACTTATAAAAGGGCCAGAAATATAGCCGTTGGGCTCGGCGGCTTGGGCGTGCGTGCGTTCACTCGCGTTGCCTCGCCATTTTTGAAGCGCACCGTGCCGCACGCCGCACCCGCACTTTGCTTCCGCTTCGCCTTTTCGCTTCCCCTATCCTCCACAACGGCACACTCCCGCCGCCGCCGGCCGACTCCCGCGGCGAAATCCTGCGTCCTAAGCGCCGGCCTCCTCCGGATCTGAGACGCCGGCGCTCTAGCGTGGGTAAGTCTTCAAGATCTGGTCCTCTGTCGGCTTGTGCTTCGCGAATTCTGCGATTTTTTTTAATTTCTTCTCCTAGTCAGTGCGCTGTTGGTTCTCTGCCACGCGCGCCCTCCAGCGGGTATTTGCTTCCCCTCCACATTTGATTGGCGCTGGTTCGAGTAGCGTGGTGATTTCTCTGGCCAGTTGTTGTGTTCATATGTTGTGTGTCGTTGGGGAACGTCTAGGGTTTGACGGAATTTGTGAGCAGTTTTCACTCAATTTTTAGTTAATATGATAATTGTTTCCATCCGATTTTCGGATTTAGTTTTACGGGAGTAGATGAGTGGGGGCTAGGCTTACTGTGCAGTATCTAGAATTTAAGATAGCTCGCATTCTGCAACACTGCTGTCATTAAGTTCTGGTGGATGTAAAATCATAGATGTTTCCTGCACATGTTGGTCCTAATTCATGTATAGAGTTTAGGCTTACTGTATAGTAACTAGATTTAAGCTAGCTCGAATTCTGCAACACTGTTGTTACTAAATTCTGGTGGATGTAAATTCATGTTTCTTGCACATATTGGTCCTAAATTCATGTATACTTCCTTTAGTGGAGAATTTGTGATTTCTATCTTTTGTAGTAAATACTTTTTACTGGAGTGATAGTAATTAGATGGTTGTGAAATACCTTGGCAGTGTTACTAGGGCATACATGTATGAGTATGAACCATACAAGTCGATGTTTGCTACTCTTGGATAACAATGTATCATACTACTGCCTGCAGTTCACTCATGTATCTTTATGCATTTTGTGTTATTTTTATTTAGTTTGGAGCATATCATTTACAATCCCACTGTTGCAGTGTTTGGAGCTGAAAAAGAGTGAGGGGAATAATACTCAGCTTGACCTTGAGAAACAATTGCCTCAGATGTCTAATGATAGTGAATCGAGTAGTCCTGCAACTACACTCAGGATGAAAATTGACACAGAAGATTGTGGAATCAAAATTGAATCACCCACTCCAGAGAAGCTTGAATCTAGAAGCAAAGGGGTTGTCGTGAGTTCACTGGCAAGGAATTTGCTTGCAGAAAGGTACAAAGACAGATTTTCAAATCATCTGGGTGAAGATGAGGATGACACAGATGATGACGACTATAGTGACAGTGTTTCACCTGGTGGTAGTCGATCTTTGATTTCAGGAAGCATTGAACTCCTTGAGAAGTGAGTCATTTTAATTTTTTTATCTCTATAACTGATGCATCTGTCTGCTGCCTAGCCATGATTATTCACATTGTCTTTCTTATTCACAATGGCAGACACAAGGATTTGCTGAATCTATTCAATAGAATGGAGACTTCTATAAGGTTGCTACGCTTGCGGAAGAAGATGACTACATTTAAGAATATTGCCACCCAGGTGGAAGTGCTTACAAAGAGGTAGTAATGACAACAAACCTATCAGTGTGGAATATTGTTACTTTTTATTTGTTTTTTGTTGCATTTGGATGATAATCTTTCTGCATTACAGGGAGTTCTCATGCAGTCATTTGGCCCAGATGAAGCATTTATTTCCTGAAGCAATCCAGATAAAGAGGATACTATTACATGATGAGAAAAGTCTATGCATGTATGCTGATATGGAAATCACACTTGTCATGGATGTTGTGGAATGCACAAGCCCTGATCAGTCTCCATCCATGGCAATTTGCGAGGCTTTTTACTCAAAACTTTTGAGCTTTTTGGATGCTCATCATAAGGTACTATTAATTTAACTAGACCTTGCCCGGTAGTTATTAATTAATAGTGTTTCACTGTACAACATTTCTCTTAATTTGCTCACAGTGCCCCAACTGAAATTATGTCTTTTAATTCCAAGTGAACCTATATGAGCCTTTTTAGAGTGACATATATGCACTTTTGATTACATTAGTCTTCAGACCATGATAATTCACTGAGCATTCTAGTTGCGATTGTTATATATGCAGGGTACAGACATTCCTGAGGGAATCCTACCAGAACCCTTTAATGCAATGTCAAGGGAGATATATCTTGAGGCGCCTAATGAACATGCAACTGAGTCACCTTTGCAGGGTACCACTGAGGATGAATTGTCACATGCTTCCCACTTCCCACAATCTTTTCAAAAACTCATGTCACAGAAAATCATTGCCGATGCAACTGAAAAGACTCAGTTACTATCTGATCCAGCAGAACTGAGCTCTGTGAGTGCTTATGATACAGAAGGCACAAACAGAAGACCTCAAAAGCAAGATACACATGCTCCAGTGCCAGTGAACTCTGAAATTTCTGCTACTCCAAGCCGCAAGACGATCTCTTCTTGTCAAGAGAGTACGCCAAAACAAGGGACCTCAGAGTCACCATTTTTGGTTGGAACACCAGCAATGCAGACACCAAAAAGGCCGTTGCCGACTCCACTTGAGAAACTTGAGGCCACATGTGGACAGATTTCTGAACCACGTTCAGCCAGTTCAGCTCGCAGATCACTGAATACATCATTAAAATTTGATGGAGGAAGCCTGTCTTATCATGACGAATTGGAACATGAGGCTACAGCTAGAAAGGGCATCCTCTCAGAAGATTCATCTAGTTCCAACAAATTAGTAGAGGTACTGATCTGATTTCTATCCAACACATAGAATTATTTTTTACATGGATTGGGCACATAGCTACGTGCTAGAAGTTCAAAGATGCCATAATCAAGACTCCCTTCATTCCAATTTATTTTTATAGAAAACTATATTTATTTGATACTGTGAAATTAATATATTTTTCCTATAAATTTGGTCAAAATTAGACAAGTTTGATGTAGGACAAAGCTAAAGTGACCAATAATTTGGAACAGAGGGAGTAGCTTAAATAAGATGACAAATGTTTGTGCTTGGATTCTGATTTCTAGAAAAAACTAATGTGCAATAGAACAACTGGGGGCAGCTTTTTCTGCATTTAACTGTGTTTTTCATCATAGGATTGGTAAACAGCGTTAATGTGGGTTGTGTCAAAAAGACTTTGTAACTATCTTCATTCAGTAATACCTAGAATATTGGCAGTGACTACTGACTACTAATAGCCAGCATAGCTTACCAATAAACTATTTTTTTACCCTGAGGCACATTGATAGGTTTGTAAAAAGGGAATGAATGTTTCTTTTTTTTCCCCTGTACAAATGCACCATTAAAAAATTAATGTACTCTCAATTTTCTAGGTATACCATGGTGTACGACTAATAGATGTCTTGCTTGCTGCTTTTTTTATTACTTTCGTTAAATAGTTGGAAGACTTGAATTTTACCTATCAAATACATAGACTTGAAGATTAAGCTAATTCATTTGTCTGATTCCTTGCAGGAAAAGAATCCTGTTTCCTTCACGGACAAAGACAAAATCAATCAAGTAGACCCAGTGGAAACCCAGGAAAAGATAGCCTCACTTCGTACCACATTTGACATTGTCTGTGATATTTCTCGTTCTACCAAGAATTCGCTAATCACGAAACAAGAACTTTTCCACAATATTCTTGCCAACAACTTGGAGATAGAAGAGAGTGGTAATGATTATCAGTGTAACAACTCCAAATTGTAGCTGATATTTCCTGAACTATGCTGACTGTGTGTTGTCTTTTTGCCTAACTTAATAGGGGAGATAGAAGAGCAGCTGCATATTTTACAGGATCTGGCCCCTGATTGGATATCTAAGAAGGTGATAAACGGAGGAGAAATACTTTACAGGCAAGTTTGCATGAGCGTCCCCTTTTTGTTTGCATATGTCCTTGGGAGAGCTGTATTATTTGGTGTTACTAGCAAGCCTCCCTTTTTCTTCTGTCAGATTTTCAAGGGAATACTAACAGATGTTTTTCTTTTCCTTGACAGCATTGAACCTATAACAGATCAGAATTCCATTCGGGCAAGGCTTGTAGAAGCCGTATGAGAGCTCCAATCAGTTCAAAGCTGAAGAATCCACCTGATACTGCTATGTATGTACCCATCAAGCAGACACATTAGCTAATTTACCATAATGGAATCCGCTGGATTGCTCGTCTGATTCAACTTCAAATATTGAGTAGCAACACAAGAAGATGGGTTCCTCTGTGCAATCTTGTTGACCTGCTCAATACTAAAATTGATATGAAAATTTGAACCTGAGTTTAATTTTGCACTCAGGTCTGCGGTGTGATCTTTCTGTGTTATACCAAGAATTGAACATTACAGTCTGTGTGGAGTTCAATTGTCCTTTGGCATCTTGTCTGTGATATTTACTCATGAAAATGCAATAGTATTAGATTATGTTTGCTGCTCTGTCAGGGTTCTTACTGGAGCATGCGCATGCTTAAAAAACACGCAAACCATTCCGTCATGTATGTCACAACCTGTATCCTTTAGTACAATGAGCTCACGACCTGTATCCTCTAGTCATACTCATACATACACAGCATGTGCCAACAGAGTGAGCACTGAGCAGACACAACACAACCATCAACTGCCTAATATATAGAAAGGATGCAGTGTACCTTTATTGTATATATGCAGTAATAATAGTATAATGGAATACATGTACAGGACTACCAATCTCTCTACATGCACAGCATAGTAGCATATATCACTGTACAGAGAACATGGACACAACCGTCAACGGCCTTGCCTTGTTACTCCTCTGACCAGGTGATGTCCACCATGCCGAGGCTCTGGTCGAGGCCGAGGGCGTCCCAGACCGCCGGCGACGCGTCGACGATGTTGTTGTCGCAGGGAGGCTCGAAGTTGTGCTCGTCGTCGCAGCCGTGGACGGAATCACACTCGTCCACCACCTTGGCGTACACGGAGTTGCCGTTGGCGCTGATCCTGATGCGGTGGCCGCAGCGCGCCATGTTGCTGAACCACCCCGTGGAGAGCGCCACCACCTTCTCCTCGTCGCTGTGGTAGGCGTTGTCGCACTCCGACGGGCCGCCGCCGTCCTTGCCCTTCTCGAAGCTGTTGAGCGTCAGCATGGCCTTGGTGCTCGCCGTCACCGGCGGCGAGCACCGGTACTGCGGGTACTGCTTGCCGTCCTCGCAGCAGTCCGGGTCGTTGCTCTTCTCGCAGTTGCCGGAACGGCCGGGGAGGTAGCCGCTGGCGCGGCACTCGCCAAGGCCGCCGCCGGGGCGGAGGGAGAACGCCATGTGGGAGGCGGAGAGCACGACGAGGACGAAGATCGCCATGGCGGCTGCAGCTCTGGCAGTGGCCATCTCTCCTTGACTCGACAAATGCTCGAACCCCTTCTCACTCTGTTCTTGCTTTATGTGTGCTCTGGTTTTGCTTGATGGTTTGCGCGTAGCGGTGCATGGGCTTATATAGTGGTTTTTCAGCTTCCATGTTGGCTTGTTAGTATGTTCGTATGAACTAGCTCTGATGCACGTGCCGTACCAAAGGGTTTGATGTACGTGTGACCGAGGCAGCAATCAAATCACAACTGGTGCGTTCAGACTGGACGAGCTAGATGATTTTTGCCGTGCCGGATTTGAAGATTTATAAATTTGTCTGATGTGGACAAGGGAGAAGATTGGATCTTTAGGGGTTTTTTTTTAAGGAAAGAAGATTGGATCTTAGCATCTTACACAGAAACATAGGGTATTCACATCTGAAAAAACTGGGAAAAAAAATAATCGTATGGGCCGTCTACCTCTCGCTCAGAAAGATGGTTGCTTTGGCCCATCAGGACACCCGGGATTTCTACGTTGTGGATCAAGAATAGCTGCTGATTTCAGAGTTACAGATCCAGGTCGTTTCAATGGAACAACGCCGTTGTACTCGTATCAACCCAACAAAGGACAGGTATCCTCGCCAAACTGAATTCGGAGTGAAATGAAACGATGATTAATCAAACTGCCTTTTTCTTCAGTCAACGGCCTTTTTCTGATGCCAAGCTTTTCAGAGTTTTCCAAAAAGGATATAGTATATATTCGAGAAAAAAGGATATAGTATTATGAATAACGAAACAACAACACAAGGAACAAAAGGACCATTGGTTCAGAAGTTTAGCACAAAAGCACAGAAACAAAGCAAGCAACAGAGTACGTTTAGCTTCAGCAAACTGAAACTGCAACACCTCAAACAAAACTAAACAACATCGATCGCCGACAACACACATGGCCATCCTCGCCGCCACCCTCTCGGCCCCGCCAGATGACGCCAACTGCTTCGGCGCCGCCATCGCCACGCGCTGGAGGCTCATCTCCGGCCCTCGCCTGGTCATCGTGTTCTGGCGCATGGGGGATGCATGCGGGGTGTGGCCGTGGATGCCGGGCAGCTCGACTGATCTCTGCCGTCCCTGGAGGTGGGTGATCTGGTGTATCGCGGCGGCGCGTTCCATTGCCTCACCCAAACCAAGGTGAACACCTCCGTGTGTACGACCCCTTCCTTGGTGAAGACGGACGGGACCAAGTATGCGTGTGTCCTCCTGACGTCCCGTGCACGACGCAGGCGCGTGTAAGCTCGGGCGCCGTGTGGATGCACTCGGCACTCCAATGTCCAATGGCGTGTCTCTCTCCCGCCGTCCCCGGCCATGTGGCCTTTTTTCAGACGAAGCGATCACCTGAATCGAAATGGGAACGAAAGGCAGAAGCCGCGCAGGGGGATAGCAACTCGTCCAAACGGGAAACAAGCCCCCGTGTGTGTGTACGCGGCGTGCAAGTAATTAAACTCCCCGGCTCTGGCCTCGTCGCTCTTCACCTTAGGCATACTCCGTAGTAGATACTCCGTAGTAGATACTACAGCTTGCAAGCTTTTCAACGGACAGACCACAGGCACAGGGAGACCATCACACACGGAAAACAGAAACCAGTAGGTAGCATAGCATAGCAGAGATCCAGGTTGCGGAGCACACGCCGTACTCTCATCTTGTCAGTAACAGTAAGCTCGGTTTTGGCACGTGAAATCATACATGGCATCCGTTGATTCCGTTCAGAAACTCGTGTTTCCATGTGACGATACTGAGCTCACACCATCACTGTACCAGTTTACCCAAAACCAGGAGACACCGGGCGGGCCGAACTGAACCGGAACATGGCGAACATGGCAAGACGCGCAAAGAGACACGCGGAAGGCTACTCGTCGTAAAGACTCAACAAGCACCGATGCCAATTGCCAAACCAACGTAAGACGGATGTGAACGGTGGTCGGAATTCAAAAAGGTGGTACGGGTCCTGCCTGCCCTGATACTGATGTTCGCTTGATCAAGCTGGAGTACTGGTGTAGTGTTGCTGTAGGGTCCAGCCCTCGCGGCCTCGCCGCCGCCGGCTCGACGCACTTCTGTCCAATGCCGCGCCCCAAGCTCTCCAGGCTTCCTTCCCTCCCTGCTGCTCGCCCTCGTGCTCGTGATGGGCGCAGCCGCCTCGCGCCTCTGGTCGACTGCGTCCCGGCGCCGGCGGCCGCGATCGAGGACGCGCCGTTCCAAGCCCCTGGGTGCTTCCTGGCGTACGCGGAGACCGAGGCGCCGTCTCCCCGCGAGGACGCCTTCCGCGGCTGGTTCTACGCGGGCCCCAACACGACGGCGACGCTGGCCGACCGCGCGTGCGCGGGAGACCGCACGGCGGCGGAGTGCGGCCGGTGCTTCGACGACGCCGCACGGGCGGCGGCCGCGCTGGGCTGGCTCGCGAGGATCTGGGGACAGGAGGTGCTCGTGGTTAGCTACGGCTGCTCGCGGCGCGTTCAGATATCCGAGCTACCTCTGGGCCGTGAGTTCTCCTACACGATCCCTTCCTCTCGATCCTTGCAAATTGTTTTGATGGCTTCTTTAAAAATAAATTGTTACGTTGAAAAAAGGCGGAAAATTCTGATAGAAATCTGCTATGCCCGGCAGCAATGGTGCGTACTGGAGTTGTCTTTTTATGGAATGATGTTTATGATATCTACCCTATCAATGTCAGTGGTAGCAACGTTCTGCCTGATTATCGTTACTCTATGAGGTATGTTTGTTTATCATCTTTCGATGGTCTTGCTTTCTCTTTCTGAAACTTAAGTAATACCATTGTTGAATTTCGGTTCAGAAAAAGAGCGATGGCTTCATATAATTCGTTTTCTTTTCCATACTAGTAATTGACTTATAGTACTATTAGAGCAACTCCAATACATCCCTTTTCTCTTTTACTCTTTCTACTTTTAGAGGAAATCACCTTTCACAATTTCACGGTATTGGTGAGAGATGTTCCAGCCGACTTTCTTTTTTTGCCATCCATCGTTCTAGACGTATGAGACCTACACATCTTACTATTACTAATTGGAGGCTCCTTTTGAAACCTCCACGTTAATCATCACGAAACACGCTAGAAAAAAAGATAAATCCTAGAAATTCTTACAAAAATCAGAAACATCCGGCCATCTATCTGACAACTCTAATCATATTCAATAATAATAGCCATCGGATGTATTATGTTCTGTAAAAAATTACCCACCTCTACCATTATATAAAATAACTTAAAGTAACCCCCTAAACATATATCTAAATTACCCACCATTGCCACTATCAAATATAATCTATAATCCTTCAATTTTTTATCTGAATTATCATCTTATACACCATTAATGAATCGTATAGGAAAAAACATAACTTATATTAAACTATGTATGATGCATTCCGCATTGCCATACGTACTACTCTAGGAACCTAGGGCGTCGGTTCCATGCAACACCGTTGACTAGACAAGTTTCGGCCATAGCCCACCGCCACAAGCCGCGATCGCAATCGTGCAGTTCAGTTGCGATGCCTGCCCTCAGCTCGCTGCCATTGAGTTCAAGCCTGGCACTCTTGATCATACATGACGGCGTGTCGATGTATACTCCATCCTTCCAGGCGAGGTCTACGATGGTACGTACATTAGCTGCCTGCGGTCCTGTCCTATGATATTATCCATTCATCACCCATCACCCATGCATATTCCGTGCAGGTGCAGCATGTCACCTGATGATGAATCTGATTGGCATGGATGTGTGATGTGTGGC
Source organism: Echinochloa crus-galli (assembly GCA_900205405.1). NCBI lineage: Eukaryota > Viridiplantae > Streptophyta > Magnoliopsida > Poales > Poaceae > Echinochloa > Echinochloa crus-galli. Next base: position 2,423,911 of record OAMR01000103.1, read on the forward strand.
GCCAACGGTTAGCTCTGGAAAAGATTAACTAATAATAGAGATGTCAACGATTGACACCACCTTCATGTGCAACTAACATGATGATATGATCATCAAAAGATGGATCAGATGGCCGGCTATTGTGCCACCAAGTTCCTAATTCCCATGGAGACCATGAGTAGCACGCGCCGATGCATGCTGTGAAGCAACAAACCAATATAAGCAGATTCGATCGAGTGTTCGGTGCCAGGGAAGAAGATATGCACGGCCAAACTCTATAGATTCTTAGACGGGCTGCTCCAATCCAATTCGTTGTCCTCCAACCCTAGGCCCTCCAGCTGAGTGTCCCTGCGTTTTTTCTCACCAAAAGGACATGTGGACCGGTTGCACATCAAATGGTATGTATCTATTGTTTCTTCTAGGTTTCTTTGCATCGGTTCTTTCTGGCCTTGGTGAACCACAAATCATGCAAGACCAAGTGACATACTCGCACTTGCATGTCTTGCAATGTTCTGATTGGTTTTGGCTGCCAAATTGTCATGATATATAAGTACAAAAAACTTGGAATCTACTAAGACTTAGCCACCGATATGTTTACAAAAACACTAAGGGAAAAAATACAAGTATATATGGGATTAATTCTAAAAGATTCCAAAACCGAAAAATACAACAACACTTTTTGGGTCATATATACTCTTTTCAATCAAATAGGTTAATTTTCTGAGTGTTGTAAAATTAACCATGCTTAATATTGTCCAGCTTATAGTATGGCCTAATAAGATTTATGTCACGTTAGCAAGGTAATTAAAACTCCTCAGTTGTCAAATGTTGATCATTTTAATTTTGTTCGAAGTTGATCAAGTTCTCTATCTCTGATATCCACATTACAGAAAAATATATTAACATCTTAAATACTAACTAAATACACCATATTAAACTAATTTGATATTATAGATGTTATTATATTTATCCATAAAATACGTCAAAGTTAGAGAATTTTTATTTAGACAAAAACCTACGTTTTGAATGGCGGGATTGTATTTATCTATATTAAAGTTGTAGTAACGACATATGATGTGGTAAAATTTATAATTCATAACAAGAATTATGTAAATTGCTATTTTGACGAATGCATTGTATTTTTTAGAGGTATTATTACGTACTTAATTTTATGGTCCAATAATTTTAAGAGTTTATTGTTTTCCAAAAAACATATACGACTACACTTACATTTTTATGTGAAATTTGAAACCCGGGACACTACCTTGAGAGCTAAATGCCTAATATTAATAAATCAAAAGAGATGAATTGGAAATTGAGATACAACAAAACTCATGTTTCAGCTTACCATGCGGTGGAAAACTATATAACAACTTGAGTAGGTGAGAATGAAATTAGGAAGCAAAAAATTTAGATTAATGAAAGCATGACATACGGTCTGCAAACTTTATTGCTCAAGGTAAGGATGTAACCAAACACATATTGATCTAACACATGCAGATGTGCAATGCAGAATAGTAGGAGTATACACCTGAGTATTGCGTGGAGAAGGTGAACAAATAAGAGGGGAAGAAAAGATAAGCAATAACAATAGATTGAAGCTCCAGATTTATCAAGTTTAAAATTGCTAGCCCGTGCGGGAGCACTGGTTGGTAGGCTAGTGGACTCTGTGCCTGAGGACATTGTCTAGTGGGGTTCGTTCTGCACCCAACCTTTGCCTGTGTGTTAGGGTCACCCGCTGGAAGCCACATGCGTTGCCACTCTGATGAAGACCTCTACGTTATCAACCTTTTTATCTGGAGTCTAGTGTTATTTCTGTTTGTCGTGGCCCTGCAGTGCCACCGCCTCCCGTAATGTTGTTTATGTACTGAACTATCTATTGTAATAATGTGAACCAGCATCCCGGGACTGTTATTTGTATCATATTAAGTTCTCTTTTTCGAGGGTACGCTTCAAAAACCCTCCACTAGTGACAGAGACACTGATAGGCAGGCAGCTGCTCTGCTAGTTGGCTACCTGCAAAAGGATGTATGTTTGAGAGATGAACTGAGATAGCACGCACTTTCCGAGATCATGTCCATCGCCACGGTTCTCACATCACATCAGTACTCAGCGACCACGGTTTGTTTGCATCACAAATTGAACTAAGCCGCCTCGTAAATTTGGGCTGTTTGGAAGTCTCATTGTGGTCAAAGCTCTTGAACTCTGAAACGTCGTCCGCCCAAGATCCAAACATGCATACCTGGCTGGCAGGTGGCCAAAAACATGTGTCTGTGTGTGTTGTCATCTGTGGTTGCACAACGCGGGCCGGCCGGTGTTCAGAACCCACTGGCAGGTTATGGCACTGGAGCAAGAGCACGTGTGCCGCTCTAGGCACTCCAATGGCAGGTCTTACGCGGCCAGACGTTCCCCGGCCATGTGGCCTTTTTGAGACGAAGCGATCACCTGCACCGAAACGGGAACGAAGGCAGAAGCCTCGTAGTGGGATAGCGACTCGCCCAAACGCCCCAGCTGAGGGGTGAGGGCTCAGCTCCTCTTCCTGTTCCACTCCAGCGTACTCATCCCATTTCCTCCTTTGGAAATTGAGATACAACAAAACTCATGTTTCAGCTTACTATGCGGTGGAAAACAATATAACAACTTGGGTAGGTAAGAATGTAATTAGGAAGCAAAAATTTAGATTAATGAAAGCATGACTGAAACGGTCTGCAAACATTATTGCTCAAGGTAAGGATGTAATCAAACACATATCGAACACACGCAGAATATATAGTAGGAGTATACACCTGAGTATTGTGTGGAGAAGGTGAACAAATAAGAGGGGAAGAAAAGATAAGCAATAACAATAGATTGAAGCTCCAGATTTGTCAAGTTTAAAAATTGCTAGCCCGTGCGGGAGCACTGGTTGGTAGGCTAGTGTCATTAATCGATATATTTTTCCTTTTTTTCCCTCCTCGTATCTCTTCTCTCTCTTGCACCACTCTCGGCTGGCCGCGCCCAACCTTAGTAGGGGCAACGACGCTCGCACGAGCTGAGGCGATCCTATGGCGACCAGTGGCATAGCGGCGCGTGCAGAGATGAGAGGAGAGAAAAGAGAAAAGGGAATTAAGAAAAAAGAGCCTAATCAGATTTTAAGAGAGAGGGGAGGGAATAAATGGAATTAAGAAAAAAACTAAAAGGAAAGAGAAATAGAAAAGGGATTTGGCGAAGCAGCATTATGTTATTCCTTTTCAGTCCACTAGAAATATAAAGAAAGGGGATGATTTTTCTCCATCTGAGTTACTCTAATATTGCTCAAGTTAAGTTACCGTCAGCATGCAATTCATGGGTTACCAGATTCTGTTTATGTTTTTCCAGATATGCCATAGCTGAGAGCCTGATACAGTGAATGGAGCATTCTGGCGATGTTTATGTGCTTCTGCCATTGAAGCCGTTTAGAAGATTTTGTACTGGTCCTATTACGTCTTCATGCTGCTAAATGCTAAGTTCTATACGTGCAAGTGCGTGTTCGGAATCCTTAGGCATGTCTTGATAGTCTTGTGATGTAAGGAGACTCCACAAATAATGCAAGTCCATATGACCACATTTAATTACTGACAAGAGAAAAGAGGATGAACCATGCTAATTATTGACAAGAATCCTTAAGCATGTCTTGACAGTCTTGTGTAGGAGATTCTTGTCAGCTAATTACTAACAAGAAGAAAGAGGATGAATAGGCTACATCTACGTACATGTGACGTGAGGGATGAACCATGCATAGAACGTACTGTACTCAACAGCATGTAGGACTGTAGGAGTAAGGCACCCGCACACGTGTTCAAAGGCTGATCAGTGATCACCTCAGTACCTCACCTGCACTGAATTGGGAACCAGGACAATGCAAGCAGCACGGTAGGATAGGAATTGGCCCCAAACGGAAACAAGTCAAGTCAGCTGATCTGTGAAAGGGAACCGCCAGCACAGTGGCCCTTGCCACGGGCCAGCTCCGCCCCTCCACATGTTACACGACCATTCCACTGGCCTACGAGTTGTAAAATCCTCTGGTAGTACTATGTGAGAAAGATGAATTGACCATGGCTTGTTTGGATTTTGGAACACGGAATTAAACTAAAAAATGCACCGAGCCCATATAATCGAATCAGAAGGCCGTTACTGAAACGACCTCGGTGAGAAGGATCAAAGAAAGATGTCCATGAGGTCCAATTCCTAGAGCTGAGTAACGAGCCATGCGAGGACGTGATGTGCACACCATGTTGAGGTTTCCATGGATGACCAAAAAGATCGAGACGTCCCTGTCCCCGTTTATGACGTCTCGCCAATAACTTACCTTTCTTTCAGCTCCAAAAACATGTGTCTGTGTGTGTTGTCATCTGTGGTTGCACAACGCGGGCCGGCCGGTGTTCAGAACCCACTGGCAGGTTATGGCACTGGAGCAAGAGCACGTGTGCCGCTCTAGGCACTCCAATGGCAGGTCTTACGCGGCCAGACGTTCCCCGGCCATGTGGCCTTTTTGAGACGAAGCGATCACCTGCACCGAAACGGGAACGAAGGCAGAAGCCTCGTAGTGGGATAGCGACTCGCCCAAACGCCCCAGCTGAGGGGTGAGGGCTCAGCTCCTCTTCCTGTTCCACTCCAGCGTACTCATCCCATTTCCTCCTCCTCCCATTTCCGTCACATTCGTCCTTGCCACCGGCGCCGCACATGGCGCACCCTCGCCGAGCCACGCTCCTCCCCTTCCTCTTCCTCGTCGCGACGGCAAGGCTCGTCGCCGCCGTCCAGGACGACGACACGGCGACGAGCGGCCACCACCCGCCTCTCCTCGACTGCGCCCCGCCGCCAACGCCGTCCACGACGGGCGACGACAGAGCCTTCCGCGCTCACCTGGCCTCGGCCCTCGGCGCCCTCCCCTCCGCCGCCGCGGCCGCGCCGAAGGGCTTCGCCACCGCGCGTTCCGGCGGGACTGGCACTGACCGCGACCGCGCCTTCGCGCGAGGCCTCTGCCTCGGCGCCAACGCCTCCTCCCCGGCCGCCGCCCGCGCCTGCCGCGCGTGCCTCTCCGCCGCCGCCAGGGACGTCACGCGAGGCTGCGGCCCCAGCCGGCGCGCCGGCGTCTGGCGCGCGGGGTGCTTCCTGGCGTACGCGGACGCAGACGCCGCGCCGGCCCGCGACGACGCGTTCCGTGGCTGGTTCTACGTCGCGCCGAACACGACGGCGACGCCGGACCGCGCGTGCGCGGGCGACCTCCCGGCGGCGGGCTGCGCCCGCTGCTACGAGGACTCGCTGCGAGCGGCGGCGGCGTCGGTGGGGTGGCTCCCGCGGCTACGCGGTGGCGAGGTGTTGGTGGTCGGCTACAGCTGCTGCGTGCGCGTCCGAGTGTCCGTTCCACCGCAGGGGCAGTGGCCGCGCAGCCGTGAGTTCCCTTTCTCCATGGCTTGGTCGATTCTCTTGCAATCTTTTCATCGCCGCGTTCGAAAAAGGATTGGAAATTCTGATGGAAATATGCTTTCCCTGCAGTACTTGGGCAGATTCGAGACCTTTTTCTTGTGCTATTGATACTTATGGTGACAATGAGTGAATTGGCGGTAATCGGAATGACGTTGATCATGATCATCGAGACTGTACGAGGTAGGTTTATCTCTGAGAAGCTAGTCTGTTTGTTTTGATTAGCAAGAATAGTGATATCCTTAATGAATATGCGCTGGCAAATTTCTACGGTTTCTCAAATTGCGGCTACTGAATTGGCGCCTGATTCGGTTTGCAACATTCTTAGCATTGAAGAAATTGCTGCTTCGGTTCGTAGGCTATAGTTTTGGCTGAAACTACGAGTTTGTTTTCATGGTTACTAGCCTCCCTCTGTTTTCGTGCAGAATTACCGTAGCTGATACAGAGAATGGAGAATTCCGGGACGACACTTCTGCCATTGATGCCATTAGAAGGGGGGCTCTGCTGGTTCTGCAACAATATCTTCATGCTATCCATGCCGTAGATGATCGATTAACTGCCACCATCACTTCAGCTTCAGTACGTAGGAGACTGGGAAAGCACAGGTCCGTGTGCTGATGGAAACATGAGGAAAAAATAAACCAAAACCGATTAGTTGTTCTTGTGATATTGGCTGTGAAACCCTCCACTAGTGACAGAGACACTGATAGGCAGGCAGCTGCTCTGCTAGTTGGCTACCTGCAAAAGGATGTATGTTTGAGAGATGAACTGAGATAGCACGCACTTTCCGAGATCATGTCCATCGCCACGGTTATCAACACTCGGCGACCATGGTTTGTTTGCATCACAAATTGAACTAAGCCGCCTCGTAAATTTGGGCTGCTTGGAAGTCTCATTGTGGTCAAAGCTCTTGAACTCTGAAACGTCGTCCGCCCAAGATCCAAACATGCATACCTGGCTGGCAGGTGGCAGCTTGAAGCCATCACGGTTTGCTCGTATTCAGTCTCCACCAAAGGAATCAGACAAGTCTCGGAGCCTTACGAAGCACCGGCCGAAACAGACAGAAACAGCCTTGTTTGGTGAGAAAATGCACGGGGGAACCGAGCAGCCCACAGCTCTCGGCCGGCCACACGCCCACACATCATCGGATCAGGTCATTTGTGAGTTTGTGACTAGTGACCAACAACAAATTCCTTTTTAATCACGTGCCTAGTGTCATGTCATTTTATAATCACGCGTGCACGTAGAATCGTAGATCGGTGATCCACGCTGGCCGGTTGTTGCAAGGAGCATGAGTGTGTGTGGTCGTGCTCGGCGCTCGTACTGACGGGTCTCACACGCAGCGGCCCAGGCTTTTTTTAAAGACAAAGTGAGATCACCTTGCACCAAAACGGGAACGAAGACAGGCGCAGACGGTGGAGTAGCAAATGGCCCAAACGGGAAACTAGTAGTCCTCACTCCTCGGCTGGTGTCCTTATTTTCCTTTCGGATTCATAAACTTTATTTCAAGGAAGATACTGAAGGCTAAGTCAATCTATTTCTTCAGTAAGCAATCTTCAGCACTAGTGCTTTCACTACCAACTAGTGCTGAATCCTGGCTGCTCCGCCGGCCGCGCAAACCATTTGCAATCGCAGTTGCAAATGAGATTTCTAACCCTTGCTTTGCCTCTGCCGCTCTTCACGTGCCCCGTGCCCGTCGTCCTCTTCCTCTCCCCTTCACGCGAACCAAACCGCTCTCCTCCCTGGAGGGTGGAGCTCTCAGCTGCTCGGGTCAGGTTCCAGCAATCGAGCCCTCTAGATCCAACCTCCTCGGCGGCGGCGGCCACAGGTTCCAAGGGTGATTCCCGAGCCCGGTCGTCCTCCGCCGGCAGAATTAGCAGCAGCAGCCCCGCCGCGCACAACTAGCAGCAGACTGCAGTTCCGCCCGCCAACTTGTCCCGCTGGTGCCGGGAATGTCGCGCCGGATGCGTCCCGGGGGCGCCCCATGGTCGAAGCTGAAGCGGGCCGTTAGGGAGGGCGTCCCCACGCGAAGGAGACTCGGCCGCGAGCACGCACGCCAGTTCTGCGCCGAGTTGCTCCCGGCGATCCCAGGTTCGTCGCCACCACCAGCCGTGTCCGGCGAGGACAAGACGCCTAGCAGGCGTCCCGCCGGTCGTCGTTCACGCTTCGAGCTATGGCGGATTATCGGAGAGCGCTGCCGCTCGGGTGACCTTGGCCCCGAGGAAGCACTCCACCTGTTCGACGAATTGCTCCAGCAAGCCACGCCCGCCTCGGTTTACGCCCTTAACCAGCTTCTCACTGTCGTTGCGAATGCCCCGGCGTCGTCCTCCGTGGGCGACGGCCCTGCGCTCGCCATTTCTCGCTTCAACCACATGGTCCAAGTCGGCGCCTCCAAGGTCGCTCCCACCATATACACCTACAGCATCCTTATCGATTCTTGCTGCCAAGCAGGCCGTTTGGACCTTGCCTTCGCCTCATTGGCCCTTGTTATTAAGTCAGGATGGAGGGTAAATGCCATCACATTCACGCCCCTGCTGAGTGCCATCTGTGGGGAGAAGAGGACAGGCGGTGCAATGGACATAGTCCTCCGACGAATGCCCGAGCTCGGTTGCACGCCCAATGTCTTCTCCTACAACACTCTTCTTAAAGGGCTCTGCAATGAGAAGAAGAGTCAGGAGGCTCTCGAGCTGCTCCTCATGATGACCACTGATGAAAGGAAAGGCAAATGCAGACCAAATGTGGTGTCGTATAACACCATCATTGATGGTTTCTTCAAAGAGGGTAAGGTGGACAAAGCTTATGGTGTGTTTCGTGACATGCTGGATCATGGTATTTCCCCAGATGTTGTGACTTACACCTCAGTCATTGACGGTTTATGCAAGGCACAAGCAATGCACAGGGCCGAAGAGGTCCTTCAGCAGATGCTCGATAAAGGTGTTATGCCAGATACTACTACTTATACCACTCTTATCAGTGGATATTGCTCTGTAGGATGGTGGAAAGAGGCGGTTAGAATGCTCAAGCAAATGTCCAGAGATGGTCATCGACCAGATGTTGTTACATACACTATGGTGATGGACTGTCTTTGCAAGAATGGTAGGTTTGCAGAAGCTAGAAATATTTTTGATTATATGGCTGCGAATGGCCCAAAGCCTAATATCACTACCTACTCTAGTCTGCTTCATGGGTATGGTACTAAAGGCGATCTTGTTGAAATGAATTATCTAATTGATTTGATGGTACAGAATGGAATGCCACCGAATCATCATGTTTTCAACATATTGATATCTGCGTATGCTAAGTATGGGTTGGTAGAAGGGGCAATGCTTCTGTTTGAGGAAATGAGGCAGCAGGGTTTGGACCCTGATATTGTTTCGTATACAACAATAATGCATGCGTATTGCTTAGCTGACAGAATGGACGAAGCTATGAAACTCATGGATGCTATGGTCTCCATTGGCTTGAAACCCAATGGTGTCACTTATAACATTCTAATTAATGGCTACTGTAAGTCTGGGAGGTTACAGGATGCATTAACTCTGTTTAGCCAAATGTTGAGCAAGGGAGTTAAGCTTGACACTATCTCATATCAGAGGACATGGCAAGCAATATTCGAGACTGTGGCAACTGCTTCTGGCCTTCTGCAAAGGAATGATTAGAAGGGGAAGTATGAAACATCCCTGGAAATTTAACAATTATAGCATGAATTTTGAAGGTACTAATTTTCTTGCTGAAGGATTTGTGCATGAATCTTCGGGTTCTTAACGTTATTAACTTATTATTCAAAACTATGATTTTTCCATTTGCGGTATTATATGTTCTCACTGCACATTGTCTGCTTTGCAATGTTTCAAGAAATTCTGAAATGTTCGTATTTATATAGTATCATCATCTTCTGCCTCAGGCAGTTAGTCCTAGTAATGCAGTGACTACTCTGACCAGCAGTTCTCCTTTTGCCATAAAATACATGAAGGCTCTTTACTTACTAAAGTTAGGGGTGGATTGAACCTTAATAAAGTCTATAGTTTGTTCCTTTAGAATTTATTCATTTCTATAAGTAGTCTTGTATGGGAACATGCGTTGCTAGTTCTCTGCCACACGCGCTCTAGGGTATTTGCTTCCCCTCCACATTTGATTCATGTTGGTTCGAGTAGCACGGTTATTTCTCTGGCCAGTTATTGTGTTCATATGTTGTGCTGTGTCGTGGGGGAACGTCTAGGGTTTGACGGAATTTGTGAGCAGTTTTCACTCAATTTTTAGTTAATATGATAATGGTTTCCATCCAATTTTTGGATTTAGTTTTACGGATGTAGATGGGTGTGTGGGTTAGGCTTACTGTGCAGTATCTAGAATTTAAGATACCTCGAATACTGCTGTCATGTTCTGGTGGATGTAAAATCCTAGATGTTTCCTGCACATATTGGTCCTAATTCATGTATAGGGTTTAGGATTACTGTATAGTATCTAGATTTAAGTTAGGTTGTATTCTGCAATACTGTTGTTCCTAAATTCTGGTGGATGTAAACCCTAGATGTTTCTTGCACAGATTGGTCCTAAATTCATGTATACTTCCTTGAGTGGAGAGTTTGTGATTTCTATTGGATCTTTTGTAATAAATACTTTTTACTGGAGTGATCGTAGTTAGATGGTTGTGAAATACCTTGGCAGTGTTACTAGGGAATACATGTACGAGTATGAACCATACAAGTCGATGTTTGCTACTCTTGGAGAACAATGTATCATACTACTGTCTGCAGTTCACTCATGTATTTTTATGCATTTTGTGTTTTTTTATTTAGTTTGGAGCATATTATTTACAATCCAACTATTGCAGTGTTTGGAGCTGAAAAAGAGAGGGAATACTACTCAGCTTGACCTTGAGAAAGGATTGCCTCAGATGTCTAATGACAGTGATTCGAGTAGTCCGGCAACTAGACACAGGATGAAAATTGACACAGAAGATTCTGGAAGCAAAATTGAAACTCCGGAGAAGCTTGAATCTAGAAGCAAAGGGGTCGTCGTGAGTTCACTGGAAAGGAATTTGCTTGCGGAAAGATACAAAGACAGATTTTCAAATCATCTGGGTGAAGATGAGGATGACATAGATGACGACGACCATAGTGACAGTGTTTCGCCTGGTGGTAGCCGATCTTTGATTGGAGGAAGCATTGAACTCCTTGAGAAGTGAGCCATTTTAATTTTTATCTCAATAACTGATGCATCTGTCTGCTGCCTAGCCATGATTATTCACCTTGTCTTTCTTATTCACAATGGCAGACACAAGGATTTGCTGAATCTATTCAATAGAATGGAGACTTCTATAAGGTTGCTACGGTTGCGGAAGAAGATGACTACATTTAAGAATATTGCCACCCAGGTGGAAGTACTTACAAAGAGGTAGTAATGACAACAAACGTATCAGTGTGGAATATTGTTACTTTTTTTTTGTTGCATTTGGATGATAATCTTTCTGCATTACAGGGAGTTCTCATACAGTCATTTGGCCCATATGAAGCATTTTTTTTCCTGAATCAATCCAGATAAAGAGGATACTGTTACATGATGAGAAAAGTCTATGCATGTATGCTGATATGGAAATCGCACTTGTCATGGATGTTGTGGAATGCACAATCCCTGATCAGTCTCCATCCATGGCAATTTGCGAGGCTTTTTACTCAAAACTTTTGAGCTTTTTGGATGCTCATCATAAGGTACTATTAGTTTAACTAGGCCTTGCTCGGTAATTGTTAATTAATAGGCACTTTTGATTACATTAGTCTTCAGACCATGATAATTCACTGAGCATTCTGGTTGCGATTGTTATATATGCAGGGTACAGACATTCCTGAGGCAATCCTACCAGAATCCTTTAATTCAATGTCAAGGGAGATATATCTTGAGGCGCCTAATGAACATGCTTCCCACTGAGGATGAATTGTCACATGCTTCCCACTTCCCACAATCTTTCCAAAAACTCATGTCACAGAAAATCATTGCCGATGCAACTGAAAAGACTCAGTTACTATCTGATCCAGCAGAACTGAGCTCTGTGAGTGCTTATGATACAGAAGGCACAAACAGAAGACCTCAAAAGCAAGATACACATGCTCCAGTTCCAGTGAACTCTGAAATTTCTGCTACTCCAAGCCGCAATACAATCTCTTCTTATCAAGAGAGTACGCCAAAACAAGGGACCTCAGAGTCACCATTTTTGGTTGGAACACCGGCAATGCAGACACCAAAAAGGCCGTTGCCGACTCCACTTGAGAAACTTGAGGCCACATGTGGACAGATTTCTGAACCACGTTCAGCCAGTTCAGCCCGCAGATCACTGAATACATCGTTAAAATTTGATGGAGGAAGCCTGTCTTATCATGAAGAATTGGAACATGAGGCTACAGCTAGAAAGGGCATCTCTCAGAAGATTCATCTAGTTCCAACAAATTACTAGAGGTACTGATCTGATTTCTATCCATCACATAGAATTATTTTTTGCATGGATTGGCACATAGCTACGTTCTAGAAGTTCAAAGATGCCATAATCAAGACTCCCTTCCATTCCAATTTTTTTATAGAAAATATATTATTTGATATTGTGAAATTAATATATTTCCTATAAATTTGGTCAAAATTAGACAAGTTTGACGTAGGACAAAGCTAAAGTGACCAGTAATTTGGAACAGAGGGAGGGAATAGCTTAGCTTAAATAAGATGACAAATGTTTGTGCTTGGATTCTGATTTCTAGAAAAACCTAATGTGCAATACAACAACTGTGGGCAGCTCTTTCTGGATTTAACTGTGTTTTTCATCATAGGATTGGTAAACAGCGTTAACTATCTTCATCCAGTAATACCTAGAATATTGGCAATGACAACTAATAGCCAGCATAGCTTACCAATAAACTATTTTTTTACCCTGAGGCACATTGATAGGTTTGTAAAAAGGGAATGACTGTTTCTTTTTTTCCCCTGTACAAATGCACCATTAAAAAATTATGTACTCTCAATTTTCTAGGTATACCATGGTGTATGACTAATAGATGTCTTGCTTCCTGCTCTTTTTATTACTTTCATTAAATAGTTGGAAGACTTGAAGAATTTTACCTATCAAATACATAGACTTGAAGATTATAAGCTAATTCATTTGTTTGATTCCTTGCAGGAAAAGAATCCTGTCTCCTTCACTGACAAAGACAAAACCGATCAAGTAGACCCAGAGGAAAATCCTGTCTCCTTCACTGACAAAGACAAAACCGATCAAGTAGACCCAGAGGAAACCCAGGAAAAGATAGCTTCACTTCGTACCACATTTGACATTGTCTGATATTTCTCGTTCTACCAAGAATTCGCTAATCATGAAACAAGAACTTTTCCACAATATTCTTGCCAACAACTTGGAGATAGAAGAGACTGGTAATGATTATCAGTGTAACAACTCCAAATTGTAGTTGATATTTCCTGAGCTATGCTGACTGTGTGTTATCTTTTTTACTTAACTTAATAGGGGAGATAGAAGAGCAGCTGAAAATTTTACAGGATCTGGCTCCTGATTGGATATCTAAGGTGATAAACGGAGGAGAAATACTTTACAGGCAAGTTTGCATACGTCCTTGGGAAAGCTGTATTAGTTGGTGTTACTAGCAAGCATCCCTTTTTCTTCTGTGATATTTTCAAGGGAATACTAACAGATGTTTTTTTTTCTTTTCCTTGGCAGCATTGAACCTATAACAGCTCAGAATTCAGTTCGGGCAAGGCTTGTAGAAGCCGTATGAGAGAGCTCCAGTCAGTTCAAAGAGTCCACCTGATACTGCTATGTATGTACTCATCAAGCAGACACATTAGCTAATTTACCATCATGGAATCCACTGGATTGCTCTTGTCTGATTCGACTTCAAATATTGAATGGCAACACAAGAAGATGGGGTTCCTCTGTGCAATCTGAGTTCTTGTTGACCTGCTCAATGCTAAAATTGATAACGGCTGGTTCTACGTCCCCCCGAACACGACGGTGACGCCGGACCGCGCGTGCGCCGCCGACCGCTCGGCGGCGGACTGCGACCGGTGCTTCGAGGAGTCGGCGAGGGCGGCGGCTGTAAGAACCGCCCAATTCGCATTTGGTCTAAATGAACCGTCGAACGTTCCGGAAAGATGAGAGCTAACACTTGTTCTTCTTCTCCAAGAACTCAACATTACAATCTGTGTGGAGTTCAATTGCCCTTTGGCGTCTGCTCTGATATTTACTCATGAAAATAAATGCAGTAGTATTAGATTATGTATGCTACTCCGTCAGGGTTCTTACTGGGCATGCGCATGCTTAAAATCACGCATACCATCCCGTGATGTATGTAACTAGGTAAGCTAGCGCGCTTCGCTGCGCCTTTGCTAGTGTATGCTTAGGTCCATGCGATTTTTGTTTGTTTGTAATCTGAATTGTTATGGGCTTTTGTTTTCAGAGGTGTTGGAACAGCTAGGCCTTCATTTGATGTTGCACTTGCAGCTGTGGAGTCGAAGCTGTCTGTGTTTTTGGAGCCAATAACACAACAATTTCTTCCCGGGACACGGGCGAGGCCCACGCTAAGGAGAAAGGCTGATAGATCGAGAAAAGTAGCAAAAGGGCCAACTCAACAGAACCTATATATACAGGTGTCAAGCGCGTTGCTAGCTTCATTAGTGGTCGGTATAAGCTGCACGAACTGTTTATTCAATACGCAGTATTGACATGCTCATGCAGAACAGTGAGCCCACGACCTGTATCCTCTAATCATACATAGTACACAGAGTATGCCAACAGAGTGAGCACTGAGCAGACAACACAATCATCAACTGCCTCTCACTCCTCAGACCAGGTGATGTCCACCATGCCGATGCTCTGGTCGAGGCCGAGGGCGTCCCAGACCGCCGGCGACGCGTCGACGATGTTGTTGTCGCGGGAAGTCTCATTGCTGCCGAAGCTCTTGAACTCTGAACGTCAACCACCCGAGATCCAAGGCAGGTGGCAGATTGAAGTTGAAGCCATGAATTGCTCATATTCAGTCTTCACCAAAGAAATCAGACAAGTCTCGGAGCCTTACTTACGAAGCACGGCCGAAACAGAGAGAAACAGCCCACAGCTCTCGGCCGGCCACACATCATCGGATCAGGTCATTTACTCATTTGTGACCAGTAGTTTCCAGCAACAAATTCCTTTCTAATCATGTGCCTAGTCTCATTTCATAATCACGCGTGCACGTAGAATTGTAGATCGGTGATCCACGCTGGCTGGTTGTTGCAAGGAGCATGAGTGTGTGTGGTCGTGCTCGGCGCACGTACTGACGGGTCTCACACGCAGCGGCCCAGGCTTTTTTTAAAGACAAAGTGAGATCACCTTGCACCAAAACGGGAACGAAGACAGGCGCAGTCGGTGGAGTAGCAAATGGCCCAAACGGGAAACTAGTCCTCACTCCTCAGCTGTGTCTGTCAGTCTATGGAGTGCACACGAAGCACCCCAGCACTTGCGTCCTCGCTCCGGCCTCTCCTCCGTCCACACCGGCGTTCTGATCTCCTAGGGTCCTCTTCGTCTATTCCTCCTTGTTTTCCTCTTCCCCACCGGTGAGCCCCCATGTTGCTCGCTCGACAAGCCGCCATGCTCCTCCTCGTCGTGGCGGCAAGCGCCAGTGTCGTCTTCGCGGAGGACACCACGACGATCTTCTAGTACCAGGCGCACCACCCGCCTCTGCTCCATTGCTCCACGGCGCGTTCCGCGCCAACTTGGCCTCGGCCCTCGGCGCCCTCCCCTCCGCCGCCGCGGCCGCGCCAAAGGGCTAATGCAAGTAGTCATGTTTTAGTTTCTTTTTCCCCCCGACTAAGCAAGTTTTAGTTAGCTCCATGGAACCGAGCTCTGATGCCACTTGTAAGAACCGCCCAATTCGCATTTGGTTTAAATGAACCGTCGAACGTTCCGGAAAGATGAGAGCTAACACTTGTTCTTCTTTCGACTCTCCAAGTGTTAACCCACATCTAAGGACACGTAACCGATCCCGATCCACTTAAAACAAAGGCAAATCCGGTAGTCCCGGTATATGCTACAACATGCCCAAGATCGAGCGCACATACCGTATACAAAGTTTCTCATCGCACGTGAACCATAGAGGACAATTTTTAACCTTACAAGTCTCCAACAATTAAGCTTACAAGTACAACATAAAAGAAGTTCAAATCTGAAATTTAACCAAGGACTCTAAATAACAAGTTTGAGCCCTTAAGCATAAACATTAGTATCATGAATTTAGTGAGAGTTTCCCCAACAACGATCTCTCCAAAAGGTCATAAACAACGCAGCGGAAAAGAGACATTCAATGGTGTTGTTGCCCATGAACACCATCAAAAACAATCATCACCACTCCTCTACTCGTCACCAACACTAGGGTCGGCGGGGTAGAAGTGGCCAAAAACCATCTCGGGCTCACCTGCAACTTGGTAACCGTAGCACCATGAGTACAAAAAGGTACTCGCAAGACTCACGTATTAATAAACAAGGAGTATGCATATGGTTGTAGCAAGGAATGATGCCATAAGGTTAAGTAACATTTGCGAAAAGCCTAACTCATCCTAACCTTATTTTTTTGACCATTAGCAAGTGAAATAATACCCTATGGAAGAAGGGTCTTTCTCCGGACTCGGACCAATTGATGGGTGTTCTACATTTTCTTCCATAGAGGGCTTCAAAGGGAGACATCTTGATGCTTGCTTGATAACTATTATTATAAGAGAATTCCGCAAAAGGCAAGCAAGTCACCCACTTCTTTTGATAAATGAGCGCACAAGCGCGCAACATATCTTCGAGGATTTGATTAACTCTCTCGGTTTGACCACCGGTTTGAGGATGATAAGCGGTACTATAGGTGAGATCGGTCCCCATAGCATCATGAAGGCTTCTCCAAAAGTGAGCAACAAATTGAGGGCCACGATCGAAGACTATGATTTTAGGGACACCATGAAGGCACACAATCCGTCTTTTCAATGGTTAGGAAACTGTAAATATGATGTGGACCTTGCCAAGCAGCTGGTAAGTTCACTACATGATGCTTGGTTTTTGCTAGGACAGGAACTATCAGACCGGTGAAGGGTGCTGCTGGCCGTAAACCTTATGGTGATGCATCATAGGAAAAAAATAAAAAATAGTTGGTTATATCATGGATTACCGAACATTTCTAAACTATATATATTTGTATGATATGTTTATTTGACTTTGTATTATTATTGTTTTATTTTTTCTTTATATATTGCATTACAAATCATTTGTAGTCCCTAGCAACACACACCTTACCTGTGATAAACTTACTTCCATAATCTTGGGTCAGAGTTTTAGGCTCTTTTTCTTTTATTGGTGTAACTACGATCTCGATAATATAATTATTTCATATTTATATTTGTTTTTACATTATTATTATCATATTTATTTCGATGTGTATCGTAATATAAATAATTTGTTGCCCGTAGCAACGCACGGGCACTATCCTATATGTCTATGAACTATGAAAAACTGTTACCGTAGTGTCTTGTCATCCTATGTATAAGCAGTATGTATATGTAAATTTGTAATACTATTAAATGTGATTCGAATGAAAAGTATATATCAACATACCAAAATACTTACAGTATAAATTGGAGTGGCTTTTGCACTGTAGATCGAGGCCAAATAAGGTTGGTAACTTAAAAAATAGAAGGTATAAATCTGAGTTTTTCGGTCATTTCTGCTCAACAATAGGAGCTACATGTGCAACCTACACCTAGGTTGAAGGTTTGTTCGACTCTTCATTGCCACCTAATTCCATCTAGACACAACGTAAAATAATTAATCAAGAACAATAGGCCAACTATCTCCGTGTAAGCATTTAACCAAATTCTTATAAGAAATCACAATTTAAATCTGTTCAAGCACATCTAAGAAAAACTAACATATACCACCCTCCAAAATTTTCATATATGCACTCATAAATCAGTAAAGAAAAGAAACCCCTTACTACATGTCTACATTAGGGATCTCTTTCCTAACCTGATTCATTCTAGGCAACTCCTCAATCTGCTACTTAATCGCCAGACCAGGGCTCCTTCATCCCATTCACCAAGACAACCTTCTCCTCCACCTCCTTGCCATCTATAGATCGTGAATAAGAAACCAGAATTATAACCACCAATGAATTGTTGAAGAAGAAAGCAAGAGACAATGTGCATCTCTGAAATCAATTTGGTACCATACTTGAGATACCAGATCATTCAGACTTCAAATTCCTCCCCTGTATTCGCCTCAAACCACTGTAACACTGTCCAAAACTCCTTCCTCTTTGCCTAGCAGCAGCGGTCCTAGTAATCCTCTATTAGCTCTGCCACCTCAATGTCACCCCTCATGGAGCTGTGTGCAGATATTATTAGCCAGGGAAGATTTTTGATCTTTTGGAAAAAGGTCCGTAGATCATACAAGAGGAAACAAAGTTCTAGCGAGCCATGAAGGAACAAAGGAAAAAAGAACTTATACTGCATTACATACAGTAGATCCTTAAACTGCTTACAAGAAAAGGACAATAATTCGATCCAATACGTCCTTCATGTTCAAGACAATGGAACTTCATGTTTCTCTGGCCAGTGTATGTACGGAGAACAGTAGGGTTCTTGTTTCCATATAATGCTATAATCATCTAAAGGAATTCCACTGCACCTAATTGATGAATCTGTTGTATGAGAGAAGCATTTAGGCAATACATGTTGTGGTCAGATTTAGCTACATAATCTGAAAAGAAGCAATAGCTTTGCAGCTTCTCATTTTAGTATTGTTTCTATGGTACAGTTATAATTTATCATTTATACAAAAAGGACTTTAAATGCCATTTGCGTACGTGGAACCAAATTAGCAAAATAAAATGTTACTTTTGTTATATAATAACTGTAATGGAAGTAAAGATTTGTATAGAACAAAACAAGTTTAACCATCAGATGTATATAAGCATACACACCAGTATTTCTTAAATATAAGCATATACACCAGTCAGACAAGCTGTCTATCATATTCTCCAGCTAAAATCCCTTCCAGCTGCGAATTGTACCTGAAATGGACCCAAAGAAAAACGATGCTGCAGATACAGTGGCTACAGGAAACCGGCTGTTTGCCGAGTGCCTGCGGCACTCGGCAAAGCCCCAAAAACTCTCGGCAAAGCTTTTGCCGAGTCACTACCAGAAACCCGCTATTTGCCGTGTGCCAGGGGCACACGGCAAAGGCAGTTTTACACACGGCAAATACTTTGCCGTGTGCCACACACGGCAAACGGCACACGGCAAACAGCGGCCGGCAAACACGGGCTTTGCCGTGGGCCAAATGTCGGGCACACGGCAAAGCCTTTGCCGTGTGCCAGCCTGGCCCACGGCAAAGCCCGGCCCAGCCTGACGGCCGTTAACGGCGACGGCGGGCTTTGCCGTGGGCCGTGACGGAAAGGCCCACGGCAAAGGCCCGCTCTTTGCCGTGTGCCGCGGGCCCGGCACACGGCAAAGCCCCGGCCCAGGGTGCCACGTGTGGCCGCTTTGCCGTGTGTCCTGGG
>OAMR01000103.1:2453547-2468644 GCA_900205405.1 Echinochloa crus-galli
GAGAGAGAGAGAGAGAGAGAGATGAGGGCCGGCGAAGGAAGAGGAGGTGCGAGGACACGCGAGGCGCGCGTCAAAAGGCGGCGAAGCTCACCGGAGGCGACGGTCGGCGGAGGACGGCGGAGCTCCGGCGGCGGCGGCAATGGTGGGAGGCGTGGGAGTGGCTAGGTCTTTTTGGGGACGGGCTCGGATGTGTTTATAACGCGGAGGGGGGGGCGAGGCGAGGCCGAGGCGCGGCGAGATCCCGGGCGCGCGGCCGGTCGGCGTCGGCGACGTGGCGTTGCCGCCCATGGCGGCCAATGCGCGCGCGCGGGCGCGGTGCCGGCGAACGGGAGAGGGAGGGGTGAGGCCGACATGTGGGGTCCACGCGGGGATTTTCTTTTCCTTTCTTCTTTTTTTGAATTGGTCGGTTACAGCGGCGGCGCTGCGGTGGCTGGCGAGGATCCGCGGGGAGCAGGTGCTGGTGGTCGGCTACACCTGCTGCCTGCGCGTCCAGATATCCGTGCTGCCGCAGGGGCCGGGCTGTGAGTTCCCCACTTCTTCTCCAGCTCTTCCTCAATCAGTGCACTCTTTATTTCTTTCCTTATCTACTGGACTGAACGAAACATAATCTGTTGTATGCCGGTGGCAGATACGGATGCTCGACAGTTTGCCCTTGGAGTATGGTTGCATATTATGCTAATTATTGTAGAGATAACGCTCATTATTACGTTCTGCGGGGTACGTTGTTTATCCATGTCTCAGCGCGAGCCTTGTTTTGATGAGCAACGATTGCCACATGATGGCTGAATTCTTTCAAGATGTCAATTTTCCCCGTCCTTTGTTTTCGCAGATTCTGGGGAACCTGTAGTCTTCTGAGGTTGGGAAATATCTGGGCGATGCGCTTCTGGGGTTGGAAGGAGACTTTGTGCTGCTAATGTCACTTCACTATATTTTCATGCTATACGTATGCACTAGGATCTAGATCAAAGGTAACTGGCACTGTTGGTTGGTTCAGTATGTTCATGCAATATGCATGCCCTGTTATTGCAGAAGACTTAGGATCTAGATTTAGTATCTCGCATTGTGCCTGCGTCGTGTTGCTGGAGACATGACTGCACGAGAATTTGTTGGAGTTGTTAGGGTAGCCTATGTGCTGAATAGGCTGAGAGATGAACTGACTGAGGAGGTGGTGCTAGTGTTATTCTAAGAACACAAATTGATGGCACAAGACTTGTAGAAGTTGATGTCAGTACAGTACCTGGCTGTATGCTCATGGAGTCATGAGAAGAAAGAAAAATAGATAAAGTCCAATGAGCAGAAAACATTTTCTCAGTACAGTACCTGGCTGTATGCTCATGGAGTCATGAGAAGAAAGAAAAATAGATAAAGTCCAATGAGCAGAAAACATTTTCCTGTGATTTTTAGGACACTCTACTAGTAGCAGAATCACGTACAGATTCAGAGGGCAATTACTCTGCTGCCAGGTTGGCTAGCTGCGAGAGGTGAATAGCCAATGCGCGTGTACCGCACGTCAGGGTACCGGATCAGGTCAATGATAAACTTAATTGCTCGTCATGCGCAGGATGTACCCGGAGAAGCGGCCCAGGAGATTCAACGACAACCCCCCCGCGCAGGAGCCAAGTTTGGAGGAGGCTAAGGCGGCCACGGCGGCGTTCCTCGCCGGAATTAGCCAGGCCCTCCAAGTACCGCTGGCCGCGCTCCCAGGGCGGGGAACCATGGGGCTCGGAGCCTCGCCATCACCCTCGCCTGGGCCACGTCGAAGCGGGCGGCTCGCCAAACAAGCCCTCAACTCCTCTGTCCGCCCGTCGAAGAAGGGTGAAATGCTCGTCATGCGCAGGATGTACCCGGAGAGCGAAGAGGGCAAGCAAAGGTTGGAGACGGTGTTCCAGGGCCCCCTGGACACGTCTCACTTCGCGGCCATCAGGGACATCTTCCCGGCCGCTCGGGCCCTCTCCGACATGGAGCTACAAGCGGCGGCCTTCCAGGCGGCGGCGGCGGTCGAGGCTTGCTGAGCCTCCCCCCTCTCCTTTGGGCGCGGGCTGGGGCCAAGTTCTTAGCAGCTCTGGGATGGCCGGCTCCTGCCTTAGCCTAGCCACCTTTTTTCTGTGGTCCTTCGGTTGTTCTAAGTTTCATAGTATAGTTTCCTTCATGTAATCGTGCCGAGTTGCGAGTGCCCGCGTGGCCCGCGTTGTAAATTTCAAACCATTTCTTCTTAATACAAAAATACGCAGCTCTCCTGCGTGTTCTCGAAAAAAAAAAGAAAAAAAAAGATAAACTTAATTGCTCCCCTTGACGGGCAGCATAATACTCAATGCTGAAACGAAGTGTGAGCTAGCGTTCGTATGTGTACAAACATGGATATGCATGCCTAGCTACAATCTACTGGCTAGCGTTCATCAGAGACAACTTTCTTGACGATATGATGCTCCGTGTGGGTTGCGTGCCCAAAAGATACGTCAAAAGCAAGTGCCTTCTCAAATCAACTGAGATCTGAGACATAGGGCTGCCATTGCAAGGGTTGATCAATGATCACCATCGTCAAGCTATATGAGCAGTCAATTCAACCAATACCCATCTCTGACCCGCCCCGTGCCACACGGTGCCACACGTTCTCTCCCAGTTTCTTGTGGCTCTATATAAGTCGACGGCCCAAGTGCAAGGAGATCACCCAATTCATCAATTGCTCGATCAGGCACAAGGGCTCAGCTGGCCGGGCATGGCTACCGTGAGGGGTACCCGTGCTCTCTACGCCGCAGTTCAGCTGCTGCTGCTTCTCCTGACCCTTCACAAACCAGGCGCCGCAGAAGCAGCCTTCCCGCACCGCTCCCTCCTCCAGACCACCTGCCGGCCGAGCCGCTCCATCCTCGGCAAGCACGGCCACTGCAACAAGCAGAACGACTCGGAGTGCTGCAAGGCCGGGCGGCACTACGACACCTACGCCTGCTCCCCGCCCGTCACGGGGAGCACCCGCGCCGTCCTCACGCTCAATAGCTTCGCCGAGGGCGGGGACGGCGGCGGCGCGGCCAAGTGCACGGAGAGGTTCTACGACGACGGCAAGAAGGCGGTCGCGCTGTCCACGGGCTGGCAGCTGCCGCGTAGGGCGTAGGGCGTGGCTTTTGTGTTTTTCTCCTTTTTTTCATGACTAGTTTTTCTCGTTTTTTCTTTTCTCGAATATGAGAATTTTTGTTCATACAGTTTTTCTGATAAATTTTTTAACATTGTTTTCCACACAAATTCTGTAGGACAACTTATGCCTCTTACTTTCTTCCAAGTTTTTTTGAACTTTTTTTATTCTATGTTTTTGGAAAACATTTCTCTTGAATTTTATTTCCAAATTTTATCTTTAAAAATATGTTTGTTACTATTTTCTATCCAAATTTCTTTGCCTAAAGATTTTCCTCCAAACTTTTTCTCGTTTTTCTTTTTTTTTGTTCTCAACTCTTTTGCGAATTTTATTTGTATCTAAATTTTTATTGGGTTGAATTATCTGATGTAACACTTTTCAAAAAAAAACTATTATATATTTATTTGTGAAACTTTATCATGTAAAATTTGCAACATAAATTTGTGTTTACATAAATTTATTTGTATAATTTTATTTATATATTTTTCACAAATATAAAATTTACATAAAATTTATATTTTTCTGAAGGAGATGTCACGAGGTGTGGAGCTGAAGACAAAACGGATCGCAACGACTATCGCGCCGCAACGCGTCCGGGCCCTCCACGTACACGGCCGCGCCATCCTGAATCGGTGCTAGACGGGGAAAGGAGCGCGTCACAGCGTCTGTGATCTGCCTCCTCCAACGAAGGGAACCTGCCGAATGGCTAGGCCCGTAGGGCTTCACTACGCGCACACGTCTAACCAAATCGGTGCAAGATGCAGACGAGTCTAGCCAAACCGATGAGCGATCGCCTTCGTCGCCAAGTTTTCAGGACGCGAAATTCCACAGCCATGCGCACTGACGCGCGCACGCCTGATCAAGCTGGTGCCGCAGGCCCACAGCTGCAAACTACCGCCTCCGATTCCATCGCGGCGTCGCCGATGGCGTTCCGGAAGGCCCGAGGCCGCCTTTCATCCTCCTTGATCCTCCTCCTCGCCCTCGTGATGGCCGCCGCAGAATCAGCGACCGCCCTGAAGCTGGAGCCCGCCGGCACGAGCAGCCACTTCCCGCCCCTGCTCGACTGCGCCCCAGCGCCGCCGCGCTCCAAGAACGACACCGCGTTCCGCGCCAACGTGCGGTCGCTTCTCGGCTCCCTCCCCTCCGCCGCCGCGGCCGCACCCACGGGCTCCGCCCAGGGGCCAGGAATTTTGCTTAGGGGGGGCCGGCCCGACGACGGTAGTTTAGAGATTTGGTCAGGCAGAATGGCAGTGTTAAGAGTGACAAAAAAACTAGACCGGTGGGTAAGATCGCCTCATGGTTTTTCATTAAGAAGAATAAACCTTCTCCCGGACTAAAAAACCCTGAACCCTGGCAAACCGGCGAGGAGATTTTTTTTTTTAAAAAAAATGACCTGAAAATTTGCCATCGAGTAGCATTGCAACCACCGAGCTACAAGCTTTTCTACAGTGTTAAGAGCGACAAGAACAACTAAACGAGTCATATGCATGAATTAAGATTGATTGTGCCGGTGAGAACAAACGGCAAGCTGCCAGGACTCTTCTAACAAGGCCATGAAGCGTAAGTAGAAATATGGTAGGCAGTATGGTAAAAAGGAAATAAATTGTAAGCAATGGAGGCCGTATAGCATATGTATTAAAAGCAAGAACTTGTGCAATATAGAGGTAAAAAAAATACTGCATGACGGCTTGCGGATAGGCTTTAACCAGCTCGAGAATTCGATGCAGAAATCGCCAACATCTCAATTACTGCCAACATCTCAATTTGAGCAATTCGTTCCCAGCAGAACAGGAGCAAGATGATGCGGTGCGGAAGAGGATGACTGATTGCTTTTTGACTGCTTGGATGACATAAACTATTTTATTTTTACATCTTTTTTTAATCATGTTGCTCATGTTACACCTTGAAAGTGGATCGGAGTTATAGAGAGATGGTAGAAAGACACGCTATGCAGAGCGCGCCACAGAAAGACAAGTAACAAATTATGGCATGTTTTGTGAGAATTTGATGCTACGTGTCAGTTATCTTAAGGATAGCAGAGCACATTATGGTTGTCTCCGGTACATATTACATTGGTTGCAGCATGTGATCACTGATCGAGTAGTGTAATGGCGATGTAGTACGTGATGCTACACCCGCTAGCTCATCGGGTGAAGCATGGCTCTTACAAAAACAAGAGTAACACATCCTTTCATCACTTGCATTGATCCCACAGCCCATCCATATCGATACGACGATACTACTTAGCAATCGGTGTAGCCGGTGTTCTCTTGCCACATACTCTGGTTAACATCAACGGCATGCAATTCAATGCAACTGAGTCAGGTGTGCTGGGGAAGAGGAGGCACCAGGAAGGCAGGAACTACCTCTATTTGTTCATCCGCGAGTTGGCCCTCATGATTTTGCTGAACTTGCTGGATGCCAAGGATGCGCGGTCAAGCCAAAGTGAACCTGATATGAGTAGCAGGAAAGTGAACCACGTTGGCTTATAACCATGACTATGTTTACAATAGTCATGGAATGCGTGAACGTGGTCCACCATTGCAAAACTTATAATTCAGAGCTTCTAATTTACTAGGCTTTATTGAATAGCTATCCTTAACTATTTTAGTGACAATTAGAAGAAGAGAAAACTAAAGGGCTCTTTAAAGGGTTTCAAACTTAATAATCATGAGATATTTAAGGATTGCACCGTTTCAAGGATGGTACATGTTCATAGTAAATGTTGAAGACGATTTGATCATAGGAGTTTGAATTTGAAGCAATTTGAAACCGATCCTAGCGCACACGGGTTGCAAATTTGGAATAGATAGGCTTTGATCAGCTCAAAGGATGAGCCAGAAATTGCCGATCTCAATCAGTTGATGTACAAGTATCATCACGCTATACGCCTTGCTCTTGAAAGAGGCTATTGCTGTACGGTACACCAACCATTGTCCATTTTCAAATCAAACCCATACACGCCCATACTAATCTTTTATTGGAGCTCAAGTTCCTCTCTGAAAATTGAAGTTGAAACACATTGTTTTACAGCAACTACGCCTTGGTAAAAATGGGCTCGTAACCGATCCAAATCCCAGACGTCAAACGCGGTGTGAAACAATGATGGAGCGTCAAGTCGGCTCTGTTCTCAAACGTTGATTCGTCGGTCTCGTACACACACAAGAAAGCATGAAGCGAAAACGACATGCATGAACCACATCGCTTATACTCTTCACCACAAGATAATAATCGCCAAAAATACCTCAAAACTGTGAGAGGACTCGTGTTAATTTGCAAACATCTCGGATAAATTCTCTCCGGTGTACAAACAGAATGGACAGGAAAGATGCATGGTAGCAGATCCAAACACAAGAGAAATGGAAAAAAAAAAACGAAAACTCTCGATGATCTGACCTGAATCCGCAGAGCTTTGCAGAAATCATCCATCTATTGCCATTCTTATCGCGTACAGAATAGTATTACAGGCTCTCTCTCGAGCACAACTAGTCAATCGATCTGGTCAAGAAAAGAAGACCAAAGCAAAATCGCCTTCTCCTTTTTTTGCTGTTGCTGTTCGTGGATCCTATCGCTCAGAGCCGCAGCTCCGTGCAGAGCTCTAGGCCGTGGTCACCGTCCACCGGCGCCGGGAGGTTGAGGTCGAACGGCGCTTGCGACCGGACCGTGGAGGCGTCGTCGCCGTCGTCCACGACGGAGGCCGACGAGGCGCAGTCGCTATGGCAGTCGGCGTCGGGCGCCGGCTGCCGCACGGGCCGCGGCTTCACCAACCGCCTCCTTCGTGGCGCGGCCGTCGTCCCTACCGCCGCCGCCGCCGCTCTGGGCGCCCCCCGTGGACCGCTGGAGGACTCGACGGTGGAGCTGGAGCTGCACGTGGGCGCGGCCGGCGCCGGCGCGACGAGGCCGCCGACGGGGCGGGAGGTCAGCGGGAGGCGGGAGACGGCGGAGGGGAAGTTGGTCCTGGCGAGCGGGCCGCGCAGGGTGCGCGCGGCGACGTCGTAGGCGCGCGCCGCGGCCTCGGCGGAGTCGAAGGTGCCGAGCCAGACACGCGCGCGCTTCGCCGGGTCGCGGATCTCCGCCGCGAACCGGCCCCACGGCCGCTTCCGCACGCCCCTGTACCGCGGCGCCGCCACCGCCACAGCCACGGCCGCCGTGTCGCACATCCTGCTTGCTCAGCAGCTACCCGATCCGGCGATCCCTCACGGTAGTACTACTTCTCAAGCGCACGGCTAGCTGTTCTTTCTTAGCTTCAAGGCCGCGCCGGGACTCCACTCCACAGGGCCGCGCCGGCGCTGCTGGTTGAGAGGCGAAGCGCGGGAGGAGAGGAGGAGGGCGGTGAGGTGTGGTCTGGCCGTGGAGAGGGGAGGAGAGGCGGGGATGGGGGGTAGAAGAAGGGGGCGAAGGCGGGGGTGGGGTGGGAGGGGAGACGCGGCAAGGCTAGCTTTGGGCAGCCGCTTCCCACCTTCCCCACGAGCCCTCTCCCTCTCGCCTCGCCGGCATTATACTTTTCTTTTTCCCGATTTGATTTCTCCTCCGTCGCCGAGTTGAGTTCACTTTCTTTCTTCTCCCTCCCGCGTTTCGTTGCGGGCAGCAGCAATAACACGTTTGGATTTGTTTTTTTGGGCTCTCACTGTCGTGTCTTAGCTGCTGCCATCTCCTCCTACTCCTACTTGCAGGTCGCTGTGCTGTCCACTACGTGGAGCGGACGCCGGCCGCACTAAGCAAAGCAAGGTCGCATTTAGCTCGCCGCTGTACCGTCTCAAGATAGGGTCTGGCGCAGGATCCGGATCATATCGTCCGTGCTTCAATTCAGAAGGTGGTTTAAGTGGTGGTAAAAGATGTCCGGGTCTATGACTGAAGCCACACATATTTTCACTCTGAAGATCTCGCGCTCGGTTTGAATTTATAACGGCCAGAAATTTCAATCCACGATGGAGTTGTTTCAGAGGAAGAATGGAGTTTACCGAGCTTAAAAAGAGATGGGCTTGGGTGATGGGAAGCAATGTGACAGCCACCAGCCAGCAGTGTTTTTCTCTCAGTAAAAACCAGCACCAGCCAACCGAACATGGTATGATTAATATATTTTACCTATCCATTGTAAAAGGTATATTGTATTATTGTAATAGACATTTAATGATGTCCCAATAGTTAATGTTATAGAATATATGGTGTAATGTTGCGATGTTATGATTTAGGATCTGATGAAGAGTCATTTTATGCCTTTCTTTTTACACTACCATGTTCATGCTACAAAAGATATTCTATAGTTACAATAATTGTTATGGCATGAAACATGGCGCCATGTTGCAGTGAAATTTTTCTAATCTAGAATCGGTTGGAAGATTTATTTTCGCGCCTATTTATTAATATTGTAAGCAATGGTTTCATATTAGTTAACTTTTAATGTTACAATATGACAAATATCAATTTTATGAGATATCTCCCTAGCATTTAGCCTATAAAAACTAACACATGGTGCCACAAGTTGTCTCAATCGCCATTTGTCTATTATCTATTTTGAGGCTGCCGGTTACCATTTCCTTATTTCATATTTTCTGATTTAGCATGGATATATGGTATGCGGAGAGGGTTTTTAGATTGAATTGAGCACCCGAGACGGTGGGCCCCTCCCCAAGCGGCCGGTCGCCGCCGCCACCCACGCGGGCCGCGCGCGGGGCCAGAGGAACCGCGCCGCGTGGTCTCGGTCACGCACTCGCAAGTCGCGCCGCCCGAGAGGGCACCGCCTTTTGATGCGACGCGACGCCACGCGCCGCCGATCACGCGGTGGGGGCGAGCCCGGCGGGCCCCGTCTTTGACCGCCCCCGAACGCGCCCGCCCCCCGCGAGACCGACCGGGTCGTCGCGAGAGCGCGGCTGGCTGGTTTGGGCCGAATCCGCCGACCTCTTTTCATCTTTTGGGCTCTACTAACATCAATCCTTCCAAAAAAAATCGGCCTGGTATGGAAGAAGCCCATGATTGGGAGCCCGTGCCAGGTCAAGGCTTCACTTGCCAACGCCCGGCGCGTTTGCCGCGGCGGGCGAGCCGAGCCCCCATAACCCGCGGGAAGAGGCTCAACCGCGCGCGCCAGCCGTGGCATTCTCCTCCAGGCAGGCGCAGGCACGAGTTGCCTCTGCCTCCCCGAGCCCTCCTCCCTCTCCTCGTCTCCTCTCCGGACTCCGGCAGGGAGGAAGGTGGGTGAACGAGCCGGGGGGAGATGGGGCCGGACTCCTCGCCCAAGAAATGGACCCTCAAGGAGCAGCGCAGCACCTACCTCCAGTGGTTCTCCCTCGCCGACGAAGGTTAGCTCCGCGATCCAGCGCGCCCCTGTCGAATTTCCCTTTGCTATGTTGCCGATGAATGAATGAATGCTGCTGAATTTCGTTGTCCTGGTATGGTTTTCTGCGACCGAATGAAGACGGGGATGGGCGCCTGACGGGGAACGATGCGCTCAAGTTCTTCGCCATGTCCAATCTCTCCAAGCCCGAGCTGAAGCAGGTGAATTGGCGCATTCATACTCCTTCAGCCAGAGCACGAATTGTAGAAAAGATCTGCAATTCTGCGTGCATTGCGACACGGCATGATCCGTTGTGCAAAAACATGTTTATGCGTTACAATTATAGTTTTCATACGTCGCACCTGCACTTCCCAATTCTTTCTCCTGCATTATCAGTTTTCCAACGATCAAATGTTTCCGGATTCGTTTTCCGTTCACCGCTAACGTTTCCTTCGGATCATTAGGTTTGGGCAATCGCTGATTCCAAACGTCAGGGGTATCTCGGATTCTACGAGTTTATGACTGCTATGCAGGTTTGTACAACATACATGGGTACTGGGCCTACTTCCGTCCGATCTCTGCATTTTTGGACTTGTTTTTCTACTGTATGTATTAAACCAGATAGCAACGTGCAGCTGATTTCTCTCGCGCAAGCAGGGAATGACATCAGTCAAGAAACCATTTCAAATGCAGGTAAAACAGACTAAAATAAGATTTAATTTAACTACTAACGCATGGGAATGGGTGTTATCTGAAGAAAAAAAGTTTCGCTGACTGTTTTCTTTTGCTTCAGATCTGTAAAGGTTGCAAAGTTTTGCTGACTGTTTTCTTTTGCTTCAGATCTGGAAAGGTTGCAGCCCCCCACGATGGAAGGTCTGGCGAAAAAGCTAGTATGTCGGCACTATCTTTCGTTCACGTGTATCAAAGTGCAGAAATTGCACATGGTCTCATTTGTTTCTACCTTTTCTTCTTCTTTATGATTCTTGAAGAAAAAGAACTCTAGGAGCAAGGGCGAGTCTGCTATTGTTGGTATGTGTTTGTTACCTTAAAACCTAATGGAAGACCTAACCTTTTTGCCAGTCTAGTTTGTAGGTTGTTTATGAGATCTGACTGGTATTCTCACACATAATTCAGCATGTCATCCAGCAGAATCACCTATACCAGCCAGCTGGTTTAACTCCAAGTCAGGAAAGAAGGTACACCGACAAATAAATGCACTCAAGCGATTCAAAAGTACGAGTATGATTTTTCAGAGTTTTACATTGTACTCAATAGACATGTATATTACTTGCAGATTCCTTTAAAATCAGTTACTTCAATCATCGATGGGCTAAAGAAATCATATATTGAGAAGCTGAGACCTTTGGAAAAAACTTATCAGTTCCCTGACTTTGTGTCTCCCTTGCTGGTAATTATCAACGCCCCACCCCCCAACCCCCTCCTCTCTCTCATATATATTTTCCAGCCAAACATTATTAAGCTCCCAATTTAAACATACACATAGTTGGATGATAGAAATAAAGAGAAGGCTGGCAGAAAAGTAGAAAACATCAAATATTACCCAAAAACTCTCTTTGCCGCGTGTGATGTAAAAGTAGAGTTTCTTTCTGCCGAACACTGTATTGAGAATTCCTGCAAATTATGCTTGCATTGCTCATTTCTACAGCTTTAGAGTTGTATTGCAAAAAAGATAATACATGATATTTGTTCTGACATTTTACACGATTTACTATAGAGGTCTCTGCATCATGCTTTTTTAATATATCATATTTGTAGACTAGCAGTGATTTTGATGCGAAGCCAATGGTTATGCTGTTGGGTCAATACTCCACTGGAAAAACAACATTCATAAAGCATTTACTAAAGACAAGTTATCCAGGTGACTAGGATGAATAAACCTATTTTTCATTGTCTGACGTTATCTCTTAATATATTTAACAATATCTGCAACATTACTTGTGCAGGTGCTCATATTGGACCAGAGCCTACAACAGACAGATTTGTTGTCATCACTGTAAGTTCTCCCAGGCAGCTGTCATACTTGATTCATTCAGTGCATATGTTCTCCATGCATCTTATCATTCCTATGGTAAATATTTCCAACCCTGCAGTCTGGACCAGATGAAAGATGCATTCCTGGAAACACAATTGCCGTCCAAGCTGACATGCCATACAGTGGCTTGTCATCTTTCGGAACGGCATTTCTATCAAAGTTTGAATGTTCCCAGATGCCACATCCAGTATAATCTCTCTTGCAATGAGTATTTTATTTCAGCTTCTTTCGTTTTCCTTGTGGAAGAAACTTACCTTTCCATTTTCTTTGTGAAGTTACTAGAGCATGTAACCTTCGTGGATACTCCTGGAGTTTTATCAGGGGAAAAACAGCGAACACAGCGCAGCTATGATTTCACTGGAGTTACATCATGGTTTGCCGCCAAGTGCGATCTTATCCTTCTCCTGTTTGATCCACATAAGCTTGACATCAGCGATGAGTTCAAGCGTGTGATTGGGTCCCTCCGTGGCCATGATGACAAAATACGCATAGTTCTCAACAAGGCAGACCAAGTTGATGCACGACAGGTGAATATTCCTAATTATCGCCATGCCCTCCATCCCTCAATACGTCAGCATATTCCATTTTCTTGCTCTGTTACTTAGTCTTGGAGTATACAACTACAGCAGCATATATTAACTATTTTAAGCATATTTCAACAGTTTAGCCCCTTTTAAGCAATTTAGAGTTTTCTGATGAGAAAAATAAAACTATTTTTTTTTCAGCTGATGAGAGTATATGGAGCACTATTGTGGTCGCTCGGGAAAATCCTGAACACACCAGAAGTTAATCGTGTCTACATAGGGTATGAATCCATCCTCAATGGAGACGTAACATTTGGCAATTTATTGATCAGGTATTAGTATGGCCGAATTGGTGTCACTGAAAAAACACTAAACTAATTACTTCGTCTAGTTCATTCAACGACAAGCCTATCAGGGAGACAGCAGCTGGCCCACTGGGTAAGGAGCTGTTCCAGAAAGAACAAGACGACTTGCTCTCTGACCTGAATGATATCCCTAAGAAAGCTTGTGATCGTCGGGTGCGACACATCACACCATATATTCAGAATTTTTTTTTGCCATTCACAATTCACTTGTGATAAGCCTCTTGATGATCTTTGGACATTTGTAATGCTAGATCAACGAGTTTGTGAAGCGTGCGAGGGCTGCCAAGGTTCACGCGCACATAATCAGCCATCTGAAGAAAGAAATGCCTGCACTGATGGGCAAGACCAAGGCTCAGCAGAAGCTGCTCGACAACCTTGACGAACATTTTGCCAAGGTCACTGAGCAATCCTCACTGCTCAAACTACATAGCCATCCATATATTCTTCCTGAAGCTGAATCTGTACTGTCTCTGAAGCTGAATGGTTGTTTTTGTTCCCCGGCGTTACCTTGCAGGTTCAGAAGGAGCTGCACCTGCCGCCAGGGGACTTCCCCAGCGTGGAGGAGTACAGGGAGCTTCTGAGCGCGTACAACTTCGACAAGTTCGAGAAGCTGAGGCCCAAGATGGTCCAGGGCGTCGACGACATGCTGGCCTACGACATTCCAGAGCTCCTGAAGAAGTTCAGGAACCCCTACGACTGAAGGAGGAATTTCTCTAGGTGGCAAAGCTGCAGCGGCTGGGTCAGACTCAGACACACCGATCAGGCAAGGCCGGAAGGGTTGCACGTTGTCAAAATCCACCTGTCTCTAGAAGGTTAAAAGTTGAAGACGGTAAAATCGCTGCTCGTGTAGCCAGTGGGAACCGTCAACCAGTATATCTTTCCCGGCAACGTCCTCTCCACTCTTCTGAACTGACTGGATCACGCCGTTGCTACGAGCAACAAAATATTGTTTATTAGCTCTTCATATCTGTACAATTGATTATGTAGATAGATGTTTCACTTAAAGTGTTTCTTTAGTTTAACGGACATACCCGTACGTTGCTACGGGATTCAAAAATTCATGAGCACCTACTTTTAGAAACCCCCTCGCCCCCGCGTCGCTCTCTCCCGAGGGCGACACAGGCGGCCCAACCCTAGCGCCACCGCCAACCCTTCCGACCTCCCACCGCGCCTAGCCGCCGCCGAAGCTCGCCGCCGGAAGCCCGTGCGGCGGCTATGGTGGCGGCGTCTAGGCCACTTGCTCGGTTTCAGGTCTCCCGTGCGCGGATCTGGAGCCGCAATGTCGGGGGCGGCCAGTGGCGGAACTGGGGGGGGTGGAGATTTAGTACCCCTTTGACAGCCCATGGACTAGGAATCAGTGTGCAGGCCTAGCTCTGAGTACCTAAGGCTGCAATGTAAGAGCCCAGAAGTGCAGGACGTAATCACAGGACGTAATCACGTAGATCAACCGATGGACGTGGGCCCAACTCACACCTCCGGAGTGCAGGAATACATACAGGTTGCTTATCTCCCCAATGCCCTCAGGTCTCGTTTCATTCTCGTGCCACCTTCTCATATTGTGACTCTTCACTCGGTATCTCAACGCATCAAGCAACACCGCAACGCAACGACGGCGGGCGGGCAGCCAGGCAAGAAACCACCCATGCCCGCGATGGAGGGTGATATGAACATCAACGGCGGGCAGCACATATCCCATAGTTTTCTATAAACTATTTCTGATTTAATTTATTGTATTACCATAATATAGATTTTTATACTGTATAAAATTAGGCCAAACTTTGGAGGAAACTAAGGTAAAGCCTAAAAGAAACTTGTTAAGAACGGAACAAAATCGAAGATTGATTTTTAAAAGATTACTTGGTGCTCTATACCGAGATAGAGATTGTAAGACAATTATTGATGATTTCAATACGGGAAGAATCGACCGGTGAAATTTAGATGAACATGTTTACCCCTTTACTAATTTACTGCACTCATGGCTAGCTAGGTAGTGCATGATTGCGTTAACAATAGAAAAATAGGGATAAATTGCCAATTTTCCGAACTGGTGGATACTTGTCCCGCTTGCCTGTTCGAGGGTGTTGCCACGCCCGCTCGAGGGTCTCGCCGTGGTGAGAGGACGGGAGTTGGAAGGACAGGGGCCGGCGTGGCGCTCACTGTAGGCACAGTGCGCGATGTGCCCGTCTGCGGGGGATGGGAGAGAGTTGGTGGATTTGGCCTAGCTTGCGTCATCCGCACAGTTGTGCCTGACCGAGGTCCGCGCCCGGTCGTTGCCCGCACACCCATTCGAGGGCTCCGTCGTGCGGGGAATGATGGGAGTAGGTGGCACAGTGCGTTGAAATGACGCCCGCCCGTCCGCACAGGGCTCCGCAGGCTCGCACAGTGCTTCGCTCATCCGCACAGTGACGATGAGGCCGCACAGCGGCTGGAGCAGGTGGAACAATGGGCCTGGCGGTGTCAGCGGCGCGGCATGGAGGGAGATTCACCTTTTGACTTCGGCGCCCACTAGCGGAACATGGCATTAAATGCCGTTGTCTGGCGGAGTGGTTGGGCACGCCCGTAGTGCGTCGAGGGGTGGCCTCGAGCGAGACGGACGCGGTTGCTCGCTCGAGGGGGGCGGAGTCCCTCGAGCGAGGCGGAGATCGCATAGTGCTCAACTATAGGTGCGGATCCCCTCCCAGCGTATCTCTAGGTGCGGATCCGCACCTTCCCAACGCTGCAGCCGCCGCCGCCGCCGACGCTGCTCGTGCGGGCGGCGGC
>OAMR01000103.1:2479619-2499474 GCA_900205405.1 Echinochloa crus-galli
GCCCCGGAGCGCTTCGCCGAGCCGATCCGACAGTACCAGCATCGCTCGGTACCGAGACCGGCGCCCGGCTCTCTGGCTCCGGGCTCGGAGGCCCCTGCTCCACCGACACCTCCACCGGGACCATCACCACCGCCTCCACCACCACCGCCGCCGCCGCCGCCTCGCTCCCGTGTCGAGCCGGCCGTGTACCACCCGTCGATTCTCCATCGGGACCCTCGCCATGTGCACCCCATGGTGACTCGGCAGGCGGCTGGTGTTCTCTGACCCGCGGCTCTCTCCGCCACCGAGAGCGAGCCGCGGATCTCTCCGGTGCCCTCCTCTATCCGCGACGCCCTGGCGGATCCCAACTGGCTTCGCGCGATGGAAGAGGAGTACGAGGCTCTTCTTGCCAACCAGACGTGGGACCTCGTGCCGCGTCCGTCTGGTTGCAATGTGGTGACCAGCAAGTGGATTTGGACGCATAAGCATCGGGCTGATGGTACTCTCGAGCGATACAAGGCTCGGTGGGTTCTCCGGGGTTTCACTCAGCGTGCCCTCCTCTGTCCGCGACGCCCTGGCGGGCCCCAACTGGCGTCGCGCGATGGAAGAGGAGTACGAGGCGCTCCTTGCCAACCAGACGTGGGACCACGTACCGCGTCCGTCTGATTGCAATGTGGTGACGGGCAAGTGGATTTGGACGCACAAGCGTCGGGCTGATGGTACTCCAGCCGTCCGGATCTGGTCTGCCGGCTCAACAAGTCTCTGTATGGTCTGAAGCAGGCTCCTCGGGCTTGGTACTCTCGATTTGCCACATTCTTGGTGACATTGGGGTTCATGGAGGCCAAGTCCGACACTTCTCTGTTTGTCTATCGACATGGTGATGAGATTGCTTATCTGCTGCTCTATGTTGATGATATTGTTCTCACCGCCTCCAGTGAGCAGTTCCTTCGGTGCATCGTCTCCTCCCTGCAGCAGGAGTTTGCTATGAAGGATTTGGGTCAGCTCCACCACTTCTTGGGTGTCACTATGGAGCTGTGGAGACTCGCCCTTCTGGCCTCTTCCTTCACCAGCGACAGTATGCTCTTGATATCCTGGAGCGGGCTGGCATGTCAGATTGCAAGCCCTGTTCTATTCCTGTTGATACTCAGTCAAAGCTGTCCGCGGATTTGGGTACTCCTATGGCTGATCCTACTACCTTCCGAAGTCTTGCAGGGGCCTTGCAGTACCTCACCTTCACCAGGCCAGACCTTGCATATGCTGTTCAGCAGGTTTGCCTCCACATGCATGATCCCCGGGAGTCTCACCTTACTGCGTTTAAGCGCCTTCTTCCGTATGTTCGTGACACGGTTGACTTCGGGCTGGTCCTCCACCGGTCTCCTCCTGCTGAGCTGGTCGTCTACACCGACGCTGACTGAGCCGGGTGCCCGGACACTCGCCACTCAGGGTACGCCGTCTTCTTAGGCGGCAACCTTATCTCCTGGTCATCCAAGCGGCAGCCGGTTGTCTCCCGCTCCAGTGCCGAGGCGGAGTACCGGGCGGTCGCTAACGGCGTGGCTGAGGCGTCCTGGCTTCGACAGCTCTTGGCGGAGCTTCACAGTCCGCTCCCCAAGAGCACGCTCGTCTACTGCGACAACGTCAGCGCCGTGTACCTCTCAACCAACCGGGTTCAGCATCAGCGGGCGAAGCATATTGAGATTGACTTGCACTTCGTTCGCGACCGGGTTGCCATCGGCGATGTTCGGGTCCTTCATGCACCGACCACCTCCCAGTTTGCCGACATCTTCACGAATGGTCTGCCCTCCTCAACGTTCTCGAAGTTTCGCTCCAGCCTCAACATATGTCACACCCGGGTTTACACAGAAACCCGAATGTGGTCGTATGTGTGCACAGGAAGTCCACAAAACACATACAGCTTACAAATATGGAAATCAGAGTACATATGCTCGAATAAAATAGTTTATATCAGAGTTTAGCACATACACAGCGGAAGTCTATTTAATAACTCGACAGGTAGAGCCTCAAGTCCACAGGGACGCCGACTGGTTGACCTCAGCTCAGAAGTATGGAAATCCTCAGGAAACTCAGTAGCTGTCTCATCCACTCCATCTGGTACCCATCCGGGATTTTGTTGAATAATGATGCAAAATTTGGCACCAGAAAGAGACTGACATGTGGGCCGGGATTGGTAAAAGATATCGTTCGGAAAGGAAAGCTTGTCTTCAAGGGCGTTCGGCAAAGGCATTCTGCGGTCGGGAGTTTGTCGCCGATTCGGCAAGGAGCTGCTCTATGGAAAGCATTCGGGAGCGCGTGATGACGTGGATCAAGTAAGGAAGATGCCGATCTGATGAAGAATACGAGATGAATACGGCATTTTAGACGTATTTCTTTGGAAACAAACGTTTTGTAATCGTAATCGATTAAGGAATCATGTTAAAACCAGGGTATAAATATAGACCCATGGTGATTGTAATAGGGATCGAACAATCATACAACAAACCGGCCTTGCGCCACCTTTTCGAGTCCTTTAGTCGTGTCGTCGAAATCTTCGAGAGGAACCATCGATCCGTCGACCTCCGTAAGTATCGACAACCTTGTATCATGCTTAGTATCATGCGGTGGATTTAAGCTTGGTATGAGAAGGCTTGCTAGATCATGAGCCATGCGGTAGGCTAAGGTTTAGCTCGAGGCGAGTTATCGGCTCTATTAGATTTTGGCAAAGATCTAATAGATTCATTAAGTTATCTTGTGTTGATTGGGTTTTACTTTATGTTTAATTCATATTAACACTCTTTTGCCCGGTCTAGATCGATTAAGTTCGGTTTTGATCCAATGCAAGACACGATCACACTTCCTTACATAGCCGAATTCGAGTCGACCTAGGTTGCCACGTGTCGCGGGTTCAAGCTTGTTGATTTTGTATGGATCTTGACAGAGCCGGGTATCATGCGGTAGATGCAGGTTTTTGGGTCGTTTTAGAACTAATCATCCGGTGGATTAGAGCTCGAGATCGATCTGATAGGTCTATCATCGTTGACAAAACTTGTTCCTTCTTCATGGAACCCGAATCGGCTATCCAGCCGTTTTCGGCAGTCCCTTAACGAGTGAAACGTGTTCGTAGCTTTGTTCTAAATAATGAATGCTTTTAGCCTTCTACGTTTAGAGTATGTCATGCGGTGGACTGATCTAATCTTGGTTGGTGGCGTGATTTCGAACAAATTGTATCATGCGGTGGATTAATTTGTTTGGTTTTGCGCTCGACGGGTTCGAAAGTATCTAGACATGCGGTAGACTAGTGCTTTTAACCTATGCATTCATGTTTATTAGAGATTTACGATCGTGCTTTCACGTTTATGAAGCTTAATTCTCGTTAATCGGTTGTGATTAAATGCTGTAACGATCATGTAATTTAAAACCGATCTTTCATCACGATGACGTCATGCGGTCGGCAGTGCGCTCTCTTACGTGCTTTTGCCGAATACGTACCGAATGCATGGATTGCTGACAGATAGCTTGTCTGTAGCTATATGTCGATCAAGATTGGCTTTGCAAGCCGCAAATATGGAACTGTCTGGTACCAGCCGGCACGTTCCAGGTTTTGTATCTAAACATTTTTCTTCCTTTGTCAGTTTCAGGGAAAATTGACTGGCACGCTTCCAGGATCCGAACGCAAATTGACTGGCACGCTTTCGGATTCGAACATTCGAGCCACGTGTGAAGCCAGCTGATTCGGCTTGCTGTGTGCTTGGCGTGAACTGCAGATTTTGCGTCAACACACTTTTTGGCACACCTGGTGGGACACAAGCTTTGAAAGATGCCTGATTTAAAAGACATTATGGACGTCACTCTTGAAGAACTGCCTGAGGAGCATCAACAGATGGTGAAAACTGCTGCAGAACAATTCATCCAAAAATGTTTGCTGTCTTTTGCCAAGAACAAGAGTGGTGCACCGTTTCTCAAAACAGAATTGCCAAGAGTTTTACTGCCTGGACAATCTGACCTTAATGCAGAAGAAGAAAAGGAGTTTTCTGGCATGTTGTACAAAGCTCTGGGAGAAACAATGAACAATCATAATGGTATCAACGGGTGTCATTGCCTAACAGGGTTAAAGTGCCTACAGAATTTACTAAATTCTCAGGACAAGATGACACTAGTACTGTGGAGCACATAGCGCGGTATTTGATGCAGCTTGGAGAAGCCTCAGTAGATGAAGCTTTTAGAATCAGATACTTTCCTTTGTCATTGACAGGTCCAGCTTTTACATGGTTTGCTTCTTTGCCTGCTCAATCAATTTGCACTTGGAAGGATCTGGAACAGAAATTCCATGCTCATTACTATACTGGCTGCACTGAGAAGAAGTTGGTTGATCTGACCAGCTTGAGACAGAGAAATAATGAAACACCTACAGAATTCCTCAGGAGGTTCAGGGAAACAAAGAGTATGTGCTTCTCTCTAAATATTCCTGATGATCAATTGGCTGGTATGGCTGTAGCTGGGATGTTGCCTGCAATTCGTGAAAAGCTATTCGGGATGGAATTTGAAGATTTGGGTCAGTTGTCACAAAAATTGGCATTGATGAGTAACCAAGCGTATGGTTTTAAGAAAGATGGCAGATTTGTCAAATACAATGATGTGGCTGACGTTTACAATCAATTCCTTGAAAGAGCAGATCAAGGAGATGAGTATGAAGATAATGAAGAAATGGCTGCAGCAGAGATAGTATGGGGCAAAGAGCCAGTTACAGTGAATCAGAGGTGGATCAAACAAACCAAGGGCACATATGATTTTGATGTGACTAAGGCAGACAAATTGTTTGATTTCCTTGTGAAAGAAGGCCGAATCAAATTACCAGAGGGGCACTCTATGCTTCGGCCTGATGGTGTGAAAGACAAGAAATATTGTGGATTCCATGATAGAAATTCTCATTCCATCAATAAATGCAGAGTCTTTAGAGTGAGGATTCAGAAAGCTATCCAGGAGGGACATTTGAAATTCGACAACAAGATGAAATTGGACAGTAACCCATTCCCTCAAAATATGATTGGGTTTTCAATC
This sequence comes from Echinochloa crus-galli, assembly GCA_900205405.1. NCBI lineage: Eukaryota > Viridiplantae > Streptophyta > Magnoliopsida > Poales > Poaceae > Echinochloa > Echinochloa crus-galli. The sequence goes on from OAMR01000103.1 coordinate 2,484,651, forward strand.
AACATGGTGAATGCTGTTGAGCCTGAAGAAAAAGAAAAGATGAAAGTTTTGACTTCAAAAAGGGCAAAATAAAATGGCTTAGTTGACCCCGCTCGGCAAGTCACTATTGAACAAATTCACAAGAAAGAACCTCGTTCCTCGAACAGTCGGCCTGAAATTGGAGAATCTTCTAAGCCAAGAATTACTACACGTATTCTCCTCAATAAATGGCAGCGTCAGCAAGAAAAAGAACGCTATCAGAGGCGAAAATATGAAGAGGAGAAAAGAAGATACGAAGAAGAAATTAATGTAAGAGTAGTGTTTAGGTAGCAAGGATTGTCCGTGCTATACTTGCCTTTATCCAACAGAGATATCGCTATTTAGAATCTTCAACTCTTGCTATTTTAATCTTCGATGCACTCGAACTATGTTCCTTCTTCTAGTAGCCACCATCGAGCAATCGCACAAACATTCAACTACACAAGCAATCAAACAAGCACAACAACTAAGAACAGTGCACCAATCAAAAGAAAAGCTTTAAAAGAGCGCGCTAAAGGAATGGGCTTAGTTCGATGGTCACGCGAGCGCAAGAATTGTTGAAAACGGAGCTAGGGTTGAAACGATAAAGCTATCCGAAGGATTTATTACTGTTTAATGATCACTTCTATTTTATTAATTGGGTTACAAATGGGATTCATATAAATGTAGTGATTATGATTATGTTAACATGAAACCACTAAAATTGCTAATGCAATTCAGCCGTGTCGAGCCTTTCTTTTAAGCCTACATATACCCGTGTTATACTTTCTAAGTAAGACATTTACTTACGCTTGCCATTTTCAATAAAATCCCGGATGGGTAACAGATGCAGTTTCTTGAGGATCTTCCGTACTTCTGAGCTGAGGTCAACCAGTCAGTGTCCCTGTGGACTTGAAGCTCTACCTATCAAGTTAATAAGTAGTCTTCCGCTGTGTATGTGCTAAACTCTGATATAAACTATTTTATTCGAGCATATGTACTCTGAATTTCATATTTGTAAGCTGTATGTGTTTTGTGGACTTCCTGGGCACACATACAGTAGCATTCGGGTTTCTGTGTAAACCCGGGTGTGACAACATAGCGGGTGGCTAGTTGTGGCTGCGGGGGCCCTGTTGTGTGTTGTCTTTCTTTGTTGTCCAGTCTTGAACACCGCTGCGCCGGTAGTTCAGACTGCGGGAGGGGGGAGGGGTGTTGGAGTACAGTGATATGTAGCCTATAGGGCCCATGTATATTAGGCCCATGTACAATTAACAATATACCCACCCATCTAGGGTTGGAGGAATACAGCAATTATTTCCTCTAGCAATAATTAGGTAGAGATAAAAGAGAGTACCAACCATGAACTATCAGCCATGGAACGCACATTTCAGTTTTTTTTTCTATCGGTTGTACTAGCGCCCGGACGTCCGATCCGGGCGCAAGTATCGGACAGTGACGTGGACCAATAATAGCCAAGCATTTACGTACACACGGAAGTAGAATAGAAGGGGGAAAAATAGAGGGTGACGTGGCGCAACCACAACCAAGTATTCATAACCAATGGTACTGTAGCACAGAAAAAATCCCGCCGCAACATGGGTATGATGTTGCATGCAACATGTAAACTTTTTTGCAACATCCAAAAAATAGCGTATGAAACATAAAAAAATAGTATCTATAACATGAATAGTCATTGCAACACTAAAAAACACCGGGCTCAGAACTCTCAATCAAGCACGACAGCAGTAAAAAAATTTCCAATAAAAATACAACATCCGGATGAAACACTTGCAACATGCATGCGAAACATATGCAACATCGCAACATCCCAGATCTATTTTTGAAACATTCACATCAAATAGTTATAACATTTTTCTGAAACATCTGAAACACGTTACAACATGGAGCAAAACCCTAGAACAGTTCAGATCTATTTTTATAACATTCACATCAGACAGTTGAAATATTTTTTTAAACACCCGAAACACGTGAAACATGCTTCTGCGACATGAAGCAAAACCAAAAAGAGGAATGCGGCAACTACCTCCCTCTGCCCAAACGGATGTGGTCGCTGTCCTGGGGAGCAAGTGCGGAGGGAGGGCCCTGCACCTGGCCATGGTGGTGCTGCGCCGTTTCGGTGGTTACTAATTGGAGGAGGGTTGCGGCTGCAGCTGCAGCTGCTAGCTATCTCTTGCATTCACGAAGCAGCAGAGAGAGACCGAGTGGAGAAAAACAGAGAAGGGAGAGAGAAATTGTGGGATGGCGCTGGCTGTCTGCTTGCTCGAATTTGTGAAAAAATTAGATGGGCGGAGAAATTGGTGGTGGCGTGCTTGGATTTGGTGAGAGAGGGGTAGAGCTGCTGCTGATTGTTTGCTTGTGGAGAAAATCAAGGCTGCAGCTTGCTGTTTGGCCCTGGTGCTCGCAGGGGAAAGGGAGGCGCTGGTTGTTAAGCAGCTCGGCGGTGCTGCATGCTGCGCTCTGCTCCGCAGTAGCCTCGAGGAGCTCGAGATGTGGGTTCGGTGCTACTAGTGGATTGGCCGCTGGTTGGTTGGTGGCGGAGGCGGTGTAGGGCGGCGGCGACCGCGGCGACGTGTAAGGCAGCGCACGAACATCAGCGGGCGGGCGGCGCTCGGACGGCAGCGCGCGGAGGAGCGCCGACGCGAAGAGGAGCGGCCAGCGGCGGCGGCGGCAGCAACGCGCCCGCGCCCGCGCCCGCGGAGCGGCGTGATACAGCATGGCGGCGGCGCGTACAGGAGAAGAAAATGGAGCTTCGGTGTGTGGGAGAAAAACGAGGGGATAAGACGGAATGGTGGTGGGAATATGGATGGCAGGTTTGCCCGCGGGCGCGGGTATCCGCGGATACCCTACCCGACAGGCAAGGGTACGGGCAGCAAAATCCGCCCGCGGGCGCGGATACGGGCAGCAAAATCCGCCCGCAGGTAGCTAGCGGGCGACAACTTTCACCCGCGGATATATCCGCTACCCGCTTAAGATGTCATTGGATATTTATTCTTTGTGTTATAATAATTAGATGTCGACATGATGTATGTGATAATTGATACAATGCGTTATGGTTGTCAAATTGTGGCGGTTCTTGACCTTTATTTACATTATAGCTGTCAAATTGTTGGTTATTCTTCTTGAAATATCTCAAATTATTGTTGTTCTTGTCGAAATGAGCATATTGATATGTTATCTCTCTGCGAGTGCGGGCAAACCCGATATCCGCGGATATCCGTCGGATGCGGGCGCGGTACGGTTTTTCTCCCGCGGGCAGCCTCGCGGGCGGGTAAAGGCTGGCAGCGCGGGTATGCTCGCGGACGGGTAAATGACTTACCCGCACGTCCCCGACCCGCTGCCATGCACGACCCTGTTTAGATGAAAAAAACAACTCCCAAATTTACTATGTAAAAAGAAGATTCTCCATCACATCAAAATAACATAACATGCATGGAGTACTAAATATAGATGAAATAAAAAACTAATTGCACAGTTTTGTTGTACTCTGCGAGACGAACATTTTGAGCCTAATTAATCAATATTTTAACAATTTTTCATGAATACAAACGAAATGCTACAGTGACGCGATTATAAAATGACATCATACTTCCAAATTCATCCCTCAAATTGTGTATCTAAACGCCACTAGGGTAACCTGGCCTCCTGGATCAGTGTCCGGATTCAGAGCATTACCGTTTTTCTATTTCTTCCCTGTCTCTCTGTCCTGGCTGCCCTCCCATTCTCCCGCACTCCCTCTGACGCCTCTCCTCCACCGGGCAAAATTTGCCACCGGACACCGTTAAAAGTTGGTTGTTGCTTCAGACCACTAAAATTCTGTGTCTTTGCTGAGGGACATTAGAAAAGCATGTGTATATGCTGTAAGACACTCATGGCAATATTTTACTAAGTTTAATTGAAGAGCAACCGGGAAAGACAAAGTTGCCCTTGCCCATTCAGATTACCTCTCCCGTGCCCACAATCAGCCGCACGCGGCCCTTATCCGCTCGCTGCTCCGTTCCTCCAGCGGCGGCGCCGCCCTCCCCGTGCTCTTCCCCGACCGGAGCTAGTCCCTCCCTGCCTCCTGGTGGCGCCTCTCGCCGGCGACCAGGCCTGGCAGAGCCGCAGAGGCCCGCCTAGCTGCATTGCCAAGGTCCCCAAGGCGGATAAGGCCAAGGTCCCGAAGCCGGACGCCGCCGCGAAGACCAAGGGCAGACCAAGGGCGCCGACTCGACCAAGCCTGCCAAGGTCAAGGGCGACGATTCGGCCAAGCCTGCCCAGGCTGCGAAGGCCGGCGCCAAGGCGGGGAAGCCGGCGAAGACAACGAAGTCCGAGACCGCGGCGTCGGGGAAGGCCAAGAAGCCGACCAATTCGACCGCGGATGCGGCGCCAAGCCGGCCAAATCCGGCAAGAAAGCGCCGGTGGTCGCCGGCGCGAAGGCGAACGCGACCGTCGTGAGCAAGGAGGAGGAGGAGGCGGCGGCAGGGACGGAGGTGGTGTTCGCCGAGGAGGCGGAGGGGACGGGAGACCTCATCTCCGAGTTCCGGGGCCTCCCGGCGCGGCTGCAGGAGACGCTCATGCCGGACCTGGTGCGCCTCTCGCACCACTCCAAGGCGTACCTGTCTGCGGCAAACGCCGAGATCGCCGACGGCGTGCGCCCGATCCTCGGCGGCGGGTGGGCCGCTGCCGCCGCCTCCGCCGCGTCAGTGGCTCTGCTGCTGGTGCTCCCTACCCTGCAGGAAGGGTCGAGGCCCCGGGGCGGGTCGTTGCTGGGAGGGCAAAGGCGCCGCCGCTCGCCTGGGTTCGCGGGAGCGTGAAGATAAGGCCGTGTGCGAACGTTCCTTCGGAGGGAAGAAGGGTAAACTTGTCATTCCTGATCAGTTTCCAATTAAATTGATTAAAATATGGTGTATGATATCTCACAGCCAATATACATGGTTTTATAGTGTCTCGTGGCCAAGGCATGATTTTTTAGTGGCTAGGAGCAAACGACACCTTTTAACGGTGTCCGGTGGCAAATTTTGCCATCTTGTATCGATCGAAACCCATGGCCGCCGCGAGCCCCGAAGGCGAGGGCCACGAGAACGCCGTGAGCAGCGTCCTGCTCAACCTCCGAGGCTACCGCGCTGCCCGCAGAGACGCCTCCACTGCCAGTTCCAAGACGAGCACCGGCCATCCCATCGAGGTGACTTTCTGCATCCTGCCCCCGCCTGCCGTCTCCCACTTCTCTGTCCACTGCCCCGATCTACAGCTGCCGCCCGCCGATCTGTGCCTGTTGCCTAAAGCCATCGCCGCCGACGACGACTTCGTCCTCCTCCGAGTCCCCGTTAACCCCTTGCCCTTGGGGAAGGATTTCTTCCAGGACAACGACTACTTCGTCTACAGGGCGCACCATCAGGACCCAAAACTGGATCTGCTCCCGAACCCGTGGCCCAATTGCTTCGGAGACCACGAGATTGCCATAATTAGCTGCGGTTCTGCAGCTACCGACGGCTACAAGCAGTACGTCGTTGCTGGCCTCAAGATGAGGCCCATCAATGAGCACACTTTCACGCTGCACCTGTACCACTCCAAACCTGGCGGCGAGACAGGAAGTTGGACATCCCAGCCTGTTTCTGTAGAGGAGCCGCTGAGGGACAGGCTGTGCCCAATCCCCAACACAGCTAAGAGGCTCACGTACCACCTGACAACCAAGGTGATCATGCTAGGAGGCGCAAAAGGCACGGTGGGCTGGGTTGATCTCTGGCGTGGCATCCTCCTCTGTGATGTGCTTGAAACGAGTCCCAAGCTACGTGATGTGCCACTACCCGTGCCAGCCAAGGGCAATTGGAGAAGGTACCTCAGTGATTGTGAGCGCTTTTGTCGGGACATCACCGTCAGCCAACACAGGGACTCAATCAAGTATGTCGAGATGGAGATCATTGTGCCAAGAATGGTAACCAGCATATCCTCCAGCACCCCTGATCCTGTTTCATACCTCGAATGGGTGCGCCGCAAAGACAGCCCACCCCAGCAAACATGCTCATTGGTCCCTGGTCAGTGGAAGGTCACTACATGGAGCATGCCTATCCCAGTCACTTCACCAGACAATTGGCACTGTGAATGCACTGCACAGTTACGCGAATTCCATGTTGACAACCCAACACATCATAAGTTGTTGCATGAATTCATGAGCAGCAGTGGTGACAAGGAGGCCAAAGAAGCAACTTTCTCCCTAGGATGCCTGCATATGGCATATCCCAACTTCAGCGTCGACAATGATGTTGTTTACCTGTTATGCAAGGCTGTCAGCATGAGTAAGATGGGTGGGGTGATTGCTTTTGATGTGAGGAAGAAAAAGCTGCGAGGAGTGGCCAAGCTTGACAGCAAAACAAACAGCAACTTCATTCGTTGCTACCTTGCCTGTGGGATTTCCAAACATCTCGAGACTACAGGTAATTACACTGTACTGCTCCTTGCCTTGATGAGTGATCTAGTTTTCAATTATGTTTGTGACATAGATTAAAGTATCACATGTTAGTTAAAAACCTGAATTTATAGTAAGATGGATCAGGGTTATTAGCTGCATTGTGACATATTTCGCGGGATGCTCAGTATTCTTGACGATCATGATGATGCAACAGAAAATTAAAAAAAAAACTGAGTTTTGTTGGATTGAACTTTTGCATTTAGTGCAGCGATTGTTAATCTAGAAAATAGGAAAACTGTTGTAGAAATTAGACACAATACCACAACTTTCAGTTTTGTTAAATGTTTTGGTAAGTGTACAAAATTGCTTTTCCTTGAAAATTTAGTGGTGGAGGATATGTGCCAAGGAATTGGTATTCGGCCAATTCCTGATAGATGCAGCACCATATGGGTAGTAAAATGCCATTTAAGGATCTAGGGCACAACCATTATAATTCTTTGCATAGTATATAGTCATTATGCACTGTTCTGTGTGAGTTAAAACAAATAGCCATAATTAGATAATAAATCTTGGAACATTGCGGAAATGAACTATTGATCAGCGCAGGGAATGCTCTTCTATTCTAGCAAACAAAACTGTTGTAAGAGGGACAATGGCACATCTCTAGTTTCATTTGATGGTTTATTAAGTGTATGGAAATATTTAACCTTAACAATTAAGAAAACAGTATTCAACCTGTTAGTATGTAATAAAATGGCTTTCCGTGGCCCAAATTTTCTATTATTTTACTTAACAGAACCTTCATTCCTGTATGTACAGTCAAACACCTAATAAGTTTTTTATTACTATAGAATAAAATTATTTGCATTCATCATAAATATTCATATCAGTAAATGTGGGATTGATTTTGCCGTTATGCTTCTAATTTATTTGCTAGTGCACATTTATTTATTTGACTATTAGACTGTAGCCAAAGTATGTTGGGGCCATGCCAATTTCCAAAACAAGTAAAAGAGCAAGCAATAAGATGTCGACCAAAATAAACTTGAATAACTACATCTATTACATTGCTTTAGGTTTTGCTTGCCCTGTTGTACTCACCGATGGCAATATGAATGCTCTTCCCTTTGATCCAAAAGGTTCAAATTCTTGCTTCTGTGACATTTTGTCATATGCTATTTTATTCGATACAGGTACAAGAGCTGTACAAGCTGAGTATGCAGAAGCCTCCGATTAGAAGACGTGGAACCCTGTGTCCACCCATGACAAGGATTGCAGCCTGCCCAGATGTGAATATTATCGTCTCAGGAGTTTGTTGGTTTGATTGAAGGACCCCAAGTAGCTGGACAGCTGGCAATAGTTTTGCGGCCAGAACGTTAGTTGGGTTGGTTCGTTGAATTATGCTTGGTCGAGAAGGGAGGATTGGTCTTATCTACAAAGTAAAGACAGAAATTTTTAACTTATTTCTGTAATGAACATAGTGTTTGGTTCATGCTTTTTCCAAAGTAATTTGACTATGGGGGCAATCGATTCCATTATCTCTGTTTGTTTCAGCTCCATTGGAATCAAATCCTGTTGTAGTGGGATGCTGTAGTGTGAAACTGATACTGCTTGGCGGTGCCAGCCAGGTGTTGTGCGGGAGGGATTCCATAGCTGTAATCGGTTTGCAATCCCAATTTTACCGGACGGAGTAACTTGGAAATAACGTAATGCCCTTTACATGCCTATACAGTGGACTTTTCTGATTTTTTTTAAATATGTTTCAAACAACCCGATTGCGAGCGTATACAACTCGTGCACTCCCTCGTATTGGTAAAAAATGACGTTTAAGACAACGATACGGTCTTCAAAATGTAAATTTGACTTCTTATTTTTACAAAAATATTTATTAAAAACAATATATGTGTATTTTTATAAAAATATTTTTTAAGATAAATCTATTCATATGATTTTCACATTTTTAAACTCAACGGCTTAAAAGTTATTCATGATTTAACTAAAATCTTGTACAAAACGTCAACTAATATGGAGGGAGTACACATTAAGCTCCGATAGTTAGAATAAATAATATCCAATTGATTCTTCAGGACATTGATTTTCACTAAATCTATCGCCCTTTGCAATTAAAACATACGGAGCATTACACTTATCCATCTCAAATCCCTTAAGTATTTTCTCATATTAGTAGAGTGCATGCTCGTGTATTAGAGAAACATAGTAAATAGAATTTTATTTTTTTAAATTAGATTGAATTTCACATTCTTACATTAGAATTTTTTCAAAAAAAAAAGAGTATCCTAAGTATTTTAAATAAGTTAAATTCTATAAATTTCATAGTTTCTTAAAATTCTAACAAAAAATGATAGTAATTTAATTGATGAACAATATGAAACAAAATAAATTTGTAATTTATAGGTTGTAGGATCTAGGATTACCGACTAGAGGGGGTGAATAGGCGGTTTCAAACTTCAAACACAACACTAGAGAAATTTAATTAGAACCACAAGGTGAATTAAATCTCTAACTATTTTAAGCCTATGTTGAGGGGTTTGCAACCTAGGATGACAAGATACAATTCAAGTTCTATGTAAATAACTTGCTCAAAGTAAATTGCACAAGACAAGAACAAGGATCAAACCACAAGCAAGAGACATAAATTTATCCCGTGGTATCGATGACTTGCCGGTCACCCCTAATCCACGTTGAGATGGATTCAATGTTCAACCGCTCCTCTATCAAGGCACCGCTTGATGTATGAGTCGGCTAGAACCAAAGAACCGCTCCAAATCTCGTTTTCATTAGAGTTGCTCTTTACCACTCCGGTGAGGCGAGCACAAGACCTCTCACACCAATCTTCCAAGGCCACTTCACAATCTTCTTGAAGTGCTCAAGGAACCACGAGCTCCAAGCCGTCTAGGAGGCGGCAACCTCCAAGAGTAACAAGCCAATGACGCTTGCTTGAAGCCTCGCTAGTGCCACAAAGCTCAAACTCTTGATGCAGTGCACTAGGATGCTCTCAATCTCACAAAGATGCAACCACTAAGCCAAGTGAATGAGAGAGAGGTTGGGGAATGCTCAAATGTGTCAAGGAAGCTTTCAAATGTGCCAAGAGAGCTTCTTCAAGCCTGGGGGTGGAGTATATATACTCATCCCCTCGAAATCTAGCCGTTACGGTCAACATAGCGCACTGGCGGACCGTCCGCCTCATAGCTGGTGGACCGTCCGCCTTTGAATTTCAATGGCTAGAACGTGTGTTAGAGTGTGTCAGAGATAACTGTTAGAGGGTGGCGGACCGTCCGCCAGTCATGCGCGGACTGTCCGCCAAGGCAAAAAGTTCTTGGCCAATTTTGCCTGCGGACCGTCCGCCCCACAAAAGTCCTCTAAATCGCTTGGAAACGTCTCTGTGTGAACGGTCCGCCAAAAACGGTCCGCCTCACAAAGTCATACCTGCGGACCGTCCGCCAAGCTTGGCCGGACTGTCCGCCTCGCATTTTCTCAGCCGAGCGAGTTCGACAGTTAGCTATTTTCGCGCAGGTTAGTTTGTCTGCGGACCATCCGCCACATCTGGCCGCGGACTGTTCAGACCCCCCCAAACAGTCTGCCAGTGGCCAACGGACAGTCTGCCAGGATGCAGCAAGCCCATCTCAACTGCGTTTCACTTCTAGTTTTTCCCACTTTCTCAAACGTTGTTAGCCCTCATGCATGCAATGCAAATGTTTGAGCAAAGTGACATTATGGACCCGTCAAGCCAACGACATTGACCTCTCTTGATAGTACGGCTATCTAGCCTATAATCCGGTCAATGTTCATCCACTAAACTCCGCTTGACCGGTAAAATCAAAAGCCCTATCTTTTACCTTTGCCTTGAGCTCCTTTAGATCCACATCATATGAGCCATGAGCATAGCATACCACTAACAAAGACGCCGCAGCAGTCACAACTCACAAGGACCCGGGGCAGCTGCTTGCCTGCCTCACCTGCTGGCTGCTGCCGTTGGATGCTACGCGGACGCTGGATATATGAAGGTAAGGCTCACGGTGCCTTGCCGCGAATCCGTTTCCGGCGAGAAGACCGCGAAGCCGAACAAGGGGCATGTCAAAATACATTATGCAAAAAGAAGATTCCCCACTACATCAAAATGTCATAACATGTGTGGACCACCAGGAGGATAGCCGGATGGAGACGGCTGTTAGGGATGAGAGCTAGATCATAGATGAGAGGGACGAACACGTGATGAGAATTAGATTGATTGTTTGTTTCTTGCTTGTCTTTGATTGATGCAACTCCTCTCATTATATAGAGAGATTGACTTGACCCCTAACAATAGACTCACAATCCGGTACTATTATCTCTAACTAACCCTAACCTGCTACAGTAACTCGCGGGTACTGTTCATGGGTGCCAAAGGCCCATCTGGCCCAAAGGGCCTAGCCCATAACACTTCACCCCTCCTTTCGAGCAGCTCGTCCTCGAGCTGCAGACACACTTAAACGACTCTGAAATAAGCCTTTTACATCTCGGCTAAAGAATGCAGAAGAAATAAAGACTCCTTATTTATGGTGGCCTGAGCATCTCCTAGATCCCAGGAAAATAAGACCCATCGCAGCCCTGCCGTGAGGGCCAGAGCAGAGGAGCCGGCCGTTGCCGCCGAACCCGTCTGTAGTGCCGAAGATCGCGCCATACCAGGCGCTGCTCGTGGAGACAGATAGGCGCTGTCCTGCGATTCACGCAATGGCCACGCCGTCTTCCTCGCTAGGGTAGCGTGCGTCGCTGCAGGTGGCTGCGCCCGCGCCGCCCAAACCTCGCGCTGCAACCGCAGCGCCGCCGCTCTGCGTCGGGCAAGCAGCGTGCAAGCCCCAACCTGGAGTCGCATCGCCGCCTCCTGCCGCTGCAGCCTCAGCGCCGCCGCTCTACGCCGGGCAAGCAGCTCGTGCGCCCCAGCTTGGAGGCGCACCGCCGCCTCATGCCGTTGAAATCTGGCAAAGACGTCGAGCAGCTTTGCACACCCTGCCCGTAAGTTGGCACAACCTGCCTGTAAGTTGGCACAACCTATCTGTAAGTCGCGGCACAAATCCGTCAACGATGCGACGGCAGCAGAAGCCATAAAATCAGATCGAAACCGAAGCTAATTGATACCTACTCCCTCCGTCCCTAAAAGAGTGTCACCGTTGGTTTCCGTGCCACGGCTTTGACTCGACTTATAGAAAATATGTACAATATTTTAATCTCCAAATAAATTTATTAAAAAACTAGATTCAAATATCTATCTAATGATATTTATTATGTACCATAAATATTAATATATATTTTTATATATTCGGTCAAAGATGTTTCTCGGGAAGCGAAAACGACACTCTTTTAGGGACGGAGGGAGTAGATGAAATCAAAAACTAATTGCACAGTTTTGTTACACTCCGCGAGACGAACATTTTGAGCCTCATTAATCAATTTTTTTGCGGTCAGACTAATTAATCAATTTTTGGATAATTTTTTGTACATACAAACAAAATACTACAGTAGCGCAATGATTACGAATTGACATCTTACTTCTAAATTAAACCTCCCAATTCTAACATCTAATCACCAAACTCTCTCCGTGGGTTCGAAGTGGTTGACGACATCAAGTCGCAGCTCGAAGACGCCTGCAACCATACTGTCCCTGCGCCGACATCCTCGCAGTCGCCGCCCGCGATTCCGTCGTCGCCGTAAGCATCACTTGCACAATTATTGAGATCAGGATTATATATAGTTGGACACCTCTTTCAATGCATGGTTTCAAGCTAACTGTCGCCTCTGCAGCTTGGCGGCCCAACCTGGGAAGTGGAGCTGCTGGGCCGCCGGGACGGGACGACGGCGAGCCTTGACGACGCGAACAACGACCTGAAGGCGCCGACCTTGGACCTCGGCGACCTGATAAAGGCCTTCTCCAAGAAAGGCCTGAGCGAGGCCGAGATGATCTCCAAGAAAGGCCTGAGCGAGGCGGAGATGATCGCGCTCTCGAGCGGGCACACGATCGGGCAGGCGCCGTGCGTCAACTTCGGCTCGCCTCTACAACGAGATCACCACCCTGGACGCGTCGCTGGCGTCGACGCTGGAGCCGCGGTGCCCGAGCGCGGCTGGCAACGGAGGCGTCAACACCTCGCCGCTGGACCCGTCCACGTCCTACGTCTTCGACAACTTCTACTGCAGGAACCTGCTGCGGAACAAGGGCCTGCTGCACTCGGACCAGCAGCTCTTCAGCGGCGGCTCCGCGGACGCGCAGACCAAGGCCTACGCCTACGCGTCCGACATGGCCGGGTTATTCGATGATTTCCGCGACAGCATGGTGAAGATGGGCGGCATCGGCGTCGTCACCGGGTCTGGCGGGCGTCCGGCGGGCAGGTCAGGGTCAACTGCCGGAAGACCAACTGAAGAAAGCAGAGAGTGTATGGAATTCATTAGTGCGCCCTGTGGTGTCAGAGACCTCGCTGTTTTTTGGAAATGGGATTGCTTTATTACTTTTCAGTTAGATACGTCGAGGTCATACACCTGCCTGAAAAAATAATCCCGGCCTCTAGCAAACGACACACAGCTAAAAATAAAAAAGAAAGTTTTCTGGATCCCGAACACTAAGAGCTGCAACCCAGACGAGGTGGACGATTGAGGCGCGGATAGGTGCAGGAGAAAGCCACCAAAACCCTGCCAGGGGAAAGGTGGGGCGCCGGCATAACTTCCAAAACAACGCCTCTAAGGAGGGAACGACGCCAGAGGCGCCACCGTTGTTCGACCATAGGTCAGGACTTTCGTCCGGAACTTCACCGAAGCGGAGGGACGAGGGGAAAGTATGATGCCTTCAACAAGGTATACGGCGCCTAGAGGCGTCGACATCAACAGGCTTTCGCCGTCCCCTCTCCCAACCAAACCCCATCCATTGAACATATTAGACACACTAGATGGTTTAGGTAATCCCCAAGCCGCATAGACCGAAGCCCATACCATACATGTGAATCTACAATCAATAAAAAGATGGTGAATTGACTCATCTTCATGACAAAAAACACACTTTTTACAAACATTCCAATTCCGTTTCGCTAGATTGTCCTTAGTGAGAATAACTCCTCTCTTTGAAAACCATAAGAAAATTTTAACTTTTAGTGGAAGCTTGGATTTCCACAATTTTCTATTTGTGTTTGGTATGTTTTGGTATATCATGGCCAGATAATGTGTTTTCACCGAGAAAACACCTGTCGGGTCCAAGCTCCATTTAAACTCGTCAGGTTCATCAGTGAGGGTTATATTTTCCAGTCTTGCTACTAAATTGTCCCACATTATCAATTTAGGTCCGATCAGATCTCTCCGCCAGGACATGTTGGGACTCTCAGTATTAAGTACTTCTGCCACCGTATCCTGCTTTTTCCTAGCTATGTGATACAGTTGAGGATATTGATCACGAAGAGGCATGTTACCTAGCCATTTATCTTTCCAGAACCTTATCTGGGACCCATCCTTTATAGTGAAGGTTCCGAATTTTAACAGATCGTTTTTACTTTCATCAGCCCCGCCCAAAAGTGAGAATCGCCATTTTTCCATTGGACCTGAACCAGTGGCTTGGTCCCTAGATATTTATTGCGAAGAATTTGTTGCCAAGTGCCGTCCGACGTAAGCAACCGATACAGCCACTTGCTGAGTAAGGCTATGTTCTTGAGTTCTAGATTGTGAATCCCTAGTCCCCCTTGATCCTTTGGAAGACATAGAATACTCCATCTAACTAATTGGTATTTTCTCTTATGCTCATCACTTTGCCAGAAGAATCTAGACCGGTAGTAATCCAACTTCTTACGAACCCCTTTTGGAATTTGGAAGAAGGACATCATATACATCGGTAGACTGCTAAGAACTGAATTTATTAAGGTTAGTCGGCCGCCATATGAAAGGTTTTTCCCTTTCCAACTGCTAAGTCGACTCTCGAAGCGTTCCTGGATCCTCAACCAGTCATTATTTGTCAATCTCCGAAAATGAATTGGAATGCCAAGGTATTTGACTGGGAAAGACCCCGGGTTGCAACCAAACAGTTCTTTATATTGGTCTTCGAAGTTCTTAGCCTCACCAAAACAGTAAATTTCACTTTTGTGATAATTTATTTTGAGACCCGATAACTGCTCGAATGCACAAAGAATGTTCTTCATGTTCTGAGCTTGTTCCAGGTTGTGATCTAAGAACAGAATTGTATCATCAGCATACTGTAGTATGGAAAGGCCACCATCAATCAGGTGGGGCACCACACCCTGTATCTGATTATTTGTTTTCGCCCTGTTAATGAGCAGTGTGAGCATATCTGCAACCAAGTTAAATAGTATAGGTGATAGAGGATCTCCTTGCCTAAGTCCTTTTTTAGTCTGAAAGAAAGGTCCTATTTCATTATTAACATTAATCGCAACACTT
>OAMR01000103.1:2505927-2519220 GCA_900205405.1 Echinochloa crus-galli
ACATCTAGATGTGTATAAGAGACAGAGCGTGGTGCGGCCGGGAGCCGCCGGATCCGGGGCGGGGCGCCGCCGCAGGGCCGGAGGCGGCGGCGGTAGGCACGAGCGGGCGGCGGCGGAGGTGGAGTAGGACGGGGAGAGGAGAGGACGGGAGAGGGAGCGGGAGCGGGCGACCGGCTTCGGCGCGCACCGCAGGCCGCCGGCGGCGGCCCGGGGGTGGGTGAGCGAGAGGGGGACTTTGGCGGCGGGGGCTCGGGACCCTCGAGTCGCCCCCGCGGGGGAGACGACGCGAGGGAGACGAGGTGTTTTTCGTGTGGGTGCAACCTATGTCAACTCTTGGGCGAGTCATTCTTCAGATCCCACAAAATCTGTATCACAGGGCCTTTTGGAGTTTGGTATATTATTTGGGCCTCCGGGCCAATATCACGTGACTGGCCATGTTGCGAATACCAAAACCCTGACCATGTTGAACGAGAATTTTTTGTGCTACAACCGTTTTTCGTTTTCTTTGTGCCGGCCGACCATGTTGCAGTGCGAAAAGAAATACAGTATTTGGGCGAAACGCGTCGGGTTTGGAGTAAAAAAAATGAATAAGAAGATTAAAAGGACGATGGGGAAAGCAACTAGCTCTGTGCGTGGCTTGATCCTCTGTGTTTTCAGATTACTAGATACGGAGTAGCAACAAAAAAGGCTAACATCACAAAGCTTAGTACTCCGTATATTAGAATAATTAAGCTCAGCCGTCATTGAATCTAAATTAAAGCTCGGTGTCCAGTGACAGAGAATCCACTATGCAAATCAAACTGCCGCACAAAGGCCGTATCCCATCTGTCCTGTCGTAAATAAATGCGTAGGCGTGCCAGGTGGTACACTCGTGAGCGACGGAAGATTGTGCCCGTTTACGCCCTCGGTGACGCGCGAGCGGTTCCTCGTGATCGACTAGCGATTAGCGAAGCCAACGGCCGTCCGGTCCATAAGCAGTTTGGCTCTGGTGCCTGTTTGGTTTTACATTTGGGGCTGACTTAGATTACCTTCGCGTTGATAACCATGTCATCCTCCTTCGGCCGTTCCGTTGCAAGACAAATAGTGTAGTAAAAATTGTTTTAAAAAAATCTAAGCATGCACGTACCTAGGTGATGACTAAATCAAGTACATAAGGACAATCGTGACTTCACACAGGTGCATGCCTCAATCCTCATCAACTTGAACAAAAACATAAAGGTAGTAGGAAGAGTAAATTACACCCACCATACAACAACTTGTGTGGTTGTATCATTTTAGTCTAATAAGTAGTAAAGTATGCAAACAAGTATATAAACTTGTCAAACATGTGCATATACGGTAACATGTATGCCATGTAGATGTATTTTGCCACCGTGGTATGTGACATGGATAGTTTTGCGTCTCTAACTACCTCTACCAAGTAGTCCCATATAGTCCTTTGCCTGTATTAAAATCAGTTTGTAGCTTTCTATTACTAACAAAGTTTGGAGATCGAGCTTTTCCTTATTAGATGGTCGAAATATAACTTGCAAGTGCTGCATGTGTGCTCATGGGTGACGTGTATTTGGTTGGCCAAGAGAGGGGGAGCAACCGCACGAATGGAAAAGGTCCTCACATTGTATCGAATATTTCTTTTCAAATGTTGGCTTCATGAAGAATAAAAAAATGACACATTCTTTCAGCCTAGCCAAACACAGAGTTACAAAACTCATTTTCAATTTTGGGGCCTAAATAGAGAATTCTCAAAACATATGCTAATCGAATAATAAATCTAAAACCAGTTTTTCTAGAAAAACTCTTGAAACTTGTTTTTTTTGCGGGCAAATCAGAGAGCTTTCATTAATTCAAAACATTATTACAATCTTTATCAGCGATCTCCTCTAGCCAGTCCGGGAGATAGCCAACCCAGGAGAAAGAGGGAGAAGATTGTGAAGGCATACTTGCACACATGTGAGCAGCCTTGTTGCCCTCCCTATTCACAAAAGAAAATTCAAAAGAATTAAACAATCTACTCAGCTCTCTGACTTCATGCCAAATGCCTGCAATAGTGCTGCGGATGCCCTCGGTCGATCGGAGAAGAGTCAACACCTGCACACAATCAAGTTCCAGAATCACCTTCGTTGCTCCTTGTTCAGATGCAAGTAGCATACCATCTCTTGCCGCCAGTGCTTCTGCTGTAAGTACATCCGCCACATTGGAGTAAGCGCGAGCTGCAGCTGCCAGGACTTGCCCTCGGTCGTTTCTCATCACCACCCCACTTGCTCCTGAATCATTTACAGCGGAGTACGATGCATCCGTGTTCACCTTAAGCCAACGAAGGTGGTCGCTGCCACTGGCCCCGGGTGACACGATGTTCACCACCTGACTAGGCCGCGAACAGACCAGGTCTTCTAACATTGTGGAGATATGCCTGACCGCTGCCATAGGATTCCACCTTTCCTTTCCATGTTTTCTCGCATTTCTTCCTGACCAGAGCGACCAGACACCACATATAATCATTGCCGCCTCCTCCTTTGAGCTGCAGGTGTCAAGAAGCAAATCTTTTGTCCATGTTGCTGGGTGTAATGCCGGCACTTTGATGCCAGTGACTTCCTTGGCCCTCTGCCAGAAACTTCTTGCCATGGAGCACTCAAACGCCACATGAAACAGCGATTCACCCTCCACTCCACAGGTGGTACAGAAGTCTTCCTGCTCCACATGTCTCCTTTTCAGCTCCTTTTTGGTAGGCAGAAAGTTGTTAACCGCCCGCCACCAGAAGATCCTGATTTTTGGAGGGACATTCAATTTCCAAAGCTTTTTCCAGAGACCAGACTCATCAGACGAGCCTGTTTCATTACCGTTCCTCGCTTCTTCCTGTCTCTGTTCAGCTTTCAGAGCACGATACGCCGAGCGGACAGTGTAGATACCAGCCCTCTCATAATTCCAAGCCAGAGTATCCTCCACCATCCGTATCCCCGGCCTAATTTTGAGGATCTGTTCAGTATCATAGGCAGCAAAAGATTCACGTACAAGCTCTACGTTCCACTCTCTTGTGCCCTGAATGAATAATTCTTCAACCCTTTCGACAGCCACATTCTCCCGTCGTAACATTGGTTTCATCAAGGCCGTCCCCGGGATCCAGTTATCGTTTCAGATGATCGCCTCCTCCTTGTTGCTGACAGAAAATCCCCCTGTGGGTAGTAATTTCCCTTGATCACTCTCGCACACAACGAATCTGTGCGTGTGACCAGTCTCCAGCCTTGTTTTCCAAGCATCGCCTTATTGAAAAGAGGTAAATCACGAAAACCCATACCCCCTTCTCCTTGTTTTTATCAAAAACTAATTTTATTTTTTCGACATCTAAACAACCACTCACCATCGATGGATGAACAGTACCAACAGGATACTCTTGAAACTTGTTTTTATCAAAACTAATTTTATTTTTTCGACATCTAAACAACCACTCACCATCGATGGATGAACAGTACCAACAGGATATGACTGTATACGCATTTTGAAAATTGATCGCATCCAACCAAATGACTGCAATTCTTATTTACACTAGCAAAATACGCATTATAGCATACACCGTCCATGTCGCATGCTATGGTGGAAAAATACGTCTACATGGCATACATGTGACCGTATATGCACATGCTTAACAAGTTCGAGCATTCATTTGCATAGTTTGCTACTTCTTAGACCAAAGTGATACAATCCTACAAATTGTTGTATGGTGCGTGTAATTTACTCTAGTAGGAACCAAACATTAACTCGAAAAAAAAGGCAGTCAACTAACAATGCATCTCTAAATTTCAGTAGTTGGAATATAAAGCAATGTGGTATCAGTTTATTGTGAGCTCTAAAAGACTTGCAGTGCAGATGCTCAATTTAGAAGATCTTAAAGCTCGAGCAAAGTCTCCATCAAGCACCAAAGAAATCAAGTCTTCCAGACCATAGATCAGGAACTACAAAAACAAAGAGAAACGTCTGTTAGGAAAAAAACAATACATTCATACACATTGTTAAGAAACTAAACAAGGACTTGCTAAAAGCACTACAAAAATTCCGTCAATGAGGGAAGGGCCAAACAAAATCAGTGTTGTACCAGCACCTGCCAAGAGGATGATGGAAACAGGTTGCCTCACTGAAAACAAGGATTCCACTCGACCACTAAAAGACAACCATGCTTTAACTTGCAAAATCATCACTCAACCTCTAAAACATAGACTAGTTATGTTCGAGCAGGAGCAATAGAATGGCAAAACAGCTATCTTGAACCCATTTTCTACAAAATTGGCAAAGCAGAATACTAGCAAACATTCCTTCCACATTTTGGTGGCCACCACCAATGACTACTGGACCATCCCACTTTGACATCACATCATGCAACTCATCAATAAAGTCTTGTTTCCCTTCATCATAGGGAGAGCCATACACAACTACTAATCTCCAGTTAAAACCAGATTTCTTATGCATCAACATAACACTAATAGAATATTTCAGGACATCTCCTACTGAAGAGACAAACAAATCAGAGTTAACTCCTATTAAGATCCAACCTGCAGAACCTTTAGCAGGTAAATGACTCCAGGAGAAGGGAGCATTCCCTGTCAAAGATCTCAGGAAACCAGGGGTGAAGCTATCTTTTTTTTGTTTCCACTACACCGACAAAGTCAACATGATTTTCCCTAATCTTTCCTACTAGAGCCCGGACTCTACCTACTTTTCCTAGCCCCCTAATGTTCCAAAAAAGACCTCTCATTTGATCCTATTTTTATTATTTTTCCTAACATCTACAGGACCACTATTGTCTATAAAATTAACTAAAGAGTTTGTCTCCTTATCCAAGGAAATTTCATCTAGTATATCATGTTTTCCAACATGAACTCTATCTGAATTAGCTATTTCCAAAAGATCTATTGCAGTATCAGGATTTCCATCCTCTTTCCCTGCCTCTACATTACACCCCTAAAAATTGCATTTACTTCTAAAACCAGTATGGCTGTGTTTAGTTCCCCATCCCATCACCAAAATTCCCAAAATTCTCTCTCCAAACATCACTATCCACCTATCACATCAAATCTCTCTCCTCATGCATGGAACACTAAACGTAGGTAAATAAAAAAAAACTAATTGCATGGTTTTGATGTACACGACAAGACGAATCTTTTGAGCCTAGTTAGGTCATGATAGGACAATATTTACCACAAACAAACTGTCCGATGTAACATTTTTTCCAAACTTTCTCTTACATTTTTTGGAACTAAACACAGCCTATCTCTAATTTCCTCAACATAAGCTAATTTTTCTACTACACTCCTATCTACCGGATTGCCATCCAAACTAACAATACCAATAACCTCTCCCATGGAACCGATATCAGAAACTGAAACAAAATTATTCTGAGTTGGATTTATACCTTTGCTTGTACCTTCTTCTCATTTCCTCTTGATATCTAACTGCTGAGAACTTCAGGGCGCCTGTACTGTTCCAGTATTTCCTCAAGCCTGCAGAAAAAAAATACATATAAGTAATCAATGCAGCTCTCAGGCTATCATAATTTCTGAAATAGAACATTAAGAAAACAATATTTACCATCCTAAAAGCTCATCATATGCAGCCTCACCATACTCGGCACGGACATTATCCATATTATATGTTAAGCCTTCTAAGACGGCTGGAAGCACAATCTCAAAGTTTTCTGCATTCAGCAAGTCTATCTCAGACAGTTGTTGCAACTGCTGCCTGCCCATGTCGTCCTTGAAATGAAAATATTTTTTTATTAAAATTCTAAATAACAGCAGTTATAGATGCAAATAACAGAAGCCAATCTAATGTTACACTATAGCAAATTAGGCCACCAGCTACTGTTTAACACTTACCATGGAGCCTTCTGCACCATGGTGACGAACATGGCGTAAAAATATCAACCCCTCTGTTGCAGTGTCAGAGAAGGGCATTTCTGAGTCATCGGGTGTCTGCTGATCACCTCCTTCAGTGATTTCAGTTGTTTCGACATTGTCATCAACATTTACTGCTTTGGATCCATTTCCATCACCTTTTCCTTGATCAGGTTCCTTTCCATCCTTTTGGTTTTCCTTGTAGTGGTTATAAACAGCCATATGAATTGCAGTTGCACGAGGTTTAGATCTCTCCTCATCATTATGCTCATCAAATGCCAATCTCCAGTCACTAACTAGTGGCACTGAATCCAATATCCACTGAAGAAGTTTATTCACAATCCTCGTCATCGATTGATGAGCAGAATAAATATATCAATCACAGCTAATCTAGTGAGGGATGGCTTCAGTGCGGGATGTGCTTCAATAAACTTATGAAACTTCCGCAACATATATGCGCCATAACTAAAAAAACTAGTTGCATGGTTTTGATGTACACGACGAGGTGAATTTTTGAGCCTAGTTAGGTCATGATAGGACAATGTTTACCACAAACAAACGAAAGGTGCTACAGTACGCTGCAGTGTCCGATGTGACATTTTTTCCAAACTTTCTCTTACATTTTTTGGAACTAAACACAGCCTATCTCTAATTTCCTCAACATAAGCTAATTTTTCTACTACACTCCTATCTACCGGATTGCCATCCAAACTAACAATACCAATAACCTCTCCCATGGAACCGATATCAGAAACTGAAACAAAATTATTCTGAGTTGGATTTATACCTTTGCTTGTACCTTCTTCTCATTTCCTCTTGATATCTAACTGCTGAGAACTTCAGGGCGCCTGTACTGTTCCAGTATTTCCTCAAGCCTGCAGAAAAAAAATACATATAAGTAATCAATGCAGCTCTCAGGCTATCATAATTTCTGAAATAGAACATTAAGAAAACAATATTTACCATCCTAAAAGCTCATCATATGCAGCCTCACCATACTCGGCACGGACATTATCCATATTATATGTTAAGCCTTCTAAGACGGCTGGAAGCACAATCTCAAAGACTTCTGCATTCAGCAAGTCTATCTCAGACAGTTGTTGCAACTGCTGCCTGCCCATGTCGTCCTTGAAATGAAAATATTTTTTTATTAAAATTCTAAATAACAGCAGTTATAGATGCAAATAACAGAAGCCAATCTAATGTTACACTATAGCAAATTAGGCCACCAGCTACTGTTTAACACTTACCATGGAGCCTTCTGCACCATGGTGACGAACATGGCGTAAAAATATCAACCCCTCTGTTGCAGTGTCAGAGAAGGGCATTTCTGAGTCATCGGGTGTCTGCTGATCACCTCCTTCAGTGATTTCAGTTGTTTCGACATTGTCATCAACATTTACTGCTTTGGATCCATTTCCATCACCTTTTCCTTGATCAGGTTCCTTTCCATCCTTTTGGTTTTCCTTGTAGTGGTTATAAACAGCCATATGAATTGCAGTTGCACGAGGTTTAGATCTCTCCTCATCATTATGCTCATCAAATGCCAATCTCCAGTCACTAACTAGTGGCACTGAATCCAATATCCACTGAAGAAGTTTATTCACAATCCTCGTCATCGATTGATGAGCAGAATAAATATATCAATCACAGCTAATCTAGTGAGGGATGGCTTCAGTGCGGGATGTGCTTCAATAAACTTATGAAACTTCCGCAACATATATGCGCCATAACTTAAACGGTTGATATAGCTTCTTAGGGACCGCTCCAGACTCCTAAAATACCCAGGCATCTTGCCATCAACCCTATACTCTGGGAGAAAATCATTAGCAAGTCTGACAAAATCATTTTCCTCTGAATTACGTCCCGGATTTTTACAAAATGGTGCATCAATGTTAACATCCAGCTTATCGTTAACCAAAATTTGCTCCAATGTATACTGACCATTGTAACTCTTGCCTTGTCTATGAACCCCTGTAAGTTTTATAAGAGCTTTTGCAAGAATAATTCTGCCTACTTGGGTAGTGCGCGCCAATGTCATGGAAGATTCCCCGCAGTGAATAGTGTGGGCCTCAGCTGGTTTATTACCATCCATACCGAAGAAAGTCTTCACTGGCATCCAGCTGCACATATAACAGTTCTTAGAGATATTCCACTCTTTAAGGTCTCTAATAACCGACTCGTCCCAAGTTAGTTTGGGTCGCCCTCTACCTCTCTTAACATTATTGGCCCGCTGTAGAACCCCACTACGCACCGGCGCCTCAGGAGGCCTCCGTTGGACATGTCCGAACCATCTCAACCGATGTTGCGTCAATTTCTCCTCAATTGGTGCCACTCCGACTCTATCTCGAATATCTTCATTCTGTATCCTATCCCTTCTTGTGTGACCACAAAACCAACGCAACATACGCATCTCTGCTACACTCAGTTGTTGTATATGTCGCCTTTTAGTAGGCCAACATTCAGCACCGTATAGCATCATACGTGATATAACAGTTATCATTAACTATAAAAAAAAAGAAGACGACCAATCTGTTACGGTCAATCAAGTTTAATTGGACTCGAGCCCTACCGCTCCGGTTGAGGCATATCACGTATGCGAACAACTGGATTTTCACAATGAAAATCCCGTATGTTTAAGCCCTGAATGAATGTCCGGGCTGCATTGTTCAGGTTATTACGAATCCTGCAGCAAACATAGGAATTAATACATAGTCACTAACATATATGGAGGTGCTACAACTAAAAAGGAAGGGATTCGAACAGAGGATCATAAATTAAATTATGAGCCATATTTCAAAACTCATAGGGGTTGAGGCAGGGTGATCTGCTCTCGCCTTTTGCATTTTAACATGGCAGCAGATGCACTTGCCAACATCTTGGACACAGCAAATAAAATAGGCTACATTGAAGGGTTGAGAGGCATCTATTTCCAAGGGGGTTAATATTTTCACTATCCGGATGATACTGTTGTGAAGATGACATGTGATGACAAAACCATAACTTGTACTATGAAATTCCTGCTGTTCCGGTGATAGAAATGGTGAGGGTGAAAGCCTTTGAGGGCATCCGGGGGAAGATGAGAAACAGGCTGTAACCGTGGAAAGGAAATAACTTAGCTGCAAACTGGAGCTGTGCTAAAGAAGAAAAATGGAAAGGAGTGCACTTTGTTTGCTCTTAGATTTGAAAATCCTTGGGCGGGATAAAATTCCATTAGTATGCTTTAAAGAAGCCTTGGGGTCAGATTGCTACAATCTAAAACTTCTTGTGTATAGTGATCACTTGGCCCGCAAGGACAAGAAGGAACACGATGTGATTGAACATCAGCAGATGGAGACACTGTAGGCTTAGATGAAGGAATGTGCGAAGGTGAAGCTACCTAAGGAATAGTCACAGGAAGGCTTTATGCTATAGTTGTTGGCGACTGTATGCTGTTATTTCTGTAGTCACCAAACTCTCTTGTTTCTTTCGCTCATAGCCTTCAGATTATACCATGCTGTAAAAGCTGAAATCCCCAGCACTCTCATGCACTAAATATATGCTTTCTAAAGCAGGGTGTATCTAAAAACCGGCTAAATAACATATGAAGCCAAACTATCTAGTCAGACTTGGCTAGAAAAAAGGAAAATACCTCTCATAGCACATGGATAATGAACCTGCAAATTGAGGATCAAACCTATCAATGTGTTCATATAACAATTGCATCTCTGGAGCCCCAAGAGCCTTCATGGCGTTGACAGTTACCCCATAATACAGAATATCACTCTCCTTATCCTTGAATCTGATTAAAAATATGGGTTAGATGCAATGTTGGTGTCATGAATCATAAACAACAGAAAATCAAGCAAGGCAAATATTTACCCTCTTAAGAAGTTAAGGAACTTGTTTTCCAGTTTTTTGTCGTCTTCCTCAGTGAAAAAAGATGCAAATTGTGCTTTGAAATATCCAGGAGATCTGGTTTCTATTCGTGAGTATGATGAGCTTGACACACTGTTGGAACTACTGCCATGTTGTAATGCCTTCTTGGGATGCCCTTTGCTAGAATTTGACTTAAATGGCATGCTTAAGAGCTAAAACAAAACCAAGAGAAAAAAATAGAAGCCATTATGTTGCATCAAGTCGACCAGAAGGCCTTTATAAGGTCATTATAGCATTGTAAACGTCTAAACGTTAACCTTTAGAACAGCATGAGAATAAAACACGCAAAAACATACCTGGTGTTGTGGTTGCTTGTCATATTGAGAATGTTTCATATGACTATGCTTAGCAGATTTAGGATCATAATCAGCCATTGATGCATTCAGCATTTGATCCATTGGTGTCCAAATGTCCTCCATAGGTAGACCAGTCTCCATAAGCTAATTATTTTTTATCACAAAAACAAAAGAAAATCAGTAATTACAAAAGTTGTGCCTAAATCAAAGAGAAGTAACAGGAAGGGCATACATTGTCATCAAGTTTCTTCCACGACTCCTTGATATTTCCATAACCAGCATCAGTTAACAAACTAAAAAAGGTTCCATTATGCTGAAAAGTAAAAAAAAAGGATCAACATACAAAGGTATAAGAACAATCAGATACAGGAATTAGCAAATTAAAATACCTTATACATGATGCTAAAATGGTTGTTCTGGAAAAAAGCAAAGAGTTCTTTTTCTTTTACATTCGTCTTTAAAGAAACCAACCTGTAATGTCAATGTCAACAATGTTCAGATATTCTGTCAGTCTGTCACTAACAGTAGGAACAAGACTACATCGTTATAAACTTATAGACATACCCAAAACCTGTTTTTTGTCCACAGCTATCAGAAAAAAATTTATCTATCAGATCATCTGCAAACAAATAATGTACAAACAGAATATCAATGGACAAATGTATTAACACTTGTAGATAACTTTAATAGTTGACAGGTGGAAAAAATAGAATAATCACATCTATGGTCCATATCCTTTCTTGCTGAAGATTGACTTGAAGAAGACCCATCTGCTTCTTTAGACCTGTAAAAAGCCCGATCCAACTCAAGTCTCTCATATGACCTATCCTCAACTGCATCTTGTATTTCTTTTCCCTCCTGCTCACAAACATACCACAGAAAACGAATTATGCAAAACCTAAGAAAAAACATTGGCTGACTAACTTGATCTATGAAATAAATGACCATAGCTCAAATCATGTTGAAAGATAGGAATCAGATGCATACCTCAAGATCGAGGTTTAACACCCAGCAATGATATAATGGGATATTGAGGTCTTTGAAGATGTTATATTGAGCAGTTTCCACAAACCCATTAATGCTGCACAAACAAAGCACACATAAAAAGAAATATACAGATGAGCGACAGAGTAGTACATAAAATCCTCGCTAACCACACCTTGAACAGAGAATGTCAACATCCAGGCCAGTTATGGATTGCTTCAACGCAGCATATGCAGAAGCATAATCTTCACTCTACAACACATCGTAATGTCAACTAATCTGTTTTTTACAAATTGGAAACTACAACCTTGAGATAGTGATAAGATCAAACCTTCATGTTTTCGAAGAGACGTGAGAAGCAAGCTCAACTAAGTCACCTGCTAAAACTGTCGGGAAATTTGGCAAAGTGATCCTCTTGTTAAGTATGAGGAAATTAGCTGCAAAAAAATACAATTAGACAAAACAATCAAATTGTCAGTATGAATGAAAACTAGGACTAGAGAGTCTTACCGATAGCGATAAGTGCACAGGGTCCATTTTTATCTTGAAGAAGAATTCTAAACTGACTGCCCAAATATAATATGGGTTTGACAAAGAAAACTTCATGACAGGGATCAGCCACTTTAGGAACCAATTTCTCTTTTTCATCCCCTTTTTCTAGCAATTGATCGGTGCTTGGCATCTCCGTCAGGGGATCTGCATCATGAACAACAGACTTCTCTGGAAGCCTCACCTTTTCTGTCTGCAGAGGTGAGGCCACATATGAGGAGCCGGACGTGGCTATGGTGGCTGCCATCTTCAATATTTTTTCCTCCTTAGAAGCACTCTGAGTGGGTTCAGCGTTGAGTGGAGCCGGCAACAGATGTGACTGAGTATGGGCAGTTGACTGCTCTAATTTGCCCCTGCCTTTCTTTTTCTTTTTCTTAGAACCCCCATCAACGCCCTCCTTGTGTTGAGAGGAAGTCGGCATTGCGTCGCTCCCTGTATGCGGTGAGAGCAAAGGCGGGAGAGGATGGACAGGTGCGTCAATCCCAACGTCCAGCGCAGTCAGTTTCCAGGTGCGGCTCCCCGACGGCTGGTGCTCGTCTTCCTGGGGCAGCTCTCTGACGGCGAGCTCATGATCTTCCTGGGGCAGCTGTATGATGCCTGGCTCATCATGTTGCTGGGGCAGCTGCGCGACGGCTGGCTCATCTTCATGGGGCAGCTGTATGACGCCTGGCTCATCATGTTGCTGGGGCAGCTGCGCGACGGCTGGCTCATCTTCATGGGGCAGCTGCGCGACGGGCCAGCCCAACCACACAGCGCATTGGTTTCCGCGGCGTATGCGGCGGGCATGCTTGTTGAGAGCCATAACACCTCTCTTCGTCTTTGGCATTGACGGCCTTGTACCTTCATTTTTGAGCCAGCCCAACCACGCCGCACACCGGTTTCCGCGGCTGATCGATCGGGCATTGGACATCCTGGCACGCGCAAAAACCCTAACCCTAGTTTTTGGGGCTCGAAAAGATAGTGGCGGCGCGAGTCTACGGTTCAAAAAGGCGGAAGTAGGCGGGCGCCTAGGCACGACTAGGCTCTACGCGAGGGTTCCCGCCTGGCCTATGGGATAGGCGAACCCCTAGGCGGCGCCGGCGAGGGAGAAGGCAGAGCAGAGAGCGCCGGCGGAGGAGGAGGAGGCATGAGCAGGCGCGGAGGAGGAGGAGGAGGCAGGAGCAGGCGCGGAGGAGGAGGACGAGGAGGAGGAGGGGCGGAAACAGAGGCGAGGAGGAGACAGGGGCGGCGGCGTCGGGAAGGAGGGGAGAGGCAGGGGCGTCGCGAAGGGGAACAGACAGAGGAGGGAGGGATGGGTTTTTTTGACAAGGTTTTTTTTTTGACAAGGGAGAGAGGGATGGTTTTTTTTTGACAAGGGAGAGAGGGATGGTTGAATCTCTTTGATGAAGGGAAAAATTAGAGATATTTACCTGTGTGCCATTATGTTAAGTCCCTTATATCTGTATGCTTATGTACCTTCAACCTTTAATTTCTTTACCTATGTACCATTCTGTCCACCATCTGTTAGAAGTTAACAGAACCATAGTCCTGACATGTGGGACCCACAAAGTGAAAAGACCATTCTGCCCCTGAGTCCATCTCCCTCTCTCTCCTGTCTCTCTCCTCTGCCCCGACCCGCCGACCGGCACCGCCGCCCGGGGGCCCTGCGCGCCGCGGCCGCCCGG
>OAMR01000103.1:2534438-2564005 GCA_900205405.1 Echinochloa crus-galli
ACGAGGTCCCTACACGCGGTACACCACACAGCCAACCTGACCACTGACCAGAGACGCGGACCGTCTCCGTTTACGTGGTCGTACCGAAGACCTCCGTATTCCTCTACCGTATTTCTTTTTTAATCAATATTCCTCTCCCGTATTTCGACGTGAGGAGGAGGAAAGCGGGAGAGGTTCAGGTTGGATTTGGAAGCCAAGCCAAGGGAAATCTCTCCCTCCCCGCCCCAATGACTTGTGGGTCCAACTGTTGGGTGGCCCACACGTCAGTGGAAGCGCAGCTTCTGTCTCAGATACCCATTAGATTCCCCTTCCCATCCCAAGTACTAGAGGCAGTTCCCTTCCACCAAACCCAACTCCACAACCTCCCCTTCTCCCTCCCTCTCCTCTTCCCCCCTCGCCTTCTCCTCCCCTTGTTGAACCCCAGAAAAGGCAATAGACCCCAGCAAACCCTAAGCTCTCGGAGGGAGGGGAAGCGGCACGAGCTGCGCGGCTGCCATCCCCGAGCTACTCCGAACAGCAACGTCCTAGCCGACGAAGAGCCGTCGCCACCTACCCACCAACTCCGCCCGTCGCCTCCCCCGTTGGCTTTTCGTCGAGCAGTTGGTGGGCACCTAACCGGGCCGCTAAGGCGGGCAAGAGGAGCGAGCGAGCGAAGGCGGCGAGCTTGAGTGAGTGAGTGAGATGAAGAAGCTGTACCAGGGGAAGGGGCGGCGGGTGCACCCCGCGCCGGCGGATGCGGCGGCGGCGGCCGTGGTGCTGCCGGCAGCCGTGCTGGCCCTGGCGTCCGCGCTGACCGCGGAGGAGCAGGAGGTGCTGGCGTACCTGCTGTCCTGCGGCGGCGCGGCGGGGGGACGCCCGAGGCGCCGCCGCGGGCCCCACCCGCCGGAGATGGGCTGCGGCTGCTTCGGGTGCTACAAGAGCTTCTGGGCGCGCTGGGACGCGTCCCCCAACCGCCACCTCATCCACCGCATCATCGACGCCGTCGAGGAGGGGGGCGGCGGCGGAGGAGGAGGCGGGAGCGGAGGCCCCCCGCGCCGCGGCCCTTCCCGCCGCCGCCGCCGTGGTCGCCGCGGCAGCGACGCGGCCGACGACGAGGACGCTGTGGACGCAGGGGAGGTGGGCGCCGGCGCGGACCACCCCCACCACCCGGGCTGCTGCGACGGCGGTAAAGACCAGTACCACCACGGCGAGTACGAGGGCGACGGCGACGACGAGGGGGAAGAGGCGAGCAGCAGCATGGACGGCGACGAGGATGACGCGTCGGTGAGCGGCGAGAGCGACTGCAACAGCGGCGACTCCTGCGGCGGCGCCAACGGCGAGAAGAGCACGGTGGGGAGGCTGGTGCGCTTCATCGGGGAGAAGGTCTGGGGCCCCTGGAACTAATCCAGCCGCCGCCGGCTGCCGGCTCGCCTGTTCTTGTAGATTAGGGGAAGGAAGGAGACCAGACCACCAACAAGGAGGGTCTCGTCAAGGTCAGTACCGCCAAGTAGTAGCTGTTTTGATCAAGAGCGCCTCCGCTCTACGCCCTTTTCCTCATCTCCTTTCTTTTGTTCAATTTCTTGCACTCTGATGAGCATGTGAGGATTGGAGTGGGGCATAATCAGCGTCGTCTCATCCAGTTCCAGCTCCCCACCTTCCATCCTCCTCTGTACCATATTTTTGCTCCTTTTGGTTCAACAATGAACTCCTTGCAAGAGAACAAGTTCCCTTTCCATTTCTGCATGGTGTCAACTGTTTTGTTACTGACTTTTTACTAGCACCTGGCAGCTGTTGTTGTGTACTGCTCGTGATTCATGTGTGTCGAATGTTGATTGATTCTTCCTGCCATGAGGAGGGTTTAGCTAAACTTTGCATAAAGCTTGGCATGTCTGCAATTGGTGGTGGCATCAAGTTATGCCTGCCTCGTTGTCCACTTCTCTACCATGGAAAGGGAAGCATATGTGCAAAGCCACCGGTTTTTTCTCAAGTTCGTTAAGCGTGTTGCCTGCATTAGTGGGGTTCCATCTCCCTGAATAATGGAATCATTTGATTTAGTCAGCTTGTGTGTGCAGCTCTCCCTGATTTTAAAAACATGATACGTTGATATGATAATCTGTCACGATTTCTTCTCTCTTCATGGCAAAGAACAGCGTGGTTCATGCTGTGTTTCTTTGCCACCCCAAAAGAATTTCTTTCCTTGGCATTTTTCAGCTTGGCTTTTGTTATAGTACTAGTGTCTTTCATTGGGGGGCGCCTTTTGGACCAATCAATCAGTTCATCCATTGGACGGCGCGAAAGGAACCATTGGAGCTTTCCTCTTGAGCCGCGCTGCACTGTTTTCATGGTTTGGTGTACCCCTGTTGAAAGTAAAGTGAAAGAAAGAAGAAAGGAACTGCCATGCTTGCTCTTGCAATTGCAAAGCGAAAGCGAGCCGTGGGCAATACTGGTTTTCACCACACTGACATGGCAAGGACGTGTACTCCACAGACGCGCCCCCATTCTTTTGCAAAATCATTCAATATACCCATGGCAAAGTTTCTGCACCTTTCAATACCCATGGCCGATCCAATCCGATAGTAATGCACTAATGCAAGTGCAGTACGAGCAGTGAATTGCATAGCGCTGTAGAACAGGTGCCCACCTCCATTGGCCAACAGAATTGGTGTCACTGTAGCCGCTGGGCTCGACCCCGAAGGGGAACACAAGTCACTGCAGTTGTTAGTCTTTGACAGCGAAACTTGATCGCTGCGGCTGCTCAAGGACAAGAAGCTGGTCGACTGAGAGAGATGGCGGAATTTATGGGCACATCCAATGCGCCTTCTCTGCGTAGTACTGCTGGCACTAGTGCACGACACTACGGCGACGTTAGAATTGGGAGGGTGAATTTGGGAGTATGATGTCATTTCGTAATCATTGCATCACTGTAGCATTTCGTTTGTATTTGTGAAAAATTATCCAAAAATTGATTAATTACGCTCAAAATGTTCGTCTTGCAGAGCACAATAAAACTGTGTAATTGATTTTTGATTTCATATACATTTAGTACTTCATACATGTTATGACATTTTAATGTGATGGGGAATCTTCTTTTTGCATAGTAAATTTGGGAGTGGAATTTGGATTGTTTAGATGCAAATTTGGGAGGGTGAATTTGGGAGGTAGATGTCTCTTCGTAAACATTGTATCACTGTAGCATTTTTGTTTGTACGTGCGAAAAATTATCCAAAAATTAATTAATTAGGCTCAAAGTGTTCGTCTCGCAGAGTACAACAAAACTGTGCAATTAGTTTTTGATTTCATCTACATTTAGTACTCCATGCATGTTATGATATTTTGATGTGATGGGGACTCTTCTTTTTGCATAGTGTATTTGGGAATTGCTTTTTGGAAACTTTTGGGAACTAAACAAGGCCTACGGCTGCTGCAGCTGCTCTCCATTCGAGGGGCAAGCAAGGTAAGGGGGAGAGGAAGAGGACGCTAGGGCGGCGAGGACAATAAAGGTGTGTTTAGTTTTCGCGGAAAAAAAATGGTTGAAAAGTTACATTAGAGCGAAAAAATGATTGAAAAGTCCCATTTAGCACTATAGCATACACTTTTCGTTTGTTTATGGCAATCGTTGTCCTATCATGACCTAACGCCTAACTAGCCTGAAAAGATTCGTCTTGTCATGTACATGAAAACTATATAATTAGTTTTTTTATTTACCCACAATTGATGCTTAATGCATGAGAAGATAGATTTAATATGATAGTTGAATAGTGAAGTTTGGAGAAATAAATTTTGAAACTAAGCATAGCCAAAGAAGGGCAGCGCTGCTTCATTTGATAGCGAGAGAGCGGCACTGGCCCTGGGATTTGGCCTTTGGCGGCAGTAGGGGTGGTAAAGGGCCCTCATTTTTATACTAGAAATTTTAAGGATCGGGCCGGATTAGGGCCGGATCAAAATAATACTAGTTTTCGAGCTAAATTTTGTTAGGATCAAGATAGATTGTGAAGGAACAACGGGTCATGATCCGTTACCACCCGAGGCGGCAGGCGATGCGAAAGCAAACAAATGAGGTGCCGCAGGGCGCTTTATGACGCAGGCGATGCAATTTGCAAATGGCTCCGGCTCCGGGCATCGGTGCCCCGCCTCCATAAATTGGCCCCTCATTTGCTGCAGCTCCAGCTCCAGTTGGTGTTTTGTTTACTGCGATCTCCTCTGATCTCATTCGATTTCGATGATGACACTCCCTTCGTTTTATAATATAAGTATTTGTTGACTTTTAGATATCACGCTTGACCATCCGTCTTATTCAAAAAAATTTATAAAAATATAAAACAAATAAATCACATTTAAAATATATCTAGTAATAAACTAAGTTATAGAAAAATAAATAATATATTCATAAAATGTTTGAATAAGACGGATGGTCAAAATGATAAATGAAAATCGAAAAATGCTTATATCGCATGGACGGAGGGAGTATATAGCGATTCGGAAATCGGAGGGCAGTGTATTCCGGCGGGGCAACTGGGCAAGGGTACGGCACGGGCCCTCCTGTCCTGGCCGAGCGAGCAGTCGCTCTCGCTGGATCGCTGCGGCGCGGGCCCCGATTCATTTCATGGCGTGGGGGTGGCTGCGGCTCTACTACCTGCTGCTCTGTGCCTGCGGCTTGCCCATGCCATGCATGCCCAGTCAGCAGCAACAGCGACAACACGGACGCAGGGAAAGGGCGGGAAAAGGCAGCGAAGTGGTTGATACGCTTGCTACGACTAAAAATTAATAACCGTCGTTCTCTCGTGGTAAATCTTCAGTCTTTCTGTTACTCTCGCAGTAATGGTAGGACATGTAGTACTGGCACTAGTACTACGAGTATTGTTTTATGCACGGATACAGTTCTAACGGTCGTACACTCCAAAACGAGGGGCATTTTCGCACACATCGATGACACGCCGTCTACTAGGTCTTGACCGGGCTACCAATGGCCTTGTCTCGTGCACTTGCATAAAAGCAGAATTTGACGGCGAGAGAGAGAGGGGAGTAAAAGGTTGAGCCAACGCATGGAAAAAACAGAAAACAGAGGGAAGAGAACAAAACCGTGGACGTGGCGAAGGAGATGGACGGAGATTTCTAATATACAAACGCGCAGCGCTCGGCCGCCAGCCAAGGTGGCCACGTCGCCGGCGATTCCCGTCCGTCCGATCGACCAGATGGACGATCCAGATCACGCGAGCTTTGGTGATTCTACAGAAAGGTCCTTCAAGTTTTACGATATAGAACCCGCCGTCCACTCCCCCTCTCAGTCGTTTTTACAGAAAAATCCTCGAAGTTTTGTGAAATAGAATCTGCAGTCCATGCCCCTCTCTCATCCGTTTTTGCAGAAAAAACCTTGGAGTTTTGTGAAATAGAACCCGCTGTCCACGCACCTCTCTCAACCTATTTTATAGAAAAAACCTCGAAGTTTTGTGAAATAGAACCCGCAGTCCATGCCCCTCTCTCATCCGTTTTTGCAGAAAAAACCTTGGAGTTTTGTGAAATAGAACCCGCTGTCCACGCACCTCTCTCAACCTATTTTATAGAAAAAACCTCGAAGTTTTGTGAAATAGAACCCGCAGTCCATGCCCCTCTCTCATCCGTTTTTGCAGAAAAAACCTTGGAGTTTTGTGAAATAGAACCCGCTGTCCACGCACCTCTCTCAACCTATTTTATAGAAAAAACCTCGAAGTTTTGTGAAATAGAACCCGCAGTCCATGCCCCTCTCTCATCCGTTTTTGCAGAAAAAACCTTGGAGTTTTGTGAAATTATATGTGAACTTTTGTGATGTCATATCTGTAGCCTAACAAACAAGTTAATAGTAGAATATTTTTATGCCACAAATTCAGCATTTGATATCAAATTTTCATATACCGCGTGTCTGCCACAATCGGATCTACACGCGGCGGTGGCGGAGCAGGCCGAGCAGGCCCAGGCGCGGCGCAGCGGCGACACAGTGGGGCGGCGGCCAAGCGAGCCCAGGCGTGGCGCGGGGCAACTGCGCCGCTGTGGAGCGTGGTGGTGGGACGGCAGCCAAGCGAGGACGCGCTAAGCCGCGCAAAAAGTACTTGTAGGAGATGGAGATTATATATATACAAACGCGCAGCGCTCGGCCGCCAGCCAAGGTGGCCACGTCGCCGGCGATTCCCGGCCGTCCGATCGACCGGATGGACGATCCAGATCACGCGAGCTTTGGTGATTCTACAGAAAGGTCCTTCAAGTTTTACGATATAGAACCCGCCGTCCACGCCCCCTCTCAGTCGTTTTTACAGAAAAATCCTCGAAGTTTTGTGAAATAGAATCCGCAGTCCATGCCCCTCTCTCATCCGTTTTTGCAGAAAAAACCTTGGAGTTTTGTGAAATAGAACCCGCTGTCCACGCCCCTCTCTCAACCTATTTTATAGAAAAAACCTCGAAGTTTTGTGAAATAGAACCCGCAGTCCATGCCCCTCTCTCATCCGTTTTTGCAGAAAAAACCTTGGAGTTTTGTGAAATAGAACCCGCTGTCCACGCCCCTCTCTCAACCTATTTTATAGAAAAAACCTCGAAGTTTTGTGAAATAGAACCCGCAGTCCATGCCCCTCTCTCATCCGTTTTTGCAGAAAAAACCTTGGAGTTTTGTGAAATAGAACCCGCTGTCCACGCCCCTCTCTCAACCTATTTTATAGAAAAAACCTCGAAGTTTTGTGAAATAGAACCCGCAGTCCATGCCCCTCTCTCATCCGTTTTTGCAGAAAAAACCTTGGAGTTTTGTGAAATAGAACCCGCTGTCCACGCCCCTCTCTCAACCTATTTTATAGAAAAAACCTCGAAGTTTTGTGAAATAGAACCCGCAGTCCATGCCCCTCTCTCATCCGTTTTTGCAGAAAAAACCTTGGAGTTTTGTGAAATAGAACCCGCTGTCCACGCCCCTCTCTCAACCTATTTTATAGAAAAAACCTCGAAGTTTTGTGAAATAGATCGGATCTACACGCGGCGGTGGCGGAGCAGGCCAAGCAGGCCCAGGCGCGGCGCAGCGGCGACACAGTGGGGCGGCGGCCAAGCGAGCCCAGGCGTGGCGCGGGGCAACTGCGCCGCTGTGGAGCGTGGTGGTGGGACGGCAGCCAAGCGAGGACGCGCTAAGCCGCGCAAAAAGTACTTGTAGGAGATGGAGATGGGATGAGACGAGAGACGACAGGCGGCGATGCGGGTGGGGGCGGCGAGCACGAGGCGCGGTGGCTCGGGGAGCTTTTTTGGCCTTTGTTCGCGTTGGTATCCGCGAAAGGCCCAGGCCAGGAGAATGCGCCGCGGGGCTCGCGTCGCGTTTTCTACTGCCACCCCCCTCTCGTTTGTTTTCCGCGCGGGCGTTGGGCGTTGCCGCCCCGCCCCCAAAGCTGCATCCGTTGCCCCGAGACCGAGGGGCATTTCAGTGGAGGCGAGGCGAACCGCGCCGCAGTTTTCGGAAGCTGGTGGAGGACCGGTGGCCAAACTGGGGGGCCCATCCGTGGCCGTCCGCCCGGTGACCCCGACAGGGTGCGCTCAGCACTGCCGCTAATCTGATGAATCTCGAGGTGTACCCTGGTACTACGCTCCAAGACTGCAAGCAAAATGCAAGTCTAGCACACAGTTCACAACGGATTCCAGTCCGGCATTATGAACCTGATGATCTGGTTGAATAGCGTCAATTTCACATGAATTATCAACCTGATGATCCCTTTCGCAGGAGTTGAAAGTGTTTGGGACTACCTGACGCGTAGGCTCTTACACTGAAATTCCCTGGAGGGCCATCAGCAGGGAAGGAATCAGGAATGGAAGATCCATAACAGCTCAACGCGGGCCGACGGTGGTCGCTTTTCCTGAAGAAAGAAATGCGGAAAGCAACAAAGACGAAATCAGCTGGTGACATGACACCTCGATTAGGGTCAGCACCCAGCGGAGTCCACAAGTGTCTTGCAATCATAAGTCGCTGTTCCAGCGCCTTGAAATGGTCAGTGGTCAGCATCAGGAAATGGTCACCTGGACTTTTGTGGTAGTAACCGGTAAAACTGGTTATTCCCATCTCAATCTTTGAAAGGAACATGCTGATGGAGGGTAAACGTGGTTTAGTTGACCAGGCGCTTCAGGCGTATCGAGTCCGTGGAAAGTGAAAGGAACATCCTGACTCCTGATGGTAAACGTAGTTTGGTTGACCAGGCGCTTCAGGCATATCGAGCCTGTGGAAAGTGAAATACCTAGTAGCTGACTGACGGAGAGACACATAACAGTGCACTACTGCAGAAGTATGATGGATTCAGATTGTTTTTAGATGGAAAGAAGCATGCATTAACGGATACACCACGCAAAATGCAAGTATACTCATGTATACATTACGATTACGACAGGGTCCAAAGACACTGGGCTAGAGGGAATCTTAGATGATCAGCTATTCGATTACAACATCCAAAACCATGCATTTCTCTTCTTTTTTTTTGAAAAAAAAAGATGATCAGAGATTCAGAGTTCATGCAACAAGCAAGAGCTGCAGTCCTTCTCTGTGGGATTACATTCAGAACATCCATGACCGGGGGAAAAAAAGTACCAGCACCTTTCACAAGCGTTGGGCACAGGTAATCGATTGGAAACAAGTGGATGTGGAACAAATATGCATGATAGATTGTATTGTATGAATAGAGACGGTAGCTCAGCATTTAGTTTACTATTTTAACGCCAGGTGCATATCGCACCAAATTTCCATCGGCCATCTATCTGTTGACACATTGATACGAGAAGTCACAGATAATAACTTGCATGAGGCGAAGTCAGAAAGACCAAATCCAACTTAATCGTGACGGCGTTGACCAGTCTGCTATACTGTGGAAGTGATGGCGACTCGGAATTGTTAACTGTCCTTCTCTTGAGAGGCATTTAGATGACCCTTGATCCATGACTCAAGATAAAGCAGCTCTTCTTTGGAAAGTGAATGACCAAGATCTGGATATGCCTGTAAATTGCACACAATATCTCAACTTAGATTCTTACTGTTGAGAGATCATACAGATATTGAGAAAAAAGACCATATAGAAAATCCACCTTGAATTCACAGCTAACACCCACGCTTTGCAAAAACGGTGGACCAGCTTGACCAGCTTCAAACAATACCGTTCTGTCAGCCATTCCATGCGACCAAAGAATTGGGGTCTGAAAAGTTGAAAGGATGCGAGCACAATAGTCAAATAAACAAATTAACATATTGAAAATTCAAATTTGTTTTCAAACATATATTCCTACAGCAAAGAGTTAAGCTAACTTTCTTCAAAGTCGAATGAATGCAAGGTAGGTGCATGTTCCATGACACAAAAATTTGTTGTGCTATGTTTTTAAGCATGTCAACAAGTTGCTGCTGTTTGCCTGATTCATTAAAAAAATCCATTATGAAATAGTTGGTGCTATCTATATTATCCCAATGGGTATTGGTCTTCTCTTGATGCTACAGTTGATGTAAGACAATATATCATTCACAGGTTTGAAAAACAGATCAAGATTAAAAATGCTGATGAGATCTATAAAAAGGATTTATGCAACTATCATTATTGCGTAAATAAGCATACTCTGATACTCATGAGTAGCTGAAATAAAAAAATGAGATGTGCATTGGCCTTTCTTGATGCTATAGTTGATGTAACATAACATTTTTTTTTATCAAACACAGATGTAAGAGAAGATATCTAATATTATCCCTCTGTGGCCTTTCTCGATGCTATAGTTGATGTAAGACAACATATCATTCACATGTTTACGATTGTTATAGAAAAGCATATAAAGAATAAAATTGCTGACATGATCCTTAAAAGGATTTATGCTACTGTCATTATTTTATTGTGTATATAAGGATGCTCATGAGTTGCTGAAATAAAAAATGAGATGTACAATCTAATTTCCATTGTGCAATGTTTGATCCTTTCTTTAGGGGAAAGATAGGGAGGACCCTACTTAATATATGTAACATAATCATAATGCCCACGGTCAAAAAGAGTACAAGACCAAGGATTGCAAGCTCTATAAGAACAGCAAAGACCAAATAAACATGGATATCTTCAGAAACACCTTCGCCAAAGACCAATTAATTAGGTATTCTAAACCCCAATTAACAGATGAGACAGAAATTCCTCTGAAGCTCTCTTCTTGAGCACAAGATCGTGTCCTGTAGATCCCTCCTCATCCAATGTTCATTCTATTATATTTGCCATAGTGGACAATAATAACATTTTCTCCATGTCCTACTTCCTATCTCAAGTCTATATATCCTTTTCCTCAACTTGAGCCTAACTGCAACTTGATATGTAAGGTTGGTCCGTAGTATAAATATTTTAGTGTTTAGGAGAAACTCTGAATGTTAAATCTCAAGTACCAACTCATAAATAGTTTTAAGTTCAGATCAGTGAACTCCATCAGAAGTCAAGGGCCTTTCATTTTGAACACTTACATAAGAAACATTTAAGTTGTTCAGTTCAATAAATTACCTGGCAAACAGCCACATATAGTGCTACAATTCTGCATCATTCATGCCACCTTCGTCCATGAAAAGTGCAATTCTAAGATTAAAAAAAAATCTCACAAAAGAGTAACTACCTGTCTTATCCCACCAAATAGATTTTTCAGGACTTAATTATCTGTGTGTTCTAACCAACTCTATTGAAATTGAACAGCCCAACACCTAAATCAATGGGAGTGAGACAATTACTAAGGGTAGCACGGTCATATGTCAACAACACTAACCTGTCTGAAAAAAAACTAGAATTGTACTTTCCACGGAACGGTGGAAGTATGTCTCTAGTTTGCTCACGGAACAACACAGATCTTGTTGGAAATGGGTAATTAAATTCCTATAGACTTGTTTGGTGTGTGTGTGTGTGTTTGGGGGGGGGGGGGGTGGTCTCTTCTTCTTCTATCAATACAATGATACACAGCTCTCATGCGTGTTCAAGAAAAAAAAAACGTTATAACTAAATGAACTAGATTGCTAGAAAGAATCTAAAATAATGATGGTTCCTGGGAGTGGTTGCACCATTGTAGGTAGAGGTTCCAGCAGTGCTCCATAAGTAAGTGCAGTTATTTCAAACCAAAGGGTAACGACAAGGTACCAAAGATCAAACATCATCAGTCTTGTCGTTCAGCAAATTTTACCAACCTACATATCTAAGCTTCCACAAAAAAGTAGGGACAAAGAGACCGAAGTATTGATTACCTTCCTTGCTTCAGGTGAAATCCTCTCGGTGACTGATGAACCGAATGGAACCCACCCACTGAACACTGCTCCTCCACCTAGCTTCTTCGGATAAAGCAACACACTAGCTAGTGTCAGAGCACCTGCGGATACACATTTTACTACTTAGTTGGTTCACAAATTTTTTACCCTTGTGCAAGAAAAACTTCAAGTTCAATCTATCAAAGCTATCCTTACCTCCTTGGCTAAAACCACAAACAAATATATTGTCAGGGTGGATGCCATCGGCGACTTCCTTATCTATCATGGCATGCACATTTTCCACAGCTTTCAGAACCCCACTCTCATCTTGAGGAGAACCCTGCTTATTCAAGAATTCACCCAGATCAACATCTCACCCCCCATTTAGATATCTGTATACAAGTGGTAGCTAGTGAACTCACGGCGGTCATGGGTAGCTCGTGGATATCGAACCACGACGGCATCACGAAACCATCTGCAGGGAGGGAAATTGCTCTTGGGATCAGCTGATTTTAACTTGAAGCAGTTCTGGAGGGGGTAGAGGGAGCCTACTGTTGCAGGAGACGGGGGAGCGGGGGGCGGAGGGGAAGGACCACTTGGTGAGGCGGAACTCCGGGGCGGAGAAGAAGTTGCGGATGGGCTCGTTGGCCGGGCCGGAGTCGCCCAGGCCGTGAAGCCACAGCACGAAGCTCCGGTTGCGTCCCGCCATGTGGGAGGAGGGGACGAGCTGGGCGGGGAGGCCGGACGGGGGCGCGCGGCGGCGGAGGGAGGCAGCGAGGAGGGCGGCTGCGGCGACGGCCGCGGCGAGGGTGAAGAGGAAGCGGACAAGGCTACTCATGGGTCATGGGCCGAGCCGGGCCGAAAAGAGTCGCTGAGATCGCTTACTAAGCTGTGAGTGAGTGATTCTCAACAAAAAAAAAAAAGCTGTGAGTGAGTGCGAGATTAGTACTTGTACTCCCTCCGTCCCAAAATATAAGATCCTGAAGCATTCAAACTTAAAAAATAACAGAGAAGAGAAATGACCTCTGTATCCCTCATTTTACACTACCCACCAACTCTCTACCTACCCACCAACCTCAAATAGTTTGTCCTATTCCTCCAGGACCTTATATTTTGGTACAAAATTTGAACCTTCCATGTTCTTATATAATGGGACGGAGGGAGTAGTTGGTTGTACCAAATTATACCAACCTCTAAAAAAACTAGACTCCAGTGCACTTTATTATGATTTCTATAGAGCGTGAGCGTCAGTGACAGATACCATGCATCAAGCCATCAACCCAAAACAATCACGATGAAAGGACGCAGGTTACGATGCAAGTCAACCACTATTATTATCATAAACCTTCACTGGATCACGTTACAACTCACAAGTCACAAGGCCTTCAATTCCTACATTTGGCGTCCTATAAAAATTGTTCAAGTGGCCATACAAGCAGCGCTACATGATCTGATTGTACAACTGCTTTATGAACCGGATCGTGTGGATCAAATCACTTGAGTGGTTGCTGACTTGTGGATCAAATCACTTGTGGTCGTAAGTAACAGTTGTACAAATGGATTGCGTTACGGGAAGTGTGTGTTTTCCAAACTAGAGATGATGTGCCGCCTGAATTAGCAGGCATGAATTTTAATATAAACTATTCCTTCACGAGCAACAGCAGCTACTGGAGATCCTTATGCTGGGATGACGATGATGGCCTAGTGG
Organism: Echinochloa crus-galli; assembly: GCA_900205405.1. Taxonomy (NCBI): domain Eukaryota; kingdom Viridiplantae; phylum Streptophyta; class Magnoliopsida; order Poales; family Poaceae; genus Echinochloa; species Echinochloa crus-galli. The sequence goes on from OAMR01000103.1 coordinate 2,547,344, forward strand.
TTTCAGTTGCTCCAGAGATCCCTAGACGATTCAGAATCCATTGCTGAAAATACTGAAGTTCTTCATCGACCAATGAATGCCCAAGGTTAGGATAAGCCTGATTGTTTTGATTGGGAAAAGAGACAAAAATGATTGAAGTCAGAAAGTTGAAAAAAAAGGGGCCCGATGTTGCAGAACCCACATGTTAGACGGTGAAAGAATCTAATCTATTACAGTAGAACTTAGAAGTGAACGTTGACGAGGGCTTTGCATATGCTTCCCTTTGTACCTTGAATTCGCAGGTCATGCCAAGCTCTTCTAAAAATGCACACCCAGCATGCCCCGCTTCAAATAGTACCAGTCCATCAGCCATTCCATGAAACCATAATACTGGTGTCTGCAAATTATTAAGAACTCATTGTTTGCATTAAGAAGGTATTGTTTTGAAATGTTCAGCATAAGGATAACTGCTGGGCGTTACCTTTCTAGCTTCAGGCGACACCTTGTCAGCGAATGATTTTCTCAGCGGAACTGAACCACTGAAAACAACACAACCACCTAAAGTTTTTGGGTAGAGTAGAACGCTTGCTATGGCTAGAGCACCTGCGAAAGTGAAAACAGAAAATGTGTTAGTACTAGATTATGCCCTCGAATGTAAATGCAGAATAAGCTCAGCTGTTTACCTCCTTGGCTCAACCCACAAACAAATATGTCTGACGGACTTGTCCCAGCAGCTATTTCTTTGTCTAACAATTCGTGCACATAATCAACAGCTTTAAGGACTCCTTTCTCATCTCTAACAGTTTTCTAAAACAATCATTGGAAGTACGAAATAATTAATTAGAGCTGCAGTGCTTGTAGTAGCAATATAAACAATTAGATCTGAATGTTGATTAACACTGGATTAGGAAACGAATAATTAAGGCCGTAGTGTTAGTAGGGTGGTAGAAGTCGAAAGCAATTAGCTGGATAGAACATTGCTTGAATATGTGGTTCTTTTGCCTTAGTTTTTATTTGAAAGCATAGTCAATATAATGATAGAGCGCAACAGAAATCCATTTTATTCGGTATATGCAAGCAGCAGGGACTATCAGATTAACCCTCTGATTGGCATAACAATTCAGAGTCAGGATCATGAAAATTCTCAGGAACCCATTGGATTTAGGTTTAAAAAAGTGTGATTTACTGCATGTGAACTGCTACAAAACTTACATATGAAAATAATAAATTCTATGAGAAAATGACAACAGCGTCCAACAAATAGATAACTTTTTGAGAACGTGCATAGCACGTATTTCATTAAGCGGAAGAGAATTACAGCTAAGCAACCTTAGAAGAATCTCTAAGGCACGGAGATACAAAGAGACAACTACAACGACCAACAGCAACAACTCAAGCTAACTAACCACCGAAGCACAAGATACAAACGAAACGACCAAAGACGCCTGAGGCCCTTGAGACAAGCCAACACCTACAGAGTCCAACAAATAGATAACTTTACACTCTTCTGTTACTCTCTTTTGAGCATAAGGTTTGTAATACGTCTTTTAAGCTAAGCACTAGCAGAATCAAGTATGTGAAGCACGATTGATTTCTGAAGCATGCCTAACTGCATACTCTACGGCAAGTGTCATCCTTACTCAGAGAAGAGAAGCACCCTTTTCGTTAGCATAGGAGAACAGAGTACTGTGGGTTGACAAATACATCGATAGTGAAAGTACAATTAATTGGCCAAGGAGCTCATGGTGTAGTGGCAAAGGCCACTAGCTAGGAGGCTCTCACCCAGGGTTCAAATCTTGGGTGAGGCACATTAAACCTCAGGGGTCTCACTTGGAGTATTTCTTTCAAAAAAAGAAAGTACAATTAATTGCAGCATCAGTACTTGTGTAGAATAACGAGAATTGGCCAATTACCGCGGTTATAGGAACCTCTGAGATGCCAAACCAAGCGGTGATCACCGTATCACCTGCAGCAGCGTCACAATTGAGCAACGGAGTTAGAGAAAGAGAGCGCGCGGTTTCTCCACTTACGAGCCTTGCAAAGCATCCATAACGCGAAACAACAAAGCAGATTGCATCCTTCCGAGAAACACGCGGTCCATCCAGCGACCAAAAACGAGAGGAAGTTAAACAAAACAGCCATGAATCCATGATCAGATGGGTTCGGTTCGGTGCTCCGGGGCGGGGCAGGTAGTAAGCGGTAGACGCTCACCGTAGCAGGCGATGGGGGCCTTGGGCGCGGTGGGGAAGGACAGGCGGACGGAGGAGGCGAGCTCCGGCGCGGCGAAGTAGGGCGCGACCTGGGCGCGGCACTCTTCGCCGGACCCGCCGGAGCCGTGCAGAAACAGCACGAAGCCGCCCGCCGTGGGAGGAGGCGGCGCCGCCATCCGCAGCCAGTCAGCGAGTCGATCGGGATTGGGGGAGGAGGGACTTGGGACTGGGAGTGCAAAATGGCAAAATGCCGCCGGCGCGTGTTGCCCGTTTCAGTAATCAGTTGGCGCGGGTGTCATCCGATCAGAAAGCAGAGATCATCCGATCACCAATTGCCACGTGGCGTGGCAAGGCCCGCCTGCGCAGCGCTGACGATTACTACGGTTGCGTTCGTCGCGTGGCGATGGACGGTGACAGCTAAACGCGTCCCGTCTGATTCGCGGCGAAAAAAAACAAACAACGGAGAAGGAGAATCATTCCATCTCAAGAGAATCCAGCTCAAAAAGGGACGAAGAAGATGACAATGTCATCAGACACGAAAATAACAATGACAATATATTATCACTTGATGCGCAAACTGAAACAGCTGCTATTTGGAGAAGCAGCTGAAGACTCCACGGAAGAACTTGCTCCTCGACAGGCGACCCTGATTCGGCTCCTGGCCTTCTCTGTGCTCGTTCAGATTCTTGAGAATATCCTCTGATGCCCATCGCTCGCAGTACTCCAGCTCGAACGGCGCCAGCGTGTGCCCCAGCCTGTCGTACGCCTACGTTCGCGAAGGGGTTAAAAGATGCAGATTTGTACAAGCTCGAACGATGCCAATGTTCAGGGTTTCAGGCTTTCAGAATATCTTGTACCTTGAATTCGCAGGTCATGCCGAGTCCCCGCAGGAATTTCACCCCGTCTCGCCCTTCCTGGATCGGGATCAACGAGTCAGCTCCCCCATGAATCCACAAGACAGGCGTCTGCAAGTCATAACGTGATGTCAGTATGTCACTGAACTGAATTATATTTCTATCGGTAAATTTATGAGTTATCTATCTATCTGTCAGACAACGTCGATCGGATGACTAAAGTGTTGCCACTGTAGATTAAGAAAGATCACAAGGCAAGTCAAGTCTACCGATGAGCAATAAACAGATATCAGCAGGGACACAGGAGCATCTTCCCTGCAGTTACACAGAGATACAAATTCAGCATTTACTTTCTTTGCTTGGTCTGTAACTCTGGCAGCGAAAGAGGAGTTGAAGGGGAGGAAGCCACTGAAGACTGCGCAACCGCCCAGTGTTTTTGGGTACAGCAGCACGCTTGCTATGCTCAACGCACCTGAAGGCATGTGTTGCAGTACGCCAGTACTGTATTAGTCTGGTAACTTACCAATTACTGAATGGTGTACCTCAAATCATAGGAAGATCTGTAAGGAAATATGGGCAAGGGCGGGTTGTTTTTCTACCTCCTTGGCTCAGCCCAAAAACGAATACGTCTTCCGGGTTTGTTCCGGCAGCTATTTCCTTGTCGATCATAGCGTGCACAATCTGGACAGCTCGCAGCACATCCTCCTCATCCCTGACGGACTTCTGCACACGTGAAAATGAGCACCTCCGAAGCTGACGATCAAATTCAGTCGCATAATAGCAGAGCTAAAGCAAGCACAGAGCAGCATGAGGAATGCAGCCCCATTTGCTTATGCATTTGTCAGAGGTCTTACCGAAGTGATGGGAGCATCATGGATGTCGAACCACGAAGGCATCTGCATACCACCTGCGAATTAACACACGGAATCGCTATCAGCAGCGGCGAGCAGGCAGTTGCAGACTTGCAGTCCGGTGAAGCCATAGCCACCGGCGTTGTGATGTCACCTACGGTTGCACGTGACGGGGGCAGTGGGCGCGGTGGGGAAGGCCCAGCGGGTGTCGCTGAAGGCGGCGGCGGAGAAGTGATCGGCGATGAACTCGTTGGCACCGCCGCAGTCGCCCAGGCCGTGCAGCCACACCGCGAAGACGCAGGCGCGCGCCCTCCCACTGCCGGTCGCGGCGGCGGGCATGCGCTCCTCCATCTGAATTCAATTGGGGAACGGCGGCGAGAGGGGAGGAGATGGCGATTGGCGCCAGGGAGGAGGAAGCTACTCTCCCTCGGATTGCCTTCTCGTCCTCCCCGTAAGGCTCTGTAACGACATCATCGTCTCATCGCCGCCATTGATATTCGATAGCCATGTTGTTCTACTGAATTTCCATGGCGCGTGTTGACTTGCTACGATAGTTGACTTTGACCGCTAGAACTGGGAGTGGGACCTGACACCATCGCATTCTCCTTGAATAGCTGAATGGAGGTTTCAGAAACAATGAGCATTTGGATTTTAATTGAAAAAAAATACAGCAATATGTATTCCTGGTATCCCTCACTAAAAGAAAGTGTCCAAGAACAGCATCAACAAAGTTGGATGCACAGACATATCCGACCTGAATTTCTGAATAGCAACCACATAGTATTCTCCAGAGACCACAAGAACCTCAACAGGTCTTATTTGCCAAGATCTAGATTATGAACAATATAACAAGGCAGCTGGCAGCCATCAGAACAAACATTATTTGGTAATACACACGTCTATCTGTATATCGAGATAAACTTGGAGAAATCAGCCATCAGAACAAACATTATTTGGTAATACACACGTCTATCTGTATATCGAGATAAACTTGGAGAAATCTTGTACATTTCATTATTCAGCTCCTGGTATCCTGGAATAAGATCTTTACTCTAGTAGACTAGTAGTGTACACAGTTCAATATAGGGACCAGAAATGGATATCTTTCGTCACAATCCCAATACTGAAAGCACAAACAACCGTTGCTTCAGAACAAACAGTTCATCAATACTCAGGTGTGCATAAGTTAACTGACGAAAATATGTCTCCTTAAACGCCAAATAGATTGCTGTCTTCTCAATTCTCAGTCCCGATCAAACGATTGTATATGCTCAATGACTTGATCGATTGTTTCATATTGGCGTCTTCCCTTCAGGATCGTCTTTGCACAATTGAGGGCAGCACGCTCGCACTCTGCTCTCTTGCTGGCATCCTTAATTGACTCCAGATCCTCGACATGAGCAATTCCGACTATTCTCCTACATACGGAAGAACAAAGTTTAGGAAACAATATTCAAGCAGGAATGCTAAAGAAAAAAAAATGCATAGAATTTGAAACTGATGTTAAAATGCTACTTATAGTTCTTTTGAAAGGCAGTTTCAGTTGCAAAGGAACAAGCGAACATTTTTAACTTCTCAGTTGCTTTCATCAAAGCTGCCTTCAGAAACCTTTTTTTTTATGATGCACAGTTGCAAAAAAAGATATGCTACATCAAAACTGAAAACCATAACCTTAAAATTGTCTGGCCTGAGTATGGTTTTGTTGTTTCAATACAAGAGGCAGTCATTATATCTCGTAGCAGTCCACAGATAAATAAGAGAAGTGAATTCATTTAGAAATCTTCTCTTTTAAGAAAAACATTATTCACAAATCTACTCTGTAATTACCTGATCATTTTGGCTGAACCAAACCCAAGGCTATCGTGAAATAGGTTTGTCATGTACTTCTTCTGAGCAAGGCTCAACAGGTTTGAGTTGTTATATATGTCAGGCAGGTACGCCTCCCCATTCCCTTCTTTGTGTTTATTCCATAGTTGAACAAACTTTTTCTCGAACAAATTCCATGAATCTTTGATTGTCTTCAAGATCCATTTCTTGTACGCCTGCAAAAGATTGACAACATCACAACACTTGGTTCATGCCTGAAACAACATGAGAATAGGTTCTGAATACGGCATGCTGAACGTACATCATGCTCTATAATAAACTGACAATTCTGCCACTGCCATTAACTAATCCAACTACTGAAGATACCATCAATTATTAAAGTTACACAATGCAAAGCATATTTTGGGCAGGCAAACTTTTGTCTGACAAGCACTCTCCCATTTATACTAAACATGACAGCTTGATTATCCCCAGATAACAACAAAATATTTGCCATACAAGACATGAGAATGATATTCCAAGCATCTATACATCATAAGCAGACCTGAAGACATGCAGATATCATGACCCCAGTGCAAATAACCCAACTACGTTAGACACCAAGAAACCATAAGAAATGGATAATCTAGTAGCCACAAAAGCCACCAATATGCATACTACTATCAGGATTATAAAGGGTGCAAAAGTAACAAGCTAATATCAGGTTCATACATACTTTACGGTCATTTGCTTGATCAGCATGCCCATTCTGTGCATAGTATGCCAAGATCAGGTTTCCTAGGAAGGCTCCAATGTCATAACCCATTGGCCCGTAGAACCCAAACTCCGGATCAATGACTTGTGTTGAATCAGGGGTCACCATGATAGAACCAGTATGGAGATCTCCATGAATCAGAGCCTGAGCTCTCTCGATAAACCTGTTAATGCAAATCAGATAAGTTGCATTCCCATATAAAGAAACAAATCATAGGTGGCAATACTTTCTATTCAGTGAGGCAATTACATTGATTTCAATTCAGCTGCTTCCAACTTCAGCTCATCATCCTCTCGAACTGCCTCAGCATCTTTGTCAAGATAAGGCGAGGTCCACCGATTGAACTTGGAGACCCGGTATGGGTCTGAGAACACAACTTGCTCCGTGAGCCTACACATCTCCACATTCGCACAGTACTGAGCAACTGCAATCACAACACATCCCATTGTAGATGCCATCAAGTTAATAGAGTGCATATCTCCCCTTTACAGGCATAACCACGTTCCCGTTGGGAGTTAAGTCAACGCGCAAGCAATGAGGCAACTGACCTCTTTTCTTATGATCCGTAGTGTTGTTATATAGGAGTGATGTGAAGAAGAGCGTCTTGGCCATGTAACTGGACATGTGGTCGGCGAGCAACGGGTACTCGACGCCGGCGATGAGGCCCTTTCGGAGGATGATGCGCGGGGGCTCGATGTAGCGCATCCCCATGAGCGACATGGCCCGATCGAAGTGGTAGACCTCGGGGGTGTGCTCCGGGCACAGGCGGCCGTGCTCCCGCAGCGTGGAGGCCTCGAAGTAGGCGCGCTCCCGCGTCATGGGCCACGAGTCCCCGACGCAGCGCACGTACGGGAGCGCCTGCGCGTTCCATTTCAGGTGAGGATTAAATTGGGAGAGAGCGGCGCGTGGGTGACGCGTGACGGTGAGCTGAGGTGAGGTGAGGGGTGGGACCTGCTTGATGACGATGGTGCCGGAGCTGGACTTGACGATGTAGACGAAGTTGAGGTTGCCGTCGCCGACCTCCTTGATCTCAATGGAGTCGAGGCTGCCGCCGCCGCCGAGGCGGGAGGCGAGCGCGGGCGTGGCCTTGATGTAGGCGACCAGGGACGCCTCGTCGAGCGGGCGGAAGCCCCCCTGGTCCGCCTCCGCGGCCATGCCTGACTCCGCGGCCATGGCTGAGGCGCGGCGACTGGGGCGACGCGGACGCCGGCCGGGAGATGCGGAGGGGAGGAGTGGACAGGGGGGGCGGCCGGGAGACTGGGAGAGCGGGGCGCGGTGAATCTGCTGTGGTGGGTCGGGGTTTATGGGTAGCGGGTTCGCTGAACCTGGACTAGCTTTGGGTGGGCACGCCAGATTCTTGCCTGCATTCGAGCAGTTTGAAGTCTCAAACGGAATGTGATGTGAGGCCATACAAAGACCGACTTGCGGACTTTTAGGGGTATAAAATTAGAAACGAATCAAATGCAAACGGAACATGGTTAAACAGGTACTGTATCTGTCTTGTACTATTTTCTAAGTGAACGGCATAGGTGAAATTTAAATCCATACTAAAAGGATCCTAGAGAATTGAAAACACTTTCTACCTAAAAATCTATACCCACCTCCCATAGGGGATCCACCTGTCGGGTTTTGGAGCGAGAAGGAGAACAAGAAACACAAGAAAACAAGAAAAAATTGGATGTTCCAGACACTTTTAGTTCATTCTCCGTAAAACTTTTTTCATCCAACGTTTTGTACCCGCCCGCGCGTACCCACCTCCGGCCAGGTGGGCCCCTACCTCCCCACACGTGCACATAATTATCCCGTATTGCTAATAGACAATAGATTGAAGAGTTTTTCTCCATATAAATAAAGACCAACTAACTTCAAAAATAATGTGCCTCTAGATTTGAAAATACCTAAAGTTTTATATACACAAGTGTGTGCGCACGTGCAACCAACTAGAAAGCATCTTTACATGTTATATACACAAGTGTGTGCGCACGTGCAACTAACTAGAAAACATCTTTACATGTTATATTTAATTTAATTTATTTATTTTATACATGTACGTACGCACATGTACCTTTGCTAGTATGCTCAAACACAGATTCATATTAGGATCGTGATCACCGTGAATTACCGAAGTGATGAGTCTAGGTGGAGGTTAGGGGTGATGGTTGGAGCCTTGGAGGTGATGGAGGCAGCGCACAGATTAGTACTCCGTATATAGTAGGTAAATGCCGAAGGCAGTTTAAGTCTATACTAGCATTCTAGATAATTGAAAACACTTATCACTCAATATATCCACATCCATCCCTTACAGAGGACCCGCATATCGGGTTGTAGGACGTGAGAAGACGTGAAAAAATATGAAAAAACAGTGCAAAATGTGAAACTTTTTTCACCTGAGACTCTACTCATACCCACGCGGATCCACCTGCTCATGATATACCCACATTTGTAACCACGTCTATACACAATTATCCCGTATTGCTAATAAACAATAGATTGGAGAGTCTTTTCCATATAAATAAAGACCAACTATCTCAAAGATGATGTGCATCTACATTTGAGAATATATCTAGAGCTCTCTATACATAAGAGAGCGAATATAAAGTATTTTTAAAAACGCTTCGCACGACTGGTCTGTTTACTATAGTCCACTCAAGTGATATTATTTTAGTACATTGTGTCATCAATAAACGTGCGTGCCGCACGTGCATTCATACTAGTAAATGATAAGATCATTATAAACGATATTTTTTTGGGAAAAAAGAATAAATTTATTGTAGTGGATCTGGAAGGGGAGAGGAGAGGAGAGAAGAGAAAAGAGAAAGAAAACTAAGCATGCAACACCATATTTACACGAACGCAGCAGCTGTTTTATGTTTTCAAAATTTAATAGAAAAAACTAGCTAGTGTTCCCCCAACGTGTACACTATAGCACGTCATCAACAAAGTTTTTGTATGATTAGTAGAATGTTCAAGAGTTTTTTTTTCACAACAGAGCCTGGAAAATCAACAATGTCATTCATCAGAAGGTTACTCAATTTACTTGTCAAATTGAGGCTGTTTTTATGCTAGTATAAAATAGAGAGATGATTTTACTTTAGTCTTGCGAACCCTTAAGGTAGAGAAAAAAACAATCCAAATGTCTTGAGGCATTATGTGTCTTTTTTTTTTGTTTTGATTGATCACAAAATTTTTGTGGGCATATATGTCTACTAACTCGGCGAGTCGATAAAGGTGGAATATGACCCTTCATTTGACAGCATGCTTCACGCATTATTCGCACGTTATTCTTCGCGATAAGAAGAAACTCACTCTCAACTTTGCTTGACTAAGAACAGGGACATTCAGTGCTGCTCGGGCCCGTGGAGTTTAGATGTCCACAAAACAAAAGCTCCTTGGAATATTAAGATTTGTTCAGAAATTAGGCTCTCAGCACGCCCCCGGCTAATCATGGTGTTATTGGCGAACAACATGGAGGTGGTCCGTACAACAATCAGCACGAAAGGGGTGACCACTTCAAAGAGAGCAGCATGAAACAAACCTTGTTTTGTTTGCAGGCACTACAATGGATTACGTATTTAAATAGCTTTGGATTAATGACTCTCTCCCACAGCCGTGTGGATCACGCATGATTGATGATCTACGACATGACGCGGCAGCTTGGTTAAACTCAAACTTACCCGGTTAAACTCAAACTTAACCACGACAATGCTTTTACGGAGTCGATTAACATAACACTGTATTTTACTTAGTTTCTCGAGAAGATGAAATGAAAGATAGCTAGGATATGTTCTGTCGTCGACTAGTTTTGCACCATATTTTTCACTAAGCGCAGTTAACTTAGCCTTATCATACTTTGGTTAACAGCCATGTTGATGCTAAATTAGCCTAAAATCTTCTTTGGAACCATATGGCATACTTTAACAATATCGACGATAAACAAAAGGGCGAACTGTCAAATTCACTCCGCAAATTAAAAATTATTGGAACAAATATTCAAATTAATTTTACAGGACCAATTTAAATTATTTTGTGGGTTTGCACTTTGGCCCTGTTTAGTTCCCTTCAAAAGCTAAAATTTCTCTCTCCAAACTTCACTTTTCACCTATCACATCATACCACATCAAATCTCTCTCTTCATGCATGGAACACTAAACGTGGGTAAATAAAAAAACTAAGTGCATGGTTTTGATGTACATGACGAGACGAATTTTTCGAGCCTAGTTAGGTCATGATAGGACAACGATTACCACAAACAAACGAAAAGTGCTACAGTACGCTACAAGGTTCGATGTGACATTTTCACCCAACTTCACTTTCGCTTTTTGAGGAACTAAACACCTGCCTTTGGCCCTGTTTAGTTCCCGGTCAAATCATCAAACTTTCAAAAATTCTCTCTCCAAATTCACTATTCACCTATCACATCAAATCTCTCTCCTCATGCATGGAGTACTAAACATGGGTAAATAAAAAACTAGTTGCATGGTTTTGATGTACACGACGAGACGAATCTTTTGAGCCTAGTTAGGTCATGGTAGGACAGTGTTTACCACAAACAAATAAAAAGTGCTACAGTGTCCGATGTGACTTTTTCACTCCACTTTTCATCTTTTCTCGGTAACTAAACACCCCCTTTGTATTCAGGCTGCGGGTGTGGTGGTGCTCATGTTTCCAGCCGACGTGTCACTGAAACAAACTATTGCGGCGTTGTTCGATCCCGATGCAAGGCAAAGGCAAAGGCAAAGCCGCGGAGTGGCGGACACAGATCTCATCTCATTCTCGTGTGCCGTCGCCTGGCGCGTGCGTGCTCTCCTCCCCATTTCAAAACAGCCAAAACCGGAAGAGATTCCCCGTCGACGCCTCGCCGAACCCTAGAGCCCCCCGGCGATCTCGCATCGCATGGCCACCCACCCGCGATCTCTCCACGCCCTGCTCGGCGGCGGCGCAGGTACGCGCGCCCACACGCACTCTCCCCTTCCTCCCTCCTCTGCTGCGTAATGCCGTCCTGTTGTCCCCGCGGATTTCCGCCGATCTCTGACTGCTCCTAACCCCCCGCGCGGCTCCCGCTCCAGTCGCCGACGTGCTGCTGTGGCGGCGGAGGAATGTCTCGGCGGCGGCCGTGGTGGGCGCCACGGCGGTCTGGTTCGTCTTCGAGCGCGCGGGCTACAGCCTCCCCTCGGTCCTGTCCAACGCCCTGCTCCTCCTCGTCGCCATCCTCTTCTTCTGGGCCAAGTCCGCGTCGCTGCTCAACAGGTGGGTTATTAGTCGTTAATCTGGGCTAGCTGCTTTTTTTGCCTGGAGCAAATATATCTGAGATCTGATATGGAATCGGTCGCTCCTTAGCTCTAGTAGTGGCGTGGTGCTTCACCCCTAATAAATTAGGCTGGTGATGCATAAATTGGATAATTCTGTCAGATTGGATGCAGTGTATCACTTTCATCGAGTAGCCCACTGCCAAATTAGTGCATGGCTTAGTGATTTCAAGGATTTGAGTATATGCTGCACCATTAATTTTCACTTTGGAGTTATTCCTTAAAGAACAGTTTGAATTGAATGGTAATCAAGGTTTGATCTAGCTTCTAAGTAGGCAGGAAGTACTCTTGTTTACCCTTTTCTTAGAGTATGTTTATTTCACCTTTATCACATTAGTAATCATGTACATGATCCCTTGTCTGCAAAGGAAAGACTCGGCTTTACTTTACAAGTAAGTTAACACAACAATTGGATACCCTATTCTTCTAGCATGTGGTGTTTTTCTCCACAGCATGTAGTTATGTTGTACTGTCCCTTAAGGCCTAGTTGTTTCTGTCATTATTATGTATTTTCTGCTCTATGCCTCAATTTCTGTCCTTTGATACGGGTTGTGGCTCATATTCTGCTTCAGGAACTCATGGCACTATTGTGTATGATCTCTGTTAACTTGATAGAAGTTAATTACATTTTTACCTTTGAGCAATGTAATCAGATTTCCTTATTGCCCAGAACTGACTTCATTTTTGCAATGCCCTTTAGTAGATATTTAGATTTTTGTGATTTTACTTGATGTGTTGTGATCATCGATGCATAGTGTACTTCCATTGTAACTATGTTACAGATGTTATGCATTATAGTGATATGCTGAACAATGTTTTGGTTCCTCTGCAGGCCGCTTCCACCTCTTCCTAATCTAGAGGTTTCATATGTGGTTGTTGAGAAAGCTGCAGATCGTGCTCTTGTATGGATCAACAGGGTGCTGGCTGTTGGCCATGATATTGCCATCAAGAGAGATAGGAAAGTTTTTATACAGGTCTGTCTCTTTCTCTTATATTCTCAGTTTCTTTCACGCACTATCTACTGTACGTCTGTACCTAATTATGTCTGCTCTTCCTTTTTCCTGATCTTCTTGGTGCAAAAGGTGATATTGATTTTGTGGGTGGTTTCATACATTGGAATGCTCTTCAATTTCCTTACACTCATCTACATTGGTGAGTTCTGCGAATTGTTGCTTCATGGATGCTTGGTCTACTGACCTTTTATGATAGCTATTTGCATACTAAGCTTGTTGCTTTGTGTTCTTTTTAGGGGTAATGCTTTCTCTGTTGGTTCCACCGCTGTATGAGAAGCACCAGGATCATGTTGATGAAAAGCTCAGTGTAGCACACAGTGTTATATCAAGGCACATAGATACCATCATTACCAGGGCAGGGCAATCAGCCAAGCAGAAGAAGACTGAGTAAAAGTTGTTTTGCTGTATTGTGGTGAGTTTTACATGACTTGACGTGAAATATATTACCTGTTGATGGTATGAGGCAAATTCAATCAAACAACTTCCATGTTATGTCTCATAGTGCATTGCACATGGTATTAACATGCTATTACAGGTTGTCTTGATCTAGATTAGGTTTTCATGTTATATATTGTATATGCGTTTATTTAATTGTCTAAGTAGCATATAGTGTTTGGCTATAGTTTCACTGAGAAATTTATGGTTTCTAGTTTATGTGAAGATTCAAGAAGCCATGGAAATGATACTGTAAAAGGCAATTGGATAAGAGCTTACCTTGCATTCTATATACAAACTAGAGGCCACGAAGTATAGGATGGGCAACCTACTACAAACCCTTCTTAAATAAAAAAAATATTAGAAGTAATAGTAATCCCAATAGCTCCTGTTTCTTTATTTTAATATTTTACAGAACCATGTATGCTGGCTGTAAACATGCTATGAATGGAATTGAGATCACTTCCAACTTATAACTGTCGGTTCGTGAGTGATGACAGTTTTTAATAAGATGACTGTTCTAGCAGAGATATGCGCTATGTCTTTCCGTGGAACAAAATACAATGAATTTCCGGAGTGCATTGCTTCACCCACAGTGCAAGTCAGGACCCGCTCCTGCAAATTACTGCTATTTGGACCCTAGGTCCAACAGCAACTGTTTTGCCCTTTTTAGTTTCATTCTAACATACAACTTATGTTTTGCAACTTATTGTGTTTATCCTGTGGTGGTTTCTTAGTTTTCCCCAGAAAAGCGTATTTAGCGGAGTTTAAGTTCCAAGTGTTCCTGATAATTGCTGCCTGTCTTATTAATGATTAATCTTGCCTTGTCAGGAACATCTCAGGTTGTCTAGTGGAGTTGACCGTGGGCCTTTCATCTTTGACTATCCATAGCTGTGATCCTCCATTAAAATCAATTTTCAATATGCTGATCTGAGGTTTTGATATGCGCTGTTTTTAATCTGAAAAATGAAATGGAGATGGCTTGTGTATTTTTCTTTTCTGAACATGAGGTCTACTATGGGCGCACATCTTACTGGCAATGATACTGGGATATTGCAAATTTGCAATTGCAACTCGTACATACAAGTATGTGGGCTGCTTGTGCAGTTAATCATATGATCTTTGTCACTGATTTTCATTTTAGACTGTCTCCTAGTCCGAGGAACTTTGTGAAGCTCACTCTTGATGCCCAACTGCTGGTAGCTCTTTTTCTGAAAGACCTAATAAGAATGGCTGGGTATTTTTGTTGGCTGTTCTGTTTTGCTGTACCTGTATTTATTAGTATTACTCCATTTCTTTTTAGCAGGAAAGATCGTTAGGGGGTATAATTATCCCATTAATTTATTTGCAATATACCATCAATTGTTACAAAATCAATGTGGTATTAAAGGGTTTCTAAAATGAATCTATTGATTTAACTCTTACAATAGAAACATACATATATTTTGACTCAATGAAGTGTTTCTTTCCCAAATGAAAGAATAAGAAAAGCAAGTACTCTGGTCACTGTGACTCTGCGAGCTATTTATATTTTCCATAAGTATAGATTTCACGATGAAGGACTTACAGCATGTTTGGTTTGACGGATCGGTTCGTCCGGAGCGGAGCGCATCCGGACGATGCGGTCCGACATTTTTTCGGCGGATGAGTTGGCCCCGGAAAAACGACCACAGCTTAGCTACGGTGATGCCGGATGGAGTGATTCTGTTCCGCAATCCAAACAAGACGGTAGGCTCGGATGACTCCAGAATCGACTCGTTCCGCAATCCAAACACGCCGCTGGTTTCTCAAAATTCGATGGGCAAAGGGGCAGATCAAAGTAAAAAATGACGATAGAACTATTGCTAAGCATGCCCTTGGTGGCTAGGGCCTGAAGCGTAGTTTAGTTCAAAGTCTCAACTCAAAGATATACTAATGGGCTCCGCTTTTGCAAAAAGGAAACTAAGTTTGCTGGCAGTATGATACATTGGTACCCATACTCGTACACAAATTGTTTTGTTGCCACCCTACGTTGGGGAAGTAGGTAGAGCTCGTGCCACATTGTTCAAGAAGAGATATCTTGAAACATTGGTCACAGGAGGGTACATCACATACCTTTGCTTGCCCTGGCCTTGCTTCTCTTTACCCTACAGGCTACAGTACGCATATCTTTGTGCTTTACTAGATTATTATTAGGAGCTTCTTTAAATTTCAAGTCAGCTTAAGCCTGTGATGTGAATCGTATCCTTCTTTTGCCAAAGCCGTCGATCGGGTGACAAACACACCCCAGAAATCTGTCTTTTGGTAGTGCACAGTACCAAACAAACTAACACAGTTCAGTAATCAGAGGATGGAACTGTGTTCATCGCGGTAAACGCATTAGAGCAGTGACGACCGACGAGCAAGTTTAGTTGTGGATGATGTTACCATTTGTGCAAGTCTGAATGTCTGATGCTTGTTGCAGAGTAGCATGCGGTTGTCGTGACTCCATCCTCCTTGTGCTTCGTCAGCATAGGCTCGCTCGAAGCATGATCAGAACATGACGATATCCACCTCTGTGAAAACACTATCTTTCGCAAGGGCACAAACACTTTCGGTTAGTGATGACTCCAATTATGTTATGTCATTATGTGCAACGTGCAAGTGAGCACAACAAGATAGCTGCCTTGAGTTTTCAAAGGAAAAGGCATGTACCTGCCCTTCTGTCGAGGAAAGCCGACACTCCCATCCCCGTTCCGTTCCATTCTGACCCTCCCGTCGCCATTCCCTTGTCTAGTTGTCTTCCCCACTGGCCACTGCCTCCGAACTCATCAGCCCTACGGAAATGCCTTGACCACAGCCGCTAGCACGAGTAGCTCGACCGCTAGCCATTGTGATTGTGGTGGTGCACTCTGCACTGCACTGCACGCTGCGGCTTCGATCTCTTCTTCCTTGTTCGTCTCCTACTGACTGCCGCCGACGGGGACTAACCAACTGCCAACCCCACTACCCCTTCTCATGCTCTGCGTGCCATCTCACCACTTCGTCTCCAATTCCCCGCCCCCACACAAACACAAAGCTTCTCCAATTCCCACCTCTTTCCGCTCCAAAAGCAGCCGCGCTTATGCTCCACTTGTGTCAGTGTGCCTGGCCCTGGCTGCCTCCGTCAGTCTCCATGGAACGGAATGGAAGCATGGACCCATCATCTCGATCGGCGTCTTCTCCTCTTCCTCCTTATATATCCCAAGCATCTTCACACCCTTCTCTGCAACAACCCCACAGCTCGGAGACAAATTAATTAATAATGGCGGGCGCAGCAGCGGTGCCCGTCCCAGTCGCCGCCGCGGTGGCAGCCGTGCTCGTGCTCGCCGCGGCGCGCGGCGCTCTCTGCGGCCACGTCGAGTTCGCCGCCGGGGTCGTCGTCGGCAATGCGCCGTCGTCGCTGCGTGCAACCCGCGCGAACGGCACGGGCGGC
>OAMR01000103.1:2572941-2598219 GCA_900205405.1 Echinochloa crus-galli
CCCCCCGACGCCAACACCACCCTCACCGTCGCCTCCATCGACTTCAACGGCTTCGGCCTCTGCGCGCCGTCGCTGTCCGGGTTCGTGGACCAGTTCCCCGACCTCGCCCTCTTCCACGCCAACTCCAACAACTTCTCCGGCGACGTCCCGGACCTCACCCACCTGCGCTACTTCTACGAGCTCGACCTCTCCAACAACAACTTCTCCGGCGCGTTCCCGGACTCCGTGGTGCCCCTCGGCGGGCTCCTCTTCCTCGACCTCCGCTTCAACCGCTACGCCGGCGCCGTGCCGCCGCCCGTGTTCGCGCTCACCGTCGAGGCCCTCTTCCTCAACAACAACGGCTTCACCGGCCGCATCCCGGACACCTTCGGCAGCACGGGCGCCAAGTACCTGGTCGTGGCCAACAACGAGTTCACCGGCCCGATCCCGAGGTCCATCTACAACACCTCGGCGACGCTGTCGGAGGTGCTCTTCCTCAACAACCGGCTGTCGGGGTGCCTCCCCTACGAGATCGGGCTGGTGGAGGGGCTCGTCGTGTTCGACGCCGGCGGGAACGAGATCGCCGGCCCGATCCCGCTGTCGTTCGGGTGCCTGCGCGACGTGGAGGAGCTCAACCTCGCCGGGAACCAGCTGTACGGGCAGGTCCCCGACGTGCTGTGCCTGCTGGCCAGGAACGGGAAGCTGCAGAACCTGTCGCTGTCGGAGAACTTCTTCCACTCGGTGGGGTACCACTGCTTGGAGCTGGTGCGCGGCAGGGTGCTCGACGTGCGGCGCAACTGCATCCTGGGGTTCCCCGACCAGCGGCCGCCGCTCGAGTGCGCGGCGTTCTACGCCGACCCGACCAAGCACTGCCCGTTCATCCCGCACATCCCGTGCGACCTGCCGGGGTGGTACGGCCACCACCATGCCAACGCCGCCGCCGCGGTGCCGGCGCTGCCGGCGGCGGCGGCGCATGGTCATGGCCAAGGCCAAGGCCAAAGGGGTGGCAATGGCAACTGATCGATGATGCGGGGGGTCGATCTGGGCGCTGCGCACCGAAAGGAAGTGAAGCGATTATTAGTCTTGGGTGAATTTGTCAGCGATCGGCCGTTGTGATGGCATGATTAGAGTGCGTCGTGCGTGCGCCGCGCAGGGGAGAAATAAGTCCACTGGCTTGTGAGATTGTGACACTGAGGAGTGAGGTCAAATAACTGCTGCCGACTAAAGTAAAGTGTATTGCCAATTAGCACCGTCAATTCATGTGATAATGTGATCGTCTAGACCGTGTGCACCACTACTTACCAACCACTTTTAACGAAACACCAGACGCACACACTCACCGACTCACTTCCGATGCTAAACACGTGACTGAAGTCCTGTGTGGTTTCTGCGGTGTGTTTATGAACTCTTATAATCTGTATGCTGCGCTTTTTTTTAATGGTTCCATGTGTGCTCATGAAGATTATGGTGGGAATATGAATGCAGGACATCAACATCTTCACTTCCAAAATGGTTTCCCTTATTTGGCTTTGCAGGCACAGGAAGATCTTTCTACACAGCAGCATGAATGCCTCTGCCGTACTGATGCTTCTTTACCACCCAGTCTGTAGTTTTTTCTCCTGCTCCTAGTCTGTAGTTTTTTTCTCCTGCTCTACAATGAGTCGCAAATGTTTGCCTTATGAAAAGAAGTCCTCTGGTGTCCGGTGGATGAGCACCAGAACGATTTTTTCAATGTTGCCGAAAAGGAATCTGATCACTCTGAAGGTACAACAATCCCAAAGCACTCAAACGTCAAACGGGCTAGTTGAGTCGGAAGGGCTGTCACGCATTGAGGCGCTGCTCAATGACCGCATTAGCTTTCCCAAATCCCTTTGGATTCGGGTTGGTGTAAATTTTTTGGTTCAATTCCCCTCAGTTATGAACAGATTCGATTTCACCCAAACTAAACCCGAAGCAGCGAAGTTTCCGAAGATGAAGCAAATAGCAACTTGGCTTTGGATTATAAAACATTCCATTAATGACGCATAATATCCTTGACGAATCAGATTACAAATTATAACTAGTTATTTACAGCGAATTCATGCAGATACAATGATCTATGAAAGCCACGTCTTCAAGCTCCGGGCTCCAGATCGATCGTGACCATCTGGACGACTTCACGCGGTGTTCAGCTTAGCGAGGGTGCGCTTCAGGGCTGGCACGCTCAGTGGGCTGTTCTTGCTCTGCTCAATTCAAACAAAGGGAAAGTTCAATATGTCAGTTTCTGCCATGGTCAAACTATAATAGCGAAAGCAAAACGCCACAAGCCTAATAACCTAAGTGTACAGAAGGAGATTCTCCAGTTAGCTCATGCCCATAAAACTGTTAATTCCACAGGCTAACAGGGAACAGGGCAACCTAAAACCGAGGCCGCAGATATGTAAAGACATTAAAGAAAACGAGGAGATTACCGCTGAGCAGGTTTGAGCCCTGAAGTTGCACACAGGGTAGTCCGGCGGGCAGCAGCTGGCATGATCCTTGCAGCAGGTGGCGCCTTCAATCGGGCAGCAACCCCAGACCAAGCAGACGTTCCTGAACCCAAAAGCACAGCAGCAGGTGCTGCCTGCTGAGCAGGAAAAGTTCTCGTCGCAGACACGGTCAGGGGCGACAGGGGGAGGCGGTGTTGGAGGGGTTGGAGATGGCTTGGGAGGGTTTGGACCCTTCTTAGTGGGGTAAGATGCCATCATAGCAATTCCACACTTCCCAGTGGTGACGTTAATGTTGCGCTCCATGCGGATGTACCCAGCCTCACCCCACTTAGGGCCCCATGAGTTGCGGACAATCCAGTAGTCCTTGCCATTCTCAGTGCCATAACCGACTGCGACTACACCATGGTCAAGATTTGTGGTGCACTTTCCAGTGAAGACACCCTGTCAGATGATCAAAGGGAAAGTCAAGACAAATAGACAATTTGTAGATCGTATAGAAGAATGCATGATGCAGCAAGCGTGCTTACCGATTTGTAGAGCTGGAACTCCCGGCCACCAGCCTCAATAGCAACGCTGACTGGCTGGTGAGCAACTGCCTTCTGCAGCGATTTCTCATCATTTTGTGGCACATCTTCAAAGCCATCAATGCTCACAACCTTCGCATTTTTCTGTAGGGATAATCTGAACATGAGTAACCAGCAACATCTCAAAAAAGAGGGGAAGCATATGAAGGGGACTAGAAGCTGTACCCTGTTTATGTCGCATTTGCCATCCACGGCTTTGTAAGGGTAGTCAGCTTCAGTGTCAATGCCTCCATTCTTTATGATGAAATCAAAGGCAGCATCCATGAGGCCACCATTGCAGCCACTGTTCCCTCCGTTGGTCGAGCACTCCACAAGTTCTTGCTCCGACAATGTGACCATCTCACCAGTAACAAGTTGGTTAATGCTTTCAACTGTGCTTACTGCAGAGAAAGCCCAGCAACTTCCTGCACATCATCATTCAACAACAATTATTATAAACGAAGGAAACAATCTCTTCCTAAGACTGCATGACTTACAATAGGACTGGCTTGTATAAGAGTTGCAAACTCTTTCATCCAGGATAATATAGATAAACCGTGATTTGCCATCAAATTATTTTTTTCTGTTGCATTTGCCTTTTTCTTTTGTCCTCAGGAGGCAATTTTACAAGTTGTTTTGCCTATTGCAAATTACCTCGTTGCAATCATAAAAGGTTTCAACAGGTTACTATCCAAGAAGAATAACAACTACCACAAGAACGATGATGATAATATAATAATACTATAAAGAGGACACTTTCCCAGTACGGTCGAAGAGAGGCTACGTATGATGCAACCTATCCCTAAAAAAAGAAATCTGGTATGGGTCATATGCCCAGCATCTAAAATGTAGACACAACCAACAGGATCTTCGTTGAAGGAAAAGACTGATCTTCCAGAACAAGAAGTTGGAAGATAGCTGAACTGTAACCCCCAAAATAGGGAAAGCACAACTTGCAGGGAAAACGGTAGGGATAGTTCCGTCCAAATTTCATACAGCAGGACTCATGGTCCTTGCTTCGTCCAGAAGCAAAGAACGAAGAAAACAAGCACCTTTGTACCTTCTCTACAGTTACATCTTACCCCGTTTGGAATAAGCACAAAGGTGGATCAGCTACCAAAATATCAATCGTCATATTCCGAGTAAATTAATATGCTGTTAATTCTCATAGCAAAATTAATATGATGATAAACCTCACATAAGTTGACTAAGAAAAAGATCCAACTTTAATGGAGTTTTTCAGACCAGCTACCTAAAATTACATCTTTTCCAACAACGAATTGTGTGATGAGCATCAGTCACATATCTGATCAGCTTTAAAAACGGTCAAACGCCAACACCAGTACAGGACTAGACAGATCAGTAAAGATCCTAAACGATCCGGCATGAAATTGGTGGGCGCAGATCCGAAGTTAGCGACCACAAACTAAGGAATCGCTCGCATCTAGTTGACAGCAGTAAAATCGATCGATCGATAACACAATCAGAAGACGAAAGAGGAGGAGAATTTCTCACCGCATTGTCCCTGGTTCTTGACGGGAGCAACGGCCCCCTTCTCCCTCCAGTCAACGTTCTCCGGCAGCGCCTCGACGCCGTCGTGGCGGTACCTCAGCCCTTCCTCGCGGCGGGCCCCGGCGGGCCTGGCGCCGAGGTAGGCGGCGCGGTACTCGTCGTTGGTCAGATCGGCGAACTGGTTCATCCCGAGGCGGTACCCGTGCTCGCCGGCGCGGGCGTTGTGCTCGTCGACGAAGCGGAGGTTGTCCCAGAACACGCGGAAGCGGCGGTCGCGCTCGCCGAGCGCGTTGTAGGCGCGGCCGTGCTCGGCGAGCCAGAGGTCGTACATCTCCCGGACCTCGGCCTCCGTGCGCTCCAGCCCCCGCGCGCCGTGCTCCTCGTTGTAGGAGATGATGGACATGTCGGGCGCGGCGGAGGCGGCGAGGAGCAGGACGAGCAAGGCCGCCGCGGCGGCGAGCAGGCCCCGGCCCAGAGCCATGGCGGCGGACGTGGGGAGACGAGCGTCTCTTTCTAGCCTGTCCCCCTTCGCTTTCCTGTTCCTTTGTTTCCTCCTCCTCCCCCTTTGGGTTTGGTTTGGTTGTGGAGTTGGGGGTTGGACGCCGGGCGGATTTATAGGGACGTGGAAGGAGAGTTTGGGTCGGTTTGGATTAAGGTCGCCGCTCTGGTTTTGGATGCTTAATAGTGATGATGTTTTTGTTTAATTGTTGCGAGGACTGCATCAACAGTCCTAATCTTTTTTGTTTGGGCATATAGTATACTGCAGTCGTGATCGGAGGACGGAAACAGCGTGGGTGGCTCCTCCGGACTTAGAAAACTAGGTCCTTACCCGGGAAGGAAAAAAAAAAAACAGGCCGGGCCGCGGCCGCCACGCGGCGCGGCTGGTCCGCCCCGCATCGGTTGGCGGTTGGGGACCAAGGGCGCGTGACGCACGCGACGAGAGACCCCGAGAGCGGACGCGCCGAGCCCCCACAGGCCAGACTCGTCGCCACGCACGGCCCATGTTCTCGGCCGCAAGGAACGCGCGTGCGGCGGTCGAACCGAGCGGCCGGCCGGCCCGTCCCGTCCAACTTGGTGGCGGCGGCGGCGGTGGGCGAGGCTGCCACCACTGACCCACCCGATCGCCTCGGGCACGGGGCCGGATCCGAGCGCCGTGCGCGAACATGGACGGGAACATGGGGGGCGTTCGGTTGGCATTTCCCCTACCGTCCCTTCCCTGCATGCGCGGCGGCCCCGGGCCTTGGAACATGCGGCGTTAATTTCACTCGCCCAGGAATCAACGAGGCGCACGTGTCAGCCCTATCCGTTCCCCGGCAGGCCGGCATCCCAGTCAGTCAGTGGCCCAAGGGCCGGCGGTCAGAGAGCCGGAGAGGGCGAGGAGCTCTCACGGTCTCAACCACGCGGCTGATAACACGAGGGGAGTAGTGTGCCAACCACCGTCCACCGGACTCCGATCGCCGGTTTGCGAGTTCCAACCCAACCGCTCTACGTTGCTTTTGCTTCCCCAGCCGGCCTCACGTTGCTTCCTTCCGGTTCCGGCCACCACCAAAGGCAGGCACCAAGCCATTTGCCGAGGGAATCGGTATGGACGTATGGTATGGCCGGGAATAAGTATCTTTTTCTGATGACGGACGGGAGCAGTGGAATCTAGAGGTCGCCTGCCCTATTCTGATGGGCCACCCGACCCCCGAGAGGCATGCACTCAGTCAACCAGGCCATAGTTTGCATGGAGAAGAATCTGCAGCAACAAAAACTTCCAATAGAGATAGCACGCTTTAGTTTTCACGGGTCCCCTGCGCCGGCGAGCTAGAGGCCAAGCCGATTCACACCCATATCCAGCTGCTACGGTGCGTTCTGTGCCGACCATCATTCCAGGAATTGAAGAAGTATCGACGTCAATCATTAGCGTATGCAGGATTATAATAATATACATATAGGAGTATTCTTCTGAATATTCATGCATTATGTAATGATGAGTAGAATATATATGCTGAAAAGCAAAGTACATTGCCGGAGACTATTGCATTGCCCTGTCCACACAGGCCCGCAGGCGAGACCGGGTACAGAAGCAGAGCTTGCCCTACGCAATGTATCATCCCTAACCAATGAGGCCTCGTCAAGTCCTGATAACAAGTCGCTTAAAAAGATGATCGATCGTCCACGTCGTCACCTCAGACATTGCTTTCCCGAGCGCCCAAAGGGCCAACCAAAGGCTCAAGGAAAAGAGGGCGTTTGACTTTCTGACATGGTAGTGGAGATCACGTTCTGCACCCCCGTGCCATTAACTTAATCTCGCAAAGATATATGCTGTCCTTCGGGGCTTTCCCTTCTGACCAAGAAACGTTTCGGCCTTTGCCAAGCAACACCGCTGTAGCTTGCTGCATCTTCTACTCCTCACATGAGCAAGTAGCCTGCGTAAATGGTAATGCTTGGAAAAAGATATTCCTCACACAAACTCACAGTAGACTGTAGTGTTCGCCAATGTTGTACATTTATCGATTTACTTGTACTCATTTCTAGCTTCCGTCTGAGCTAGTGTTCCTTCAGTCGGACTGACTCTAGGACGATCGAGTTCTTTTGGTGTTACTGTTGCAGAATTGCTGTAACATACTCCGATTCCTCCGTTTTAAATTCCCTCCATTTTAAATTATGTCCAGATTATAAGTAACGCAGTTTATGGCTTTAGATGACCATCGTATAGAGGCTATAGAGCTCCAAGCCAAATAGATTAGATGTTCACATTTGCAATTTCGAAGAATTTTTACCGCACGAGATCAAACGCTGCTTCACCAGGCTGAGGCATTTCGTTGCTAGAAAAACGGCAGAATTAATTCAACGACAGGCTCAAGATTTACTCTTTGCGCGACCGGTAGTCCTTCCCCAAAAGGAAGTTTTGTCTAGAGTAAAAAAAATAGTATCGATGGCTCATCCGTGATTCTATACCTCATCCGTGGTTCTATACCATCTCAAAAGCTGCTAATTTGCCGACATCACCATCACTCGCTCAGCACTCCGCAGATGACATTCTCTTTAACTGAGCATGAGAAATCACAACCACAATGCAGCTGAGACGGTGCAAGCCATCAAAGCATAACTCAATCAGTGTTCATATGCAAAGAGCTCCTAGGTCGGGTACGACTTCAGACTGCTTGACCTTGACGGGTGCTGGTTCGGCCTGTCCTTTCTTCTTTTGTTTCTTTCCTTTCTGGCCTTTCCCTTGACCACCTTTGGCCCTGATGTTATCAGTAAAGTAGGCATCAATCAGTTCTTTTGCACTTCAACATTGTACTGAAGCACATTATATTGTTATCACTTGATTTTTTATCATAACCATCCAGCTATCAGTAAAGAAATACTTCCTAATGTTGTGTGTGAATTTGTTTTTCAAAGATAAGCAAGCCTCTCTGTGTGTTATATTTATGTTCTATTTCTTTAATAATGAAATCACGCAATTTCCATGCATATACTACGGGAAAAAAAAAAGATCGCCTGCTAGTAAAGTATCTGCACGAGGCGTAACTTTCCTCCCACCAATTTTACAATGCAAACAGTGGGACAAAAGCTTAGGTAAACATTAAAGGGCTATACCTTGGAGGTTCTCTTGATGGTGCAGCCGTGGCTAAACTACAAGACGCCTTGTGTTTCTTTGCAGATCCGCAAGAGCAAGCCTTGGTTTTGGACTTCTCCTGTTAAGCATGAATATATATAGATTACTTTTCAAGATAATAAAGCCATAAGATACGAGTATTCGGTTAAGAGTCATTCACACCTTAGATTGTGTAGAATGTGAATTTTTTGGTTTCTCGACTGCTTCATCTTTGCTAGAACAACTTGCTTCATCCTTGTCCTCAATCGCCTGATTCTCATCATGGCATTCAGAAAATGCATCTACCGTGAAATAATAAACTTTAATCATAAAGAAAAATATACCAAAAAAATACACGGGATGTATTGTATCTTTAGTTTCAAGGACAAATGGTTGGTTTAGAGAACTGTAGGTTACATGATTGGTTTAGAGAATTGACTCCCTCTCTCTCCTTTTTTTTTTGCAATTAGAGAATTGACACTTTCTCTTATATCAACAGCAACCCCTATAATCAGATATTAAACCCATTTGGCCATATTCTAAAAAAAAACATTTGGCCATTTCACAAAAAGTGAATGAAGCATTCATTGATAACAACAAAAGAAGTAGCCTACATATGGGCAGAAAATGGTAGATCTGTTGATTAATGCACATGCAGCCAGACAACTTGAATACAGACCTACCTACCTACCTATTATCTATTTATCAAGATATAAACCCCCTTGACAACTTAATCTTCATGGGTCAATGAGGCACATGCTATACAGAAACCAAAGGAGTCCATATATTGGCAAGAATACTACTTGAACAGGATCCTACTCAGAGTAAGTTTATGGTGCCTCAGGAGCCAGGGCAGTTGACAGGCTTACCATTACATGCATAGTCCAAATAACAGTCTCCATCCACATGATCAGTACCCATTGCAAGTTGCTCAACTATCATGTACTCAATGGCAGCATCAACATCGCCGTCCATTTCTCCCAAAACCTGTAATGAATAGCAAATCTGGCATTAGAAGAGAAATTACCTACCAACAAGCATCCTACACTAAATGCAAAACTTTACTACAATAAATGATGAATGATCATATAGTCCATACGTGCTCAGCTATGGCAGCATCAGAACATCCAGTTCCAGCCATGACCAATTTAAGTGCTGTTTGATCATAGGTTGATCTGTGTGAGGATTTCGTTGGGTCCTTTGCTTTTGTCTGAGTGTTATTGTTTGTACTGGATATGTTAGCATCCGTCTGTAACCCAGTACCAAAAAGAAATAAACCAAGGTAAGTGGAAGTATTGTCAATGTTCCCAGAAGACCATTTAACCATTAAAAAATATCACAACCAAAAACCTTGATAATAACTTGCATTGCAGGACCTTGACATGGATCTTCTCTTAGCCTGACACTATTGTAGTGCTCGCCATGATGATATGACCTGTATTGGCATGATATTGGTTTCATAGTGTTAGATGTCTTTTACTATCATTCAACCTGTACTAACAACATTATAGTGAGTTAACCTCAAGAATAGTTTAACTTACAAGTGAATCATATTTGAAGCTTCACGGCCAGAGAAGTTATTTATGTACCAACGTGGTGAGTTCAGCTGCAGATCAAAGAGCAGTTCAGTAATGTCCAACTCCTAAATAATACTGCAATATCAGAAATGCTAATCAGAAGCACAAAAGCATCCATGGCAAAATTAGTAAAATAATCCATACGAGACATGGTGTTCCTGACTGCAAATTGTGTTGTGTATGAATCCATAAATCAGAAAGCTAGTCCTAAACTGCAAACTCACCATGTGAATGCATATGTTTTTTCTTGTGAGAAGAGAAGCGGCTTGCAACTCCATATGGCCAGCCCAAGTCCCATCCTTTAGCATAGACTCGCAATATTCTTCAAACGGAACTTCATCCTCGATAAATGGCTCAAACTCCTCGCGGTTTTTCTGCATATGCGTATGAGAAGGATTAGAGAGAATAGATAGTCCAATGCATACATATACTACCAGCAATTACTAGATTCTCTTGTTCAATTAAATCTATAAGCTCTCCTCAAATTCATGAAATTTCAAGTTTAATTACAGTTCACTGGCAAAACAAAAAAAATTATATCGCATACCACGATATACTCCACAACCATTGCTCGGTACTTCATGTGCTCGTCCTCGCTGCCCTCAAGCTGGTCACCCATTGCCCTGAATACTACAATGAGTAGTCATATAACTCAAAACAATACACAACATAACACAACTCAAAAGGTGCACTAGCATTTTGTTTAAAATCAATTAGCATCTTTTTTCTCAAGATGGTATGTACATGTACATTAGAATCCAAAAGAGGACAGTACAAAACCTGAAGAAGCAGTTGCCATCTGCGTTCACTTCGACTATCTTTAGCCCCAGGGAGTCGAGCTGCGCCCTGAACCCCTCCATGTCGGCCTTCTTCCCGACCTTCTTCTCCTGCGAAGAAACGGAAAAACGAAAGAGAAAAGGGAAAGTCAAATCCTCCTGCAGCCTCGGAGAGGATCCAAGCGCGAAGATTGGGGGTACTGAAGCGTTAGTAGTTTGATACCGCGTCGCGCTTCGGCGGCTTGCGGAGCTTGGCCTGCGCGGCTCCTTTCTTCTTCTTCTGAACCATCGTGCTGTCCTTCTCTGGGCTCGATGGGCGGCGGCGGCGGCCGACGGCAACGGTGGGAGCACAAGCTGCACGCAACTACGGAATTCTGCCGGAGCCTGGAGAGAGATCGGACGGGAGGGGCCTGCGGCCTGCCCGTGTACGGCGGTTTGGTTACTTGGATGGGCCGAACGGGCTCGGTTGGGACTCGGTGGACAGTGGAAACTGTTTTGAGCCCGATCAGGTTCCCCTGGGCCGTGCGATTTGAACCTGGGTCGCGTTCGGACAGTTCGTGCACCCGTGCTCCTCCCATACGTGACAGTCAAGGTTTTTCTGTCACAAATTTTCTCAAAACCACATCAAACTCAAACGCCTTCGAGACTCGAGAGCACGAACCATCATGATCGTCTACTGCCTTGATTCCACGCCACACTGGAGTTGGATTGGGAGTCTTACTGACAGTGTGTTACAGCACTTCCGTACGTGCCAAGTTCTGTACAACGTCGACGTGGCCGATCCAACAACCAAACTACCTTCCATTGTCCTCGTCCGACCACAACTCCACAGCCCGACCCATAAAACCGCCGGGCACCGGCCTCCCCGGCACATCCAAACCAAATCACCACAGCTCCATCGTGTGCCCGCACGTGCAATCTCCAGTAAATTCAGTCAACTCGACACGAGTCCCGGCGGAACGCCACCATGGCAGGCGTCGGCCGCGGCCTCGTCGCGTTCGCGCTGGCCTTCCTGATCCTCCTCGCCTCGTCGGCGGCTGCGCCGCCGTCTACCAGCGGCGGCGGCGCCGCGGCGCGCGGCATGGCGCGGACGGAGGCGCAGGCGCGCGCGGCGTACGACCTCTGGCTGGCGCGGCACGGCAGGGCGCGCGACGCGGCGCCCGGCGAGCACGACCGCCGGTTCCGGGCGTTCTGGGACAACCTCCGGTTCGTCGACGCGCACAACGCCCGCGCCGGCGCGCGCGGGTACCGCCTCGGCATGAACCGCTTCGCCGACCTCACCAACGACGAGTTCCGCACCGGGTACCTTGGGGCCGGCCGCCTGGGGCGCCGCAACGCCACCGGCGAGAGGTACCGGCACGACGGCGTCGAGGCCCTGCCGGACTCCGTCGACTGGAGGCAGAAGGGCGCCGTCGCTCCCGTCAAGAACCAAGGCCAATGCGGTAAGAAAAATATGTATTCTCATTGTGTACTAGTAGCTGTTTGCTTTTCTCTTTTTAATCGATCGACCCCTGCATTGGTTGGATGAGATTATGAGAATAACATACATGCTTGGTGTGACTGACAATTCAATTCAGGTAGCTGCTGGGCGTTCTCAGCGGTGGGCGCGGTGGAAGGGATCAACCAGATCCGGCTACATCAGGATGGCGCGCAACGTGACCTCGCGCGCCGGCAAGTGCGGCATCGCCATGGAGGCGTCGTACCCCGTCAAGGCCGCCGGGCCCTCTCCGCCGGCGCCTCCAGTGTCGCCGGCGGTGGCCTGCGACCGCTACAGCAGCTGCCCGGCGGGGAGCACCTGCTGCTGCACGTACGGCGTCCGGAACATGTGCCTCGTCTGGGGATGCTGCCCCGCCGAGGGCGCCACCTGCTGCAAGGACCGGACCACATGCTGCCCGGCGGGGCACCCCGTCTGCAACGCCAGGACACGCACCTGCGCCAAGAGCAGGAACAGCCCGGACACCGTGGAGGCGATGCTCCGCTTCCCGGCAAAGCGGCAGCGGGGATCGCTGGTCGTCGAGGAGCTAGTTGATTCCGTTTTCGCGATTTGATTTAGGCGTTGCTTACAGATTTTTTTTTAGTGGTCTAGGATTTTTATTACTGTACTTTAAGCACAACCAGTGTTAGCTTAAAGCTGGTTGGTTCCGTTTTCGCGATTTGATTTAGGCATCGGTTACATATATATTTTTTAGTTAAATTAGTCTATGATTTATTATTGTACTTAAGCACTACAGTACGTACATTATAATGTTTTTTCCATACATGTGTGTGTGTCTCTAAACTCTTAAACTACCAGAGCAGTTACTCGAGAATTAAGTACATCTGCATGCTGTCGTGCAGAATTCCCCTAATGTACGTTTGAGATAAACACGTAGTCGTCATTCCACATCCCTAAAAGGTAAGTAAGAAAAAAAAAACGCGTTAGTCGGATTGAAAAAACGCGGTAGGCGGATGAGAGACCGATGAGGAAAAGAACTCGACATCTTTGGCCCGCGCCTATATAAACAAGTTGTCTCCATCATCCTCCCGATCTCCTCTACCAGGCAAGAGGCAACGCAATCGGCAGTATTGTGACGAATTAATAGCCAGCCTTCCCTAGTCGAGCTCGCGAGCCGCAACCATGTCCCTCGACATGTCGCCGCCGCCGCCGCCGGTGCCTTCAGCCTCAACGATCTCCACCACGGCGTCCACAGGCACCCACGTCATCAAGTTCAACGGCTACTCCCACGCCAAGGCGCTCCTCGGCACCGGCGAGTGCGTCAAGTCCGCCGTGTTCAAGGCGGCGGGCCACTCGTGGCGACTCAACATCTACCCCAACGGAGCCAGCAAGGAGCTGTTGCCGCCGCCCGGCTCCATCGCGCTCTACCTCGTCCTCGTCAGCAAGTCCAAGAACGACGTCCACGCTAAATTCCGGTTTAGCCTGATGCCCCATGGCAGCAAGCTGACACCATCGTCAGCGCATGACGACGGCGGCGGCGGCAGAGCAACCGAGGCGCCGGTCGTTTTCAACGCCGGCGTGGAAGGCTTGAGCTTCGACGACGTCGGAACCCATGGCGAGCTGGAGAAGCCGGAGTATCTCAAGGACGACACCGTCCTCATCCGGTGCGACATCACCGTGCTGAACAAACCGGCCGTCGAGCGCCATGATCTCAAGAAGCTTAACCTCCCCTGCGACTGCAACGACAGCAGCACGGAGAAGAAGGCGTCGCAGAGCAGCCATGTCACGGTAGAGGAGACGCCGCCGCCGCCTTCCGGCTCGACCATCACCGTCACGGCGAGCACCGGGTGCCACGTCATCAAGGTCAGCGGCTACTCCCAGGCCAAGCAGCTCATCAGGAACGGCAACCACATCAAGTCCGCGGCGTTCATGGAGGCCGGCCACACGTGGCTCGTCCGGTGCTACCCCAACGGCGACCGCAAGGACACCGCCGGCCACATCTCGCTGTACCTCGAGTTCGCCGGCTACTCCATGGACGTCCACGCCAAGCATCAGTTCAGCCTGGTACCCCAACAAGGCCAGCTGACGACGGCGGCGGCGGCGCACGGCGGAAGAGGCGGCTGCAACACCTTTGGGAGCAACCGCGTGAAGAATTGCTTTGGGTTCAAGGATTTCATGGCGAGGGAGGAGCTGGAGAAGTCGGAGTATCTCAAGGACGACTGCTTCTACATCCGGTGCGACATCACTGCCATGGACAAGCCGGTCGCCAAGCTGCGTGATCCGGAGGCGCTGGGGCTTCTCTGCTGCTGCAACGATGACGCCTGCAAGAACATCCATGGCCGTGGCAAGATGGAGGACGAGGCGGCCGGCAAGCGGCGGAGGTGTCTCGGGTTAAGGAGGATGCTTCTTTCGTGCTTTCCCGTCGGGATGACATCATCATCTCAACATCCTGTGTTTGATGTTGAGTACTCACGCCTGTGATATCAGTCTGCACCTTCGGTCTCCGTCCTAGTTCATTCATTGGTACTTCTTTACCGTTTAGGTGGTTTTGTTGTTGCTTCTCTAACAGTAGGAACAGAGTATGTACAATCTACATTTGGGGGTACTTATTTACAGTTTAGATGAAGTACGTCATTGTTTCTTTTCTACATGGGTGGCTGTGTCCTATTCAGTTGCCCATTTTATCCGCTTATTAGAATTCATTTTATCCGCTGCAATGTAACCAGTCTGCTGTACTAAAAGGCTATCCAATCTGCATTTGTTTTCTGCTTTGGTGACTCTCACTTTTCTCTGATGATTGGCAACTCTTCCCGATCTTTCATTAAAAAAAAATACTATGCATCACATAATGTCAAGTTAGCTTATCATGCTAGATGCCCATAGCTGACGCTAAGAACGCCGGCGTCCTCGTGGTTTGCGGTACCGGATGACGTTGGGGAAGGCTCGAACGAAACCCGGCTTGGCGGACACCCACTTCACCTCCTCCTTCGTCAACCTTGCAGCGAAGCCGTGGACGAGGGTCCGGTACGACTGCTGCAGTCGCGGCTCGCCGAGGGCCGTTGTCGTCGAAGGCAGGAATGACGAGAAAGACTATGTAAGTCCTGTAGCCGGCGGCCGGCTCGAGGTGTGGTTTCCTCCTATGTTCCATGGTGGAGGACGCATCGCTGTTGATCACCACCGCCAGGGGGAGGTGGAGCAGCGCCGCGATGCATGGTGCCGGCAAGAGGGAGCGGTGGCTCGCCATGCTGCTGCTGCGAGCGGGCAAGATGAGGTGAGGGAAGAGGCTGATGTGGGTGCTAGCTAGCTCCCTGTTATGTAGACGATGATGCGTGATGCTCCTGGCTTTAATTTCAAAAAAAAATGATGCGTGATCCACCTACTTTCTACTGCAACAGGAAGATGATCCCCCTTCTTTCTACTGCAACAGGAACTACGTGATCCACCCACTTTCACTTTGTACGGCAAGGCGCGCAACCCCACCGGGGAGAGATGCCGCTACGCTACGACCGCATGGAGGCCCTGCCGAACTCCGTCGATTGGAGGCAGAAGGACGCCGTCGCAGTCGCACCCGTCAAGAACCAAGGCCAATGTGGTAAGAATGAAAAAAAAAATCTAGTGCAGGCCTCCTGTACACAGCCGGCCGTGCAGGACTTCACCGATGGACGCCGTTCGTGATCCGACGGGACGACGCGGCCAGGTATCGCAGGGCTCAGAAGAGATGTTTTTCCTTCGCTCAGGCTTCAGTTACCGCCTCAACGATCTCGCCGCGGTCGCTCAGGCTTCGCTTAACCGCTCGAGTCAACATTCAACAAACCCGAAGGTCCCCGGCCGCGATGCCGCCGCGCGCACTGCATGCGGTGCCCGTGCCACGTCTCATGGTTCGCTTCCTCGATGAAAATGCCTTGCCACGATGCGGCAACGCCGTCTCATGCTTGGAGTTTTATACACATAAAAGCTAGTATCTAGACGTATAAAGTAGAGCCTGAGAGAAGGCTTTGCAACCTCCGGAAGCACAGCAATTAACGGGTGTGGCGCCGGTGGTGGCTGGGGGATGGGCAGTGCCATGCCGGTCGCTGGGGGATGGGCGGGGTCCCCCGAGCGAGCTGACGCCAGCGGTCCCTCCCTTTTTCTTTTCTTTTGCTATTTTCTTTTTTGCTCTTTGCCTTTCATGGACAGGTCCTTTTCACTTGCAATCCACACCTCACTTTGTTTACACTATACACCAACGAAGAATGCAGGGCAATGTCGACCACGATTCACCAGAGAGGACCTTCTTATTCTTGGCATGGTCAAAACCTTCGTTTTTGGTTTGGACATTGGACTGCTCATCGATATATCTCTCATTCTCATTGAACAACTACCGGTCCTAGTACGAATGTATCATCAAAGGCAACTGCATTTTGTTTTTTTAGTTTTGTCCCCTTTCGCACCACAAGCTAGTCGAAATTGATTTTATCTAGTCCATCAATGTTACCTTTTGCTTTCACTTGTTTTGCATATAAAAACTACAATGCTTCTATTTTCTTGTGTATTATATTTGATCCTAAGGTCTTTTCTATGGTTATTACTACTTTTCCTACACGAAGGCTATACTAGTTTCCTTTCCCCTCACTTTTGCAACACAAGCCCTAGTATGCTATCATTAGTTAAGTTCACAAAGATGTTTTTCTTTGTGTCGTGTATTTGATGGTAAGTCCTTAGACTAGTTATATTGTGAAGGAGAAATGCAGTCAATCGGTCCTAATCAACTTTTTATACAAGAGAATCAAGGTGGGATTAGAACCGCCAATCAAAGGAGGTTCGTAAACCACGGAGATCTCCATAGCTAAGATCAGAATAATTTAATCAATTAAAAAATCGATAACTACTTAGACTCAACTCCTTTTGGTCTCATATATATATGTTAGAAAACTAGGCAATTTTCGGTACATTTTAATTCCAGAAATTAACAACAAATTCATGACAATTGTGAGTGATCCAGTGAGAACAAGACATGTGCTAGTGTTCAAGTTAAATCCCATATGAAACAAGAACAGCAAGCACGGAGTACTAAATGAAGTCTTTTTGCAAGACCCTTTTAGGGACGAGTGTAATTTTACGCGACGAATCTAACGAGCCTAATTAGTCTATAATTTACTACAGTAACCATCCTCTAATCGTGTGGTCAAATGCCTTATTAGATAGGTCTCGGGAAATAGTCTAACGCTATGAGGATAGTTTTATAAATTGACTTTATTTAATACCCTTAATTATTAGTCAAAAAGGCTGGAATTTTTTTGCCTACTCCAAAGAAACACGGCCCTTATTGAGTTGGTTATCTAATTTCCATGATCCAATTATTGCACGAATTGCTTCCTATTTGCTTGTCGATATCTGAACTAACGAGTAGCTTAAAATAATGAAATCTGCTCAAGCCATAATACTGATGCCTCGTACGAGCGAAGCATGGCAGCCATTTATGTACGTACAGTACGTAATATTGTGCGTGAGCATCTGCGTTACGACGGCAGCGAAGCAGAGCAGCAGCGTCATAGCTAGAGTGTTTTGGCCTTTTGTGTCAACCCGCAAAATGCGTTGGCAAAGATCTGCTGATCTGGGTAACCAAAATCCAAACGAGTAAATGTTGATGGGTAGCGCGAGTCAGCCACTGGTTGACCCAATTACTCCAACCCATTTACATCCGGAAAAAGTCTACTTCACTCCCAACTTATTACGAATGTAACACATCACTCCCTAACCTATGAAAATAGACTTTTTACCCCTGAACTTTCTAAAATCGGACAAATCAGCCCCTGAAGCAATTTCGAAAAATCATAATAAATCACAGAAAAATCGTAAAATGGAAAATCAAATTGTGTTAGACTTCAAATTAGTAGTTCTATGCAGTGAACATATAATATGGAATGCTTTAGTATATTTTTTTATAACTTTAGATATATACTTTTCTTCATAGCTGTAATAATATACTAAAATATACCATGTTATATGTTCACTGCGTAGATCTACTCATTTGGAGTCCAACACAATTTGATTTTCTATTTTATAATTTTTCTATGATTTATTATGATTTTTACAATTTGATTTGTCTGGTTTTAGAAAGTTTAGGTGTAAAAAATTCAGATTGTCCACCCATCATATATTTGGGCCCTGTTTAGATCCCAAATTCTACATTTAATAGAC
This sequence comes from Echinochloa crus-galli, assembly GCA_900205405.1. Taxonomy (NCBI): domain Eukaryota; kingdom Viridiplantae; phylum Streptophyta; class Magnoliopsida; order Poales; family Poaceae; genus Echinochloa; species Echinochloa crus-galli. The sequence goes on from OAMR01000103.1 coordinate 2,591,018, forward strand.
ATCTAAGAGTTTTGTTGTGCTCTGCGAGACGAATATTTTGAGCCTAATTAATCAATTTTTGGACAATTTTTCACAAATACAAACGAAATGCTACAGTGGTGCAATGATTACGAAATGACATCATACTCCTAAATTCACCCACCCAATTCTAACAAGGTGGTGATGAAGTGGACTTTTTCCTTGCATCCCTACTTGACGCGGAACGCGTGTCGATCGGCGAAGAGCTGGAGGGCTCGCTTGGAGGTGGGCTCCACGACGAGCACGGAGAGTCGGAGTCTCGGAGAGGAAGGGGAGGGCGGTTTCTGGCGCGGCCTTCCGAGCGGGAAGGAGAAGGGGAAACTGCCACGGGCCCCAGCGTCGCCGCCGCATCCACGTGGGAACCTGTGTTTCTGACCGTTGGGTCCTCTCCCCACACCACTACGCGCGCGGCGCGATGGTCATGTGCCAAAGGCTTTAGCATCTTTAATGGTGTCCAATTTTTTGAACATGCTAAAAATTATTAGAAACAACAAAAGACCCTCCTCTCCGACAGTTAGTTTAAAAAAATTTGAAACCGGCCACCTCATGTGGTTTCATCCTTCATGGGCCGCTGTATAATGCCGAATGCGAACCAGCAGATTTTATGCTGATTGTGTTTTTATGGCGGGTCTAGATTTTATGCTGAGTGTGTTGCATACAGTGCAGCATATTGACCCCATCATAGCTTCCTGATTTTTTTTTCAGTTCCATGTAGCGCCGAGTATCCATTTAAATAGATTTCTTGCTATTCCCAGACAGCCTGCTGCAGGTGGACGAGAGCAGAAAGGCACGATTCTCCCTGAGAAACGTGTGGGATGTCGTCTACATGGGAGGAAAAAAACGCACAGAACGCAAAAAAAATGATAGGATCGGTGGATTGGGAGGGTCAAAAGAAGGTTTAGATTTGGTCCAAAATAGCTTTAGTTTTGGATACGCCACAAAATTAGGATTAGGATAGAACCACTGTTGGAGTACGTATTTTTTTTTCGCCTAAAAGTAGTTATTGAGAGTAGTTTTTGGGCATTCTAGGTGCTCTATGGTCTTTTTGCACAGCGCAGCGGCTCATGAACGCGCGAAGCCGAGCAACGTCAAGCAAGTAGTATTTTACATGTTCTAGAAAAAGCAAGTACCTTACCAATTTTCTGAACTTTACCATTTATATCACCAACCTAGTTGTACAAGTCAGTTTTTCCTTTCCTATATAAGGGGAAAAAAATTGTACGTACAGTAGAAGTTGGTCGTTCGACATGTCTTTACGGTTTTTTTTGGAAGAAGAGAGATTTTATTTATTACCAGAAGTTAAGTTACATTTTCGAGCAATAAGTTTCTCAACACACACCGAGGTAGCAAAACGCCAAACTGTAGAATGTTTTGTTTGCTTTGCGCCTTTGCCAATTTTTTTTTGCTTTTTTTTTTGAGTTGGCATCACGGACTTGTACGTGGATGAAGTTCAGGTGGGATGGTTGGTTTGCATGTTCTGTATGTTTAGTTGTAAAAAGATCCGGGTAAAATTTGGGCCTTGTTTAGTTTCTGGTCACATCATCAGACTTTCAAAAATTCTCTCTCCAAATTTTACTATTCACCTATCACATCAAATCTCTCTCCTCATACATGGAGTACTAAACGTGGGTAAATAAAAAAACTAGTTGCATGGGTTTGATGTACACGACGAGACGAATCTTTTGAGCCTAGTTACGTCATGGTAGGACAATGTTTACCACAAACAAACGAAAAGTTTGAAGAGAGAATTTTAGGAAGTTTGTGGGAACTAAACAGGGCCCATTATACAATAATACTATCTCCGTTCTAAATTACTATTCGTTGTTGATTTTTTTTAACGTTTGAACATTCGTCTTATTCAAAAATTTCACAAGTATTATTTATTTTGTCTCTAACTTATTTTATCATCATATATACTTTAAATATAAATATAACTTATTGATCTCTATATTTGGATAAATTTTTTTAAATAAGACTAATGGTTAAAGATCGTGAAAAAAAAGTCAACAACGAATAGTACTCCCTCCGTTCTGAAAAACCTAACGTTTAGGGCAGCGACACGGTCTTCAAAACACAACTTTGACATCTTGTTATTCTAAAAATATTTATCAAAGAGTGATACGGAGTATATGTATACTTTTATGAAAATATTTTTTAAAACAAATCTATTTATATAGTTTCCGCATTTGTAAACTCAACAATTTAAAAGTTATTGATGATTTATATTTTCAATGTTTGATTCAAATCTTGTCTTAGACGTCAGTTTTTTCAGAACGGAGGGAGTAATTTGAAACGGATTTAGTACTGTTGATTTGTAACCAAAAAAAATTCCAAACACAACGAATCAGCACCAGCCAACCAGCCAGCAGTATTTTTCTCTCAGCACAAATCAGCACCAGCCACCTGCCACCAGCCAAACGAAGAGGGCGATACTCGTCGGTTGGTTTGGTCGAACCGTGGTCGGTTCAACGACACCGTGAACCGACCGATGAACAAAGTCGCCAGTGAGATCCGTATGGTGGGCGCCTGGGTGGTCCAACACCATGGACTAAATTTCCAAAAACAAAAACACCATGGACTAACCGATGGACGGGCCACGAGCACACGCGACGGCATCGGGCGTCCTCGATCGTGCCGCCAATCGAACCGTGTACCGCCTCGATCGATTGCTGGTCTGCTGCACGATGATGTGCGTCGCGCCGCGGCAGTCCGGCAGACCGTGCGTGGTCTGTGCCTGCCTACCTTACTTTGACATGGTGCGACCGAGCCGATGACCCATGCGTGAGTGATCGATGATGGCCCTGATCGACGACGCATGGATGACCCGGCGGAGTGCGTTGCACGGAACCACCCCCGCCTTCCCCTCCCGGCCCTACCAGCACACGCCCGACGCTGCTGAAACGAATGATAATTCAACGGCCGGGATCGCCCAACAGGAGAGGCGTGGCAGATGAGGCGAGGGCGGACATGAACGGACCCACCCAGCGCGGGTCCGGCCGGCATCGAGACCGACCGACCCGGTCAGGCAGCGAGTTGGCGTTGGCCGCCGCAATGGCACGTGCGTCGCCACGAGCACGACGCCATCGCCCGAGTGTGCTCGCTCGAGCCGCCGATCCAACCGTGTACCCCCGTGCTCCGCACCGATGCGCACGTCTCGTGTTGCGTCCTTTGCACGGAAGCAGCGAGCGAGCCTCCCATCCCATCCCGTCCGGCCGTCCCCTCCCCTCCCCTCCCCAAAATATAGCCAGCCGCTCACTTCTTCCCCAATTCCAAATTCAAAATCGAAATCCCCCCTTTCCGCCCCCACCCTCCCCGACCACCAGAACCTCCACCGGCCACCCGAGAGCTCGCGAGCTCGCGGTCTCCCATGGCGGCCCCGGCCCACCTCAGTGTCGATTCGATTGGAGCGGCTATCGAGGCGTTCATGAACGCGCCCGCCGCCCGCCGCGTGGTGACCGTCTCCTCCGTCGTGATCTCCCACTCCGCCGCCCTCGACGCGTTCCTCGACTTGCAGGAGCAGGATGGCCTCTGGGACATCCAGAATTCCGGCCGCCTCCACAAGCTCGCCACCATTGACCGCCTCTTCGACGCCATCGCCACCGACGTGCTCCCGGTTCTCGTCGCGGACCCCACCTCGCCGACGCTCGCGCTCCTGCCACGCTACTCCATCGACATCCGGTCCAGCGCCCACGCCGTCGGCGGCGACTTCGAGCACAGGGCCACGGCCATCTGCGACGACATGATCTTGTACGCCGACAACAACCGCCGCCAAGACGGACTCTCCGCCGCCAAGCTGCTCCGCCGCCTGAGGATCTTCCGGTCGGAAAGAGTCACCATCGCCAATTCCGACCCCGACAACTACGACGACAGCGACGTGTTGGCGTCCATGGAGCGACTCGACCACATCCACCTGAACTCCTTCCGCCGCCTCGCGAGCCTCAGGGAGGACTTCACCGACAGCCCCCCCGCCGAGCATGGAGTGATCATCGACGCCCTCCCCACCTCCCACTCCTCCGCCCTCCTCGGCGTGATGTACTTCGAGGGCATCGCGAGCGGCTGGATCGTACGGAACCTCGCCCGCCTCAGGGCCATGGCGGACGTGAACGTCTCCTTCCAGCTCATCGGCCTCGGCCTGCTCCCCTTCCTCGACGAGAACCCCACCAGCCAGCCCGCGCGTCAGTTCCTCCTGGACTACGTCCGCGGCGTCAGGGAGAGGGTTGGAGACGTGGGCGGCGAGTTCGTCATGCACGCTTCTGCGACTCTCTCATCGCCAACGCCACGCGTTCCCTCCCGCCGGCGCTGATGAGGAGGGATCTGGATGCGTTCATATGCCGCGACCTATTCATCCACGACTCCGACTCCACGGATGACTCCACCGACCAGGAGGCCGCCGACGACTCCACTTCAGGTTCGTCTGAGGCCTCCGATTCCCCAGACGAGTCCACCGACGAGTAGGCCGCCGACGACTCCACTTCAGGTTCGTCTGAGGCCTCCGATTCCCCTGACGAGTCCACCTGAGGTTGTCAGGCACCTGAGGTTCAGCGAATCAGAAACAGAATGTACAGTGTTTTTCTCCCGTTTGGGGCCATAGTGTGTTTTGGATGGTGATATTACTGATTTTGATGATATGGTGCTATTGATGATCGATACTCTGTTAATATGTTCTTCTGTCATAGAGTACTGATGATATAGTCAACTTTGTTCTTGCTGGAGCACCACGGTTATTGTTCCTTCACTCTATCAACATCCAAAGCAACAAAAAGTGTAGGGTCTGTCATTTTGAGTTGTTCTAAAACTGCAACTGTTTTGCCAATAAGTCATCATTCAATTTCTCCTGGGCAAGTGGTGCACAGAGAGATTTCACTGTTGAAAGTTCCTGTAGCTGGATAGAAAAATATGAGGATGCCTCCTTGTGTTAGACACCTGAATAGCCCTGTTTATTGCACTCTGTCCGGCTGTCTGGCCCATTGTTGAGGGGTGAGGTGAGGTTACCATCTCTCCAAACCGTTTCCAGGCTGTAGAGAGAGAGAGCACGTCCATCATCGGCACATGTTCTTCCTGGATTAGACTCCCTTCAATCATGGGTTCCCAATCTGCAAACTAAGCATCCCAATGGCCACTAGAAGTAGCACTGTAGGCAGCGGATCCAGAGGTTGATCTTCAAGGTTGCCGCACAGTGATGATGTGGTTACTCTGTGGCTTCTGTGCCTGGCTGTGGACAACGATTGGTAGGGCTAATTTTTACTTGCTATTGTGCTGCTGCTTAATTTCCAGTTTAAGTTCCATTTAGTATAGTTCTGAATAAGTACCATCTACTTGATCCTCTGATGTTCAGGGGCGGAGCTACGTTGTAGCTGCTGGGTGCGGCCGCACCCACAGAAAATTGAGCTCCAGCTATTAGCCTCTAAATTTCACCATGTTTGTTCAAGCATCATGCATATTCTCTTAAGCGCCGCACCCCCCTATGTTCTTCTCTAGCTCCGCCGCTGCTGATGTTGATGATTGATTTATCCCTGGCCCTGAAACAATGTGTTTTTCACCTCTCTGGTGCATACTGATGCCTCTTCATGTATGAAGTTTCCATTTTATAGTGCAGGCATGATCATGTATTTCCTTCCCTTTGCAGATAGCCTTCTGGCCCTTCTTGCTTCTTTACATCAATCGAACCGTTGAATGCTTGAGTTCAGGATGATGTGGTCATTATTACAACATCTGCTGATAATTCTCATCATCTAACTACTTAGTCGTTGTGGGCTTGGTGTATTGGATGGAACAACAATTCTTCTGTTGGTTGTATTTTGATTGGTCTGTGATGAAAACTGAATTGTGTGTACACAGGATGTCGTATACTACCTATTGTATTGGGAAATTTATTCCATTTTGTGCTTATCTTTGGAGCTTTCACTTTGTTCTATGGCTGCACTATTGCATTTGCAGTTCGTCATGTGATGATCTTCAGATAAAGAATTTAGAAAGGTGTAGCGATACTGCTAGCTTGTGGGGTTGCCTTGTGGGTGATGATCTTCAAGATGCAAGAAAGCTGCAGTTCATGCTGGTGGTAACTGACAAGGAATGTTGGAACGAAAAGGGGATGCCTCCTAATGTACTAACAAGGAAGGTGAAAAAGTCGCATCGAACATTATAGCGCATTGTGGCACTTTTCGTTTATTTGTGGTAAACATTGTCCTACCATGACCTAACTAGGCTTAAAAGATTTGTCTCGTTGTGTACATCAAAACCATGTAACTAGTTTTTTTTATTTACCCACATTTAGTTCTCAATGTATGAGGAGAGAGATTTGATGTGATTTGACGTGATAGATGAATAATGAATTTTGGAGACAGAAAGATTGGGAACCAAACACACCCAAGATAAACAATGAAGTCAAAGGATGCTGGTTTCTTCCAATGTGAAGTACATGCATTCTTCCCCAGCGGGCTCTGCAGATTCGATCGAATCAGCAGGCTTGCAGCCCAGTGACTCACAGTGGCCGGCCGTCAAAACTGACGCTGTTTAGGCGCCGACGATGCCTAACAACCTGCGTGTACGCATTGATCATCCACGTGCCTGGGCCTGGCTGCTTATACAGAGGCTATCAGACTAGTACATACAGTATACCACGAGTTCCGTCATCTGAAATAATAAAATTGGAAAGGTTCAGATCTGAGAACAATTGTTTATTTTGGATAATCATAGGATTCAATACTATATTAAGCTTGGAACTGTCCTGCGTGTTTGAGGGAAAGAGTGGACATGTTCAGGCTGTCGTGGTAACACGCTCATAGTCATAGATCTAGTGGCGAGCGAGGTGCTGCCATTACTCGTTCTTTGCATAGATGGTCGGCCCTATTGTCATGACAAGACCTCACTGACAGCCAATTGTTGGGCACAAGCACAACAAACAAAGTTTCATCTCAAATTAAAACTAAAAAGGTTCCACATTTGCTCAACTGCAATAGCTTGATCTCACGGTACATTAAATTAAATTAGGAATATCATACATGATGCAAGTGATTATGACTGCTTATGGCATCGGCTACAAGTCTCCACAACAGTAAACTTAACTCTTTCAGGAACTTTATTCTCAATGTATGTTGTAATAGCCCAAAGCACTCTACGAGCTTCCCTTAGACCGTTGCCCTTGGAGGGGCACCATCCAATTCCGTTGTCAGAACACCTGATAG
>OAMR01000103.1:2604819-2630294 GCA_900205405.1 Echinochloa crus-galli
TTGGAATTGGGCAAGGATTCCTGACTTGCGTTGTGATGGATGGCTGCTCGTGGGCGCAGATGTACAGGGGAGGGAAGATCTGCCTCACCGTGCACTTCGGGCATGTTTGGTTGCAACCCTGGCTGGCTTGCCTGGGAGCCAATGCTGCCTGCAGGTTGCCTGTGTACACATTTCATTTTGCCTGGCCAGGCAGCTGGTAGAGGGGGGCATTTGGTTAAAGCCTGGCGTGGGAGAATGAATAATGATGATCATTATAGCTCAGGCAGCACCCAGCAGCGTCCAGGCACTCGTTTTTGGTGGCCTGGCTGAGGCAGCACCTGCCTGGTACAGGAAGCTATTCAGGACTCAAACCAAATGAATCACAGGCAGGGTGCAGGCAGCGATCTAGCTAGGCAATTTTGACTCAGGACTGCAACCAAACATGCCCTGAGCCTGTACTCCATCCGCGTACAGACCCTGCCTGGGCCTGGCTGCTTATACAGAGGCTATCAGACTACTACATACATACAGTATACCACGAGTGTATAATAATTCCGTCATCTGAAATAATAAAATTGGAAAGGTTCAGATCTGAGAACAATTGTTTATTTTGGATGATCATAGGATTCGATCGATCGAACGACCCCTTATTCCGGCGCAGGGTGGCCCCGCCGGGCGTGGCTACGTCACCCCAATTTCACGGCCGTCCGATGGCGCCTGATCCGGCCGCTCCGCGCCTGCCACGCACGTAGGAAAATTTTCGAAAAGACCCTCTTGCTTTATCTAAATCAACCCTCAGTCCACGTCAGTCCTCGGACTACAGTAACCGCGCCCTTTTTTCTTACTGAAAGCCCCCTGGACTCTAAACTATTTCAATACGAAGAAGAGAAAATTCGGAATTCGTGGCAAATTTGCAAAAACACGCCCGCCTTCAATTTTACCAATAACCCCCTGCCGCCCCTGGCTCGCGACGCGCTCCTGGCCCCCGCCCTCCGGCCTCTCCCATTCCCCACCTCCCCTCTCTCCCCCGTCTTCCTCTGCAAACCCTAGAGGCTAGGGTGAAGGCGGCGGCCGTGGTGGACCAACGATGTCGACGGCTCGGCTTGGAGCGCAGCCTCGTCGTCGAGTCGGTGTCCACGGCGTGGCCATGGAGCTGCTATAGTGGTGGAGGGGGCGAAGCGCTGGACGGCGGTGCCGGGTGAGGTGCCCCCAGATTTCCCCTCCAATCCGACGCCCCCGATGTCGCGCCCGCCATGGACGCGGCGGCGGCGGCCGTGCTGCCCGCGCGCCCGTCGCGGCCGCCCAAGGCGATCCGCAGCACCAAGCCACGGGGGCTTGACGAGGACACCGCGGCGCCGCCCGCGTTCCCCAAGGGCAAGGCCCCCTCCTCGGCCGCGGCCTCGCTCCTCCTCCACCACGCGGACGTCCCGATGGACGCCGGCGTCTGGGAGGGGCTCCCCGACGACCTCCTCCTAGAGGTGCTCGCCCACGTGCCGCCCTTCCTCCTCTTCCGCCTCCGCCCCGTCTCCCGCCGCTGGGAGGGCACCACAATATTTTCGAGTTTTGGTGAAAATAATCTCGTGCTTGTTTGGGTCAGGGTGTGACGCCTGAGATGCTAGAGTTCATGAAGCAGCTGCGCCAGGTGAGAGCTGATATCGCTCATCCTCTTCCTGCTCCTTCCTGTTGTTCATGGTATGGATAAAAATCTTTTGATTTTGGGAGCAGCATGTGACTGTGGGCGTGGTTGGTGGATCTGATCTGGTGAAGAACTGAAGATTACCGAGCAGCTCGGCAGAACAGGTCTGGAATCCGCACACTCAAGCGCCGTTGACTGCAAATTGCACATTGTTGCTGACGTCTTTTCCTTTTTTTGCAGTTACTACCGACTGTGACTACGTCTTCTCTGAAAATGGCCTTGTTGCGCACAGGAACGGAGAGCTAATTGAAACTCAAGTAAGTCTGTTGGCACCAGATGTACATTGTCTCATATCCATTGCTCAATGTCTGAGTATGAGATCATCAGACTTAGTTTCGAGGAAATATCTTCTACTCTACCTGAATATCTTACTTCTCTTAGTTCGTTGTATAAGCTGATACCTATCCTTTTGGTTTCTACAGAGTTTGAAATCATTTCTTGGAGACGACAAGCTGAAGGTGAGCCTATGTGGTGTATCGTTTTCTTTCACTGGTTCCATTGATTGAACTTCAGGCTTGCTAAATATTTGCGTGTGTTTTTCAGGAATTTATTAGACTGTAGTCAAGAAGAACGTGATGAATTTGAGAAGTACGATAAGGTATGAATCGTCTACTAGAAGTCAGTAAACCTTTCATAATCGGAGGTGGCAATGATATACATGGACTGAAACAACGGATTTCCTGCAGGTGCATAACATTCGGCCTAAAATGGTGTGTGTGCTTCGTGAAAAGTTCGCTCACTTGAACTTGACATTTTCTATCGGAGGACAGATTAGTTTTGATGTGGGTCTCCTAGAATTGTATACATTTTTTTAACATAATTGGAATTATGGTATTTACTACTGATGCACTAAAATTCCAGGTATTTCCCCAAGGTTGGGACAAAACATTCTGCTTGAGATATCTTGAGGAATTTCAAGAAATCCATTTCTTTGGGGACAAGACATACAAAGTAAGATATCCGCCTTATTAGTGTCTTCTAAAGCAGTTTGTTTCTATATATGTTTCCTGTCCAAGTCACTGATATATATATATTTTTATGTTACTGTTTCATTTTGTGGTCAGTGATCAGCAGCTTAATTTCAACATGGTCTGTGTTTGATAATTTCCCTGACTAATTCTTATTTTCCTTCGAACAGGGTGGCAACGATTATGAGATATTTGAATCTGAAAGAACAGTTGGTCATACAGGTATGCTGGTTGTATGATGAAAGCTAATATTCTCATATGCTTGTGAATTTGCAATGTCGTATAAGACAAATGGAGAACTTTTTACTGCTTAGTGAATAAAAAAAGGGAACAAGAACATCAGTGAAAAAAACATGTCAGTACCCAACTGGATAGGTTACTTTTTTGCCCTGAATGTGATTCAGTGTAACAATATTTGAAGTATGCAAGATGCCGTTATGTAGACCAGTGAGTTAGTGATCAGCTCAAACTTAGTGGGTATGAAATTTTGGCCCCATGGCTTAATTTTACTGTCAGAAATGTCACCTTTTTAATCATCATAGTAGGTTCAGCACAATTGACATCCACTCACCTCACTCACCTTTCCTATTGGTCACATGCTGATTCAATATCATTTTCATTTGCAGTTACCAGCCCCGATGACACAGCACAGCAATGCAGATCTCTGCTCATGTCAAAGTGATGTCCAGCTTACTTGCCACATTAAGTTAACAACGTTGAGACATGTAACGTACCAGCATCTTACGTACAGCTGGAGCGACAGAGGCAGCATTCGCTGCTGGAAGAATTGGTAAAATGATACTAGACTGTTTTGTTGCGGAAGAAAAATCACAACGAGAACATATAAAATATGCGAACCCAACAAAGTTTAAGCGCACACATGCATTCATCTCCTGAACAGTGAAATTCTGTCCTTTATTTCAGGTCTCCCCCATGGATCCCAAAGGTGATCATTCCTGAAGATCTGGTTGTCAACATTGCCCTATCTACTCGCTATGAAATCAACAGGGCCTTTGTCAATCTTCACCAGATTGCTCTTGGTCGGGACATAAAGAAGTTCCTTATGGTACGTCTACTATTTCACAACCTGTGCACAATGGTTCTAACTACAGGAAAAAAATTGTAATTCGTCTCATTTATCTTTCTGGCAATTTGTAGGTTATTGCTGGGTTTTGGTTGGTTCCTGTTGTTGGGAGCTGCTGCAACTTCTTGACCTTAGCTTACATTGTAAGGGATCCAAGCAACTCAAAGATAACCTTGTTTCATCTTAACACCTTCTCTTCTAACTATCAACTTGCCTGACACTGGGTCATCTTCTATTATGCAAAACAGTCTTTGTGGTGCTGCACACAGTCCCTGTCCTCTATGAGAAGTACGAGGATCAGATCGACTTGTATGGCGAGAAGGGGTGGATCGAAATCAAGAAGCAGTATGCCGTCATCGATGAGAAAGTTCTGAGCAAAGTACCAAGGGGTCCTGCGAAGGACAAGAAGCACTAGAAACACAAGAGGTTCGGTTTTACTCTCGGGTAGGGAATGCTAGCAAGTGGTTCGAGTTTGTCGAGAGGCATGACGACTCCCTTTTTGTGGTGCAGCACCAATATGCCACCAATTGCCTTGTGTTATTATGGCTGCATTGTTTGGTCTTGAACTCCTGATGGGAGTAACTGAATATCTTTGCCCTACAACAGTGATGCAGATGCAGAATGCCATTTTCCTATACTGCTGTTTGATTTTGATCTGTGTTGTAAGATGTTGCGCACGTACAGTACCCCTGACCTGTACCCATTGATGCTGTTTGCGCTACTTGTATGGATGCAATTTGGAGTTTGATGATATTTATGGACACCTGCTGAACTTTAGATACCATCTACTCGATTTTAGGATGGTTTTGTTGAGGAAAAGACCTGTAGCATGTTCTTGTTGGACTGTTAGTGCTCAGTGTTAGGATGCCATGCGCATTGCTTTTGTTGTGGTTCTTCGGTTTGCTGGGATTTGTTAGACTTGCTACTTGCTCGAATGTTTCACATTGTGTTTTCCTATCAGTATAAGGGTCATCGAGGTGTTTTGTCGTCATTCAGTGATTCAGGGCTATTAACCCCAAAAGGCTAATGGGCATTTCAGAGTAGTGATCAAGTTTGGCGCTGCTGGATGTCTAGGAAATGGAGCAGGGCAAAATACAGAGCACAATGGAATGATAAGATTCAGAAATACTGTTGTCCTCAACAGATGTGAATGATAACTAGAATTGAACTTAAAAACTCAGGAGTTAGTTCAAGAGAAAACACGAACATATAGTGAAGGTCTAATCAATTAATCCCCAAAATACAGAAGCTACCGTCAATTGAGAGACGAGAAAAACCAAAGTTCATTGCCTTGAAAATTCTGAAACCTGTCGAAACTGTTAGGAACCTCGTCTCTAAAATCTGACTCTGGCAAACATTCGGAACGAATAAGCCTGTCCATTTCATCGACAGCATAAACCGTGCAAATCACGGAGGCCGCGAATTTTCCCAGAATGGCCTCCATATGGCGGGTAGCTTCATTCTCGCATAAAGAGCAACGTCCTGTCCTCAAAGCCCCACACAAAAAAGAAATATACGCTAGAAAGTGAGAACCAGTGCCAGGTTTGATCATCAGGGGAAAAAAAATTTAACCAACTTTTACTTTTAAAAATATATTTAACCAACTACAGTAACTTCCCCCCTTCAGAATATGTCTACATTGCCTAACTTTAAGGATTCTTTTTAAACATAATTCATGAAACAGAATGTAGGAAAGCTCCACAAGGCCTATTTAGATTATATAAGGAATTTCACCATTGTGTATAAAGAACAATGCTACTATAGAGTTTTTGAGGTCAAAGTCAAAGCTAGAGGCAGGCCTTTCTGCTCATTCTTGGGTCCTTGATAGGATGCGTAATGCCATGATGAAGTAGTATAAAAAAATGCCATGATGATGCTGCCTTAATTTTGTAAGATGCATGATGATGTTCACAATTTGGATTCAGCATAAGAGGGTTTTGCTTGGACGGGATACGGGGTTGTGTAGAATAAGTAGTGGTTCTAAGTGGTGGCCCATCTCCCATCTATGTTTCTCCTTTTCTTTTCCGTGCTGTAAACCAAGTAAGGAAGCGAGAGTAAATAACGGAAACAACGAACCCTTTACACCTATCTAAGAGCATCTCCAAGAGTCTCTCTAAACCCCACTCTTTAAATAATCATTTAGAGAGTCATTTGTGTAAAAATCGTTTTCTATATATTTCCGTTTTTCAACAGTTTTTTGCGCACTCTGAAAAGCTATTCTCTTTTCTATATTTGAAGAGCGAAAAATCCGGAATAGAGAGTGGTTATATTTACAAAACCAAATAAAGAAGCTGTTGGAAGGTACCTTTTTAATCAAAATTTGTAAAACTAGCAATTATGATGAATTTAGAGTCTCTTGGAGTTGCTCTAAACACTGTTTAACCAATTTTTCTTGTCTACACATTTTAAGTCTTCTTTTACGAAATTGATAGTTAAAATGGGCCGTAAGAGTTGACGCGCCCCAGACTCTAGTACTATATTAAGCTTGGAACTGTCCTGCGTGTTTGAGAGAAAGAGTGGACACGTTCAGGCTGTCGTGGTAACACGCTCATAGTCATAGATCTAGTGGCGAGCGAGGTGCTGCCTGAGAAGACCTCACTGACAGCCAATTGTTGGGCACAAGCACAAGAAACAAACAAAGTTTCATCTCAAATTAAAACTAAAAAGGTTCCACATCTGCTTTGATCTCATGGTACATTAAATTAAATTAGGAATATCATACACGATAGGAATATCATACACGATGCAAGTGATTATGACTACTTATGGCATCGGCTACAAGTCTCCACAACAGTAAACTTGACTCTTTCAGGAACTTTATTCTCAATGTATGTTGTAATAGCCCAAAGCACTCTACGAGCTTCCCTTAGACCGTTGCCCTTGGAGGGGCACCATCCAATCCCGTTGTCAGAACACCTGCCAGTAGAACCACAATTGGTGTCCAATGTAAGAAACTCGAGTGACACTGCGTTCTTGAGGATATAACAGGTCAGCTCAACCAAGCCTTTTGCAGAGCTGAACCCTGTGATCTTCACATTCTTGAGGTGGCAATGCTGATCTTCAGTCATCTGCCTCAAATGTGGGGAATGTCCAAACACTGTTTCATTATCCATAGGTTTCTTCAACACCTATAAAGACAAAAAAAATCATTATTAATTGAGCCAATAGATCTTTTAGTCATCTTTGTAGGATAAAACGAAAAACATCTTACATCCAAGCTTAAAGTCTCCAAGGAAGGAGATGCTTCGAGGAAAGAAACCAGAGAAAAATAGTCATAAGGCGAGGGTCCTGACATCAGATAAATGGTCAGGTGCTTGAGGCAGAGGAATCTGGTAGGCAGCATTGGTGTATCAACCACCTGCATAAACAAATACAACACATGTCATATTAAAATTATTATTCACAAGCTATGACTACTCAGATGTGCACATACTGCTAATCATCTACCACAAAAAGTTTTAGATTACCTCGCCACTGGAATATAAGTCAACAGTATCAAGATTTGGCATAATGGATGGCAGCTCAGTACGAGTATAACAGATAACATCTGAACGTGACATGCGTAATGTCTTCATTTGCAAAGCTTCTCCAAGCAATAGTTTTGGTTTTCCGTAAAAGACTAAAGTGGAGAGATTTGGAGCTTTGCACTCTATCAGTTTCAGGCTCATCCATCCAGAAGTCATCAGGCAGCTGAAGTGCTGAAGCTCACAAGGTATCCTCAGGCAAATTATTCCCTTGCACCCAATCAGTTCCAACTTCACTAAAGCAAGAGAATTCGAAAGAAGACACTGTAACTCATCCTCCATAATACACACATGTGAAAGACGTAGACTTGTTAGGTTTAGAAAGGGGCCAAGTTCAGCTGTGGGTTGGAAGGTACAACGACCAAGTTTAAGACACCGAAGTGAGTTCCTAACCCCATCCGATAAAAGCGACATGGGAAACTTGTAGTTCTCTTTTAATGGATGCCTGATAATAAGGTCGAGTTCTTCAATCCATGGTTTAACAGCAACCCGAAGCCACCTTTTAAGATTGTGATAAGCGATACAAAATGGTCGGAGCTCCAATATCTTCACACCAATGCCTGAGTGATTTCTCATAATATAGTCAACTGCGTCTTTGAAACGACCACTGTACCTACATCCTTCAGGACTAAGTGCATCCTCATTGAAGGTGAGGTTGGGATGACACCTCCAGGATCGTAGAAAGGCACGCGACAGGCAAGCGGCACGGGCAGCATCACGCAGTGGCATTAGAGAATGGACAATATGCCAAATATGCTGCATGGGCAAGCATGGGAACCGAATGTTAACACTGGGATTGTCAAACTAAATTGTTACTTAAATAAACCAGAGAGGAGAGAAAAACAGTGGAACTACATGGAGTAGCATTCTACCCTGGATAGAACTTGACAAGATTAACACAAGACTTGCTGCATTGCTTAGGTAGATAGTGAAACTGAATGTAACCTTGGTATGCACATTGAGCATTGCATCCAAAAGTTTTTACCTAACTTGAGGGTATTAGAGAGCCGAGTAGATAATGATATTGTTTGTTGTGCAATTGTGCCAACCAAAATGCACAGCATCATATGCAAATAGCGAATTGCATGTTATAAATAGGTTAAAGGAGCAAAGAATTCAAGAGAAGTCTATGCTAATTTAAGAGAAGCTAATATAACTATAGGAACCATACATCAAGACGACAGCCTGGCATGTGATCCAGATTTACGATAGACAGGAAATCTACTGATTTTTTTTGGGAGAGTAAAGATCTGTTCTCTGTTTACAGATACTATTTAGCCCACATAGTCCAAAGAATTTGAGTTAACAACCGCATATCATGCCTGCAAGATAATCCACCCATCATCAAAATTGTGTGGCACATACCTCTGGAAGGTACGGGAGTGAGCATCCCATTGTTGTTTCGCCAGCTTGAGAATCACTATCACCGTTTTCTTTTAGAAAATAAGGATCGCCATCTTGCTGACAGGGCGAACCTTTTCTTTTATTCGCTGAAGCAACCAATCCATCTGCAACCCAACAAGCACGGTCATGGTCATCGACTAATCACGTATTGCATGAAGCAACAGAGGGGGAGAACTAGGCTTACTCGGGGCAAGGATTTTCCGGTGATCGTCGCCCTGCGCCATGAGAGCCGCCGCTGCAGCGCCAGTAGCCCGTAAACCCTAAACCCTAGATCCGTGGACGGATCTATATACATAATATATGCATCATCTCCCTCTCTGTTTTCGTTTTGGAACTCAATCTCTACTTACATGGAAAATGCACGGAGCCGACCAGGACTTGAGTGGAAGGATTACTGGGAAAGGATCTACAAGTCGACTGCAAGAAAACCAACGCGGAAACGCCAACTGCCGTATCAAACAAAGGAAGATTAAAATTAAAGTACATAAAAAATTACAAAATAGCTCCTATCATTAGTATATGTTCCTCCATGGCTCTAATCATTAGTAGCTGGTTTATCAATGACAAATATGCTCACCTTTGACCTTGGCTATTAATCTCAATGCAGTTGGCCACTTGGGGACTTGGCCAGTTGGCCGCGCCTGCGCCAGTGCTCTGTGCTCGTGCGGCCGTGCGCCGCAGGCCGCCTGCTCCTGCAGCCTGGCCGACGGTCACTGCGCCGCCGGCCGCCGATGCGCCCTTGCCAAGATGCCGGCGGCGCCCGGCAAGGGAGAGGCCGCGACGCTGACGCGCAGCGCGCCGAGCTGCAGACGCCGCCAGTGGCCGGCTGGCCGCAACGGTGGCTGCCTCCCGCACCGCAATCCGCCTTCCGCCGCCGCCACCCGGTCGCCGCGCCTCAAGGGTTAGAGAAAGAGGAACGAGGAGGGCAGAGACCAGAGAGGTCGAATTGGTTGGTGCTGGACTTGGGCCGCCTCCGGGTCGGCCTTTCAAAAAGAAAAGTACAATTTTAGTTTTTTTATACAAAAGATACATTCTAAAAATTTTATTTTCATAGAACTTCACCTATGTAAAGGTATAGAGGAGCGGTGTGAATCAGTCATTGAAAAAGGTTAAAAACAAGAAAAAAGGTTGTCCCTCGAAACCAAAAAATTTTTACTTAACCTAAGCACACCTATATAGACAATGACGTCAATTAGTGCTTCTTTCCTTTCGCTTTGTTCCTAGTGTCCATTAGTTTTAATTTTTTCACCTAAAAATACCGTAAGCACGAACAATTTTGTACTGAAAGACATGAACCATAGCTTACGGACTAAGCCCCGCTTCGGCGTCTGATACTTTGATCCACGTACAAGGTCCTGACTATCATGCACTGCAATGATGGGCATAGTGAAACCCACCCATACGCTAGTACTCTCTCAGTTCCAAACTATATAAGTCATTTTGACTTTTCTAGTACAAATATTTGTTATTTGTTATGTACCTAGATATAGTGTATCTAGAAAAAGGCGGAGAGGAACAGTGTGAACCACTAATTGAAAAAAGGCTAAAAACAAGGAGAAGGGCATCCTCTACTGTATTAAAATCAAAGAATTTTATTTAACCTAAGCACACTGTATCTAGCCAATGAACCACAACTAGTGTTTCTTTCCTTTTGCTTTATTCTAGTGTTCCACTAGTTTTAATTTTTTTCACGTAAAATATTGGAAACACAAACCAACAGTAAGAATGAAAAACATGAATCTCATTCCATTTCTCGATGAAACGTCCCTCTAAAGTAAAGGTTCACCATTGAAGTACCAATCGCCCACCCCCATGAATTTTCTCCGTTTGATTCGATAAGGTTGAATTAGCCCCGTTCTCGAATGGCTACCCTTGACAAAGGATAGCGTTGGTATCATAATCTACATGTAGCGGGTATAGTTTAGTGGTAAAAATGTGATTCATTCTATTAATAACTGAATTTGAAATGATATACTTAAGGCATCCTTAAGTTTTTTATATTCATATTCCGATGAAAACTTTAGTTCTTATAAAGGGTTTAATCCTTTTTCTCTCAATAGCAAATTGAGGAAGAATATACATTCTCGCGATTAGTATCCAAAGACTATTTGAATTTGCATCCAAAATACAAATTCGATTATGAGTACAGAGTCGCGAAGGGAGGGCTACGCCTCCCTTTTATTGGGGTTTACAAAACTCTTGAGTTAAATATTTACCCCGCCCTCTTGTCCCTGCCTTATCTTTATCTCATTCTTTAACTATAATTTCTACAAGAGGGCATTAGAGTAATTTTCATACATAATGTATATAACTTGTGCTTTGCCTTTTCGTCACGCCATTCATGTGATGTCTTGTTTAGCTAAGCCAGTATAATCATACAAATTCATTAGTAACTAAGAAGCTGGTATCATTAGTGTGTAGTGTCAATGTAAAAATAAGCTGAAACATTGCATCATTGATAATACAAACTAATCTACATGTAAAGAAACCTGTATGCCGCAATTGTACCTCCTTGTCCCCTAATGCTAACACCCATCTGTCCGTGGCTGTGACCATTGCCACAAATACACATCAATCAGAGATCAAAGCATACATTCGCATGTAAAAAATTCTTCAGATTGTGTATTGCAGCAGTTCAGAGTAAAAACAACAGCCAGCTTATGAAAGGCATACGTTTTTTTTTCTCAATTTAGCTTTAGCTATTCTCAAATTTAGAGGCACATTATTTTTCGAGTTAGTTGGTCTTTATTTATATGGAGAAAAACTCTTCAATCTTTTGTCTATTAGCAATACGGGATAATTGTGTGCACGTGGGGAGTTAGGGGCCCACCTGACCGGAGGTGAGTACGCGCGATTGAAAGGACCTTGATGTCACCTAGAGGGGGGGTGAATAGGTGAATCTGCAATTTACAAAACTTTTTCACACTATCAGTACCAAAAGCGGTCAGACCGGTTTCCCAAACCGGTCAGACCGGTTTGGGGTCAGGAACTCAGCACAGTACAAAAGCGGTCAGACCGGTTTACTAAACCGGTCAGACCGGTTTCCTGCAGAAACACACAAATATGTATATGACCCCCTTTATGAGTTCTAGCACAAACCAAACTTGTTTTGCAGCTCCTGTAGGTGATTTCTAGCAGGTTCACAAAGTCCCTGCACACAAGTAGAGCACAACCAAGTAGATCGAAGCGGAAGCAAATATAAATGCTAGAATTGAACTTGTGAGGCAAACCAATAGAGAGACACGATGATTTGTTTCCCGAAGTTCGGATTCACCAATGCCACAAAGGCCGTCACAAAGACAAGGTGAATCCTACTCTCCGTTGAGGGCCTACGAAAGGCGGGCTTATCCACTCCAAGCCACTTTCCTCGGTTCCAAGAAGAAGGTGATGAGATGTCCTGATACGATGTGTGGAGGCTTCACCTCCAAGAGTAACAAATGCTTCAATAGTTGCTAGGCTTCACCGCAAGTGCTCAAGCTTATGGATTCACTCTTTGCTGTTGCAATTAGCTCTAGCAAGCTTTCTCTAGCTCACACACAAGATCTCTCTCAACCCAAATCCAAGGATATGAACAAATCAATCAACTCTTACAAAGAGAGGTTTGGGGAGGGCTTGCTGGTGCTTGGGAAGGCTTTGGGCGTGCAAAGAAGGCAAGGGAACCAGCAGCACTCAAAGGAGAGGGCCAAGGGGTATAAATACCCAAAACTCCCAAACTAGCCGTTATAGCCGTTGGAAACCGGTCAGACCGGTTCCCAAATGTAATCACCCACACAGAACTACACATCTAAGGAAACTAGCCGTTAGGGCTGTCAGAGGCCAAACCGGTCAGACCTGTTTGGGTCCTGACAGCACACAGTCCCAAACACTACACTCTCAGGGCTATCTCACAAGGGTTGATCTATTGAGCACTTTTTGGTGTTGTCAATCAACTAATGTTGCATCCCTCTTGATAGTACGGCATTCTATACTCAAGAAATTAAATAGCAAATAAATCTTCCTCTTGAGCTTCTATGTCTTCGATGATGCCATACATGATCATACTCACTTTGAGGGCTTCAACATTCTTTTCTTGCTTGAGCAAATCCAATCTTGAGCTAGGCTTAGAATTTTCATGTGTATGGATCAATTCTTAAGCTTAGGAAATATATGTGTAAAATTCAATATACAAAGCTATTGGACAAAGCAGCTACTACAAGATTCACAATCCAGGTTATAATCATGTCCCAATTTGAATATAACCATGGCCATGGAACAAGCCCAAAGAAATCCTAATTTCTTCAATTAAGTTATCCCATACCTATTTAGACAAGCTTTTTCTTGTTGAGACCATTCAATATGCATAACACCATGTCTCATTTATCATTTCCAAACACTTGTCATTGTATTGCTTAGTTACATGGGATCACACTCACTTGTTTGCTCTCATGTCATTTATACCAATAATGAGCGTATATTCTTCAACATCCATATTACATGAATATCCATTAGAGTAAAACCCTGCTCATATACTTAAAACAAACAAGTTAAATACAAATCATGTTGTCATCCAAAATCACCAAAACACTTAAGTGCCTAGATGCACTTTCAGCGGGACGTTGGGTGAAAAAAGTTTTGCGGAAAATGAACTAAAAGTGCCTGGAACAGTCAATTTTTTTGCGTTTTTTGTTCTACCCTCCCACTAAAGCCCGACAGGTGGGTCCTCTGTGAGAGGGTGGGGGTGGGTTTTTTGGTGAGAAGTGTTTTCAATTCTCTAGGATCCTTTTAGTATAGATTTTTGTTCTACCCTCCCACCAAAGCCCGACAGGTGGATCCTCTGTGAGAGGGTGGGGGTGGGTTTTTGGTGAGAAGTGTTTTCAATTCTCTAGGATCCTTTTAGTATAGTATAGATAGATTTGATAGCTAAATAAAATTGCACTCCCAGCATAGGCATAACATTAATGTTTTGGCCCATCTGGCATGATTACATTATGCTAGCAGAGTAGCTCTATTGCTTAGTCACATGCCTTAATAAAATGGCAGGGATCATTTTAAGAAACCACAAGGATAGGTGTACAATACTATACAACATAATAAGTGAAAGAGTCTCTAGCCTAGTGGTTAGAGCACCTAAGTAGTACCCTGCAGATCAAGGTTCGACTCCTTGTGGGAGCGAATTAACTGGGTTTGGAATAAAGAAAATTTAAAAAATAGGTAGGGGCTTCTCCTACTGACTCCGGTCAAAAAAATACTATACAACATAATAAGCCATCATAACTTCATGGAGTACTAAATGTAGATAAAATAAAAAACTAATTGCACAGTTTTGTTATGCTTTGCAAGACGAACATTTTGAGTCTAATTATTAAATTTTTAGATAATTTTTCACAAATACAAACGAAATGCTACAGTGACGCAATGATTACGAAGTGACATCAAACTCCCAAATTTGACCTCCCAAATGTAACATCTAAACAAGGACTTTAATGGCACAGAGCGTTCACCAAGATTCAGTTCAGTCATGAAAAGACAACTTTTGCCATGTAATTTTCCTCTAGTTTTCTAAGGACCTGTGGTTTTATCCCATGTTAATAAGGTTTGGATTTGTAGTAGTGGTTGTGTTTAGTTCCACGAAAAGTGTGATCGAAAAGTCACATCGGGTCAAATCGGACACTGTAGCACTTTTTGTTTGTTTGTGGTAATTGTTGTCCTATTATGACCTAACTCGTCGTATACATCAAAACTATATAATTAGTTTTTTTATTTACTTACATTTAATGCTCAATGCATGAGAGAGATTTGATGTGATATGATGAGACTTTTTATAGTAGAATTTTGAGCTGTGTTTTTGGAACTAAACACAGCCACTAATTGTCTTCGTCCATTTTTCTAAACGTTTTTTATATTGTATTTTAAAATTACCTTAGACCAACTCCAACTAAAGTAGGGGCAATCATTGCTTCAATTTGAAAACGTAATGACAAGATCGTAAAAGTTAAAAGATGAGGACAACATCACAATGAGACCTCACAATAAGGATAATAAAAACCAAATGTTCTTGATTTTTAGTTACTCTCCTCATTCAAAAAATTATCATCTTATATGTCTATGGCCGTGTTTATTTCCCGCAGAGAATTTTTTTTCTAAAAAAATCTTATATGCATGGAGTATTAAATGAAGTCTATTTGCAAAACCTTTTTAGGGATGGATGTAACTTTGCGTGTCGAATCTAATTAGCCTAATTAGTCCATGATTTACTACAGTAATGCAACCATCTTCTAATTGTACAGTCAAAGATCTCATTAGATTTGTCTTGTGAATTAATCCGGGGTTGTGAAGGTAGTTTTGTAAACTGACTTTATTTAATACCCTTGATTATTGGTCAAACGGAGTGGAAATTTTTTGCACCCCAAAGAAACATGGCCATAATAATGGGATATAATTGGGAGTGTTCCTTTGGTTTGGCAAAATTTTACCAGCATGTTTAAAGAATAATTAAGGGTATTAAATAAAGTCAGTTTATAAAACTACCTTCATAATCTTGGACTAATTCATGAGACAAATCTAATGAGGTCACGATTAGTAAATCATGGAGTAACATAATTTTAGTAAATCATGAACTAATTAAGCTTATTAGATTCACCGCGCAAAGTTACGCTCATTCTAATTTTTTTTTGCAAATATATTTCGTTTAATACTCTATGTATGCAAAATTCTTTTTGACAAAAAATTGCCAGAAGGCAAAGAAACACGGCCAATTTTCTTGCTACAAATATCGTCATGTCAGTTTTTACTTTTTACGCAATATAGGTTTGTGGATGGCTTCATTTTGAAAACCAGTTTGTCCGTGTCCTCTTACCAACAACCGAACAAATCCATCGCGAGGCCCACAAGGATGAGAGATAGCTGACAGCTCGCTCGTTTGCTAGCTGCAAGTGGCGCTCAAATCCACTCAGGCCTTTCCCCCAAGTTTGCACCCTAAATACACTATATATAAAAAGAAAATTCCTATCACATCAAAATATCATAGCATCTATGAAGTACTAAATAAAAATTAAAAATTAATTACACAATTTTGTTATACTCTACGAGACGAATATTTTAAACCAAATTAATAAATTTTTAGATAATTTTTTACACATACAACCCTACTCCCAAATTAGAGGTCCTAAATTATGATCTAAAGATGGCCTCACTCCTGTAGTCCTGTCACTACTGAACCACATGACCACGGCAGCGTGGTACGGCGTCGGCGCCGCCTGCCCCTCATCCCCCAACTCCCTGCTGCTCTCGCGCCCCTCTGCCCAGGCGCCTTCACCGGCGAGCTCCATGCGGCGGCGACTCGTGCTCGGCGTCGGCACCCCGGCCGTGGCGGCGCTGGCGGCCGCGGCGCCGCCGGCGGTGCTGCAGGACGGGGCGGCCACTCTGTTCGTCACCGCCGGCGCCTACGCCCTCGTGCGCACCTTCGATGTGCTCTCCGAGCGGCGGCTCATCGAGAAGGTCTCGTCCTTCACTGATCTCCCAGTATTTCTTGTCTTTCTGAATCGAAGTTTTAGCTAAATCTGTCTGTGTTTGGAGATGTGTCTTGTGATCCTGTCCTAATCGTGAACTGTTGCTGCTCAAATTAATCCAACGTTTTGCTGAATTCAGAATCCATAACAAAAAGGGCTGTCGTTTTGATTGATCGAAGGGATGCCATCAGTTACTAATGGTGTTTCTTGTTCGTTTCTGATTCATGTCATGAAAAAAAGGCAGAGTTTGAGCAGGAAGCTCGTGCACGTGCTATCCGGCGTTCTGTTCATGTCATCCTGGCCATTGTTCAGGTATTCCCTCTCATTACATCAAGCGTCAGAATATTCACATTGGGCATGGCACAGCTTAAGAAAAACGTACTCTATTATCTGCAGTAATTCGACAGGAGCACGATATTTCGCAGCAGTCGTTCCGTTCTTGAACTCCATGAGGCTTCTGATTTACGGGCTAGGTATTCTTACAGATGAAGCTCTAGTAAAATCAGTGTCACGCGAAGGAAAACCAGAGTAAGTCCTATTGACTGAGAGAAATTGTATGATCCTATAGCATGCTGCTCTGACAGGAACTTCTGTTTCTTTACAGGGAATTGCTGAGAGGTCCCTTCTATTTTGTCTTAGTGCTGCTTTTGAGTGTTCTAGTCTTCTGGCGCGAGTCCCCAGTTGGGATTGTTTCCTTGTCGATGATGACTGGCGGCGATGGTATTTTGCGTAATCAAGCATCATCGTATCTCTTTTGCAGAACATCATTGCATTTGGCTAAGCATCTGTATCTGCTTGGGCCTTAACTTGGCAGGTTTCGCTGATATTGTCGGGAGAAGGTATGGTTCAGTGAAGTTGCCATTCAATGCAAACAAGAGCTGGATCGGGAGCATCTCGATGTTCATTTGTGGATTCCTGCTATCAGCGATGTAGGTTTTCCCCTCAAATGCTTTGCTGATTCTTGTCATATGTCTCAAGCTGTTAAATGACATATATATTGACCTGTTCTATTGCAGAATGCTGTTCTACTTCTCGAGCCTTGGTTACATTCATGTCAGCTGGGAGGAGGCACTTGGTAAGCTGGCTCTTGTTGCATTGGCAGCAACCGTAGTGGAGTGTATTCCTGTGACTGATGTTGTAGATGACAATATCTCTGTTCCTTTGGCCACCATGTTGGTAGCTTCTCTCTTGTTTGGCTCCAACACACAATGATTAATCAAATACTACTGAATACATTATTTGAATTTCCTTGCAATGCCTCCTAATTTCCGGCTTCTCCTTTCATTATTTAAGCACAATTTAACCATATTTAAGTGCACATGCATCACTTCCGTTCTTCAGGGATGAATCGTTCGTGTGCTTACGTCACATGAAACACAGGAGGGTTTAGGGTTGCATGTCCACCTTGGCCGTACGTGTATGTCTTCCCCTGAGGCCGGCGCAAGCGCAACGTTCGCCAGCGTCCTGACCGACCACGGAGATACTTGGGTAATTCAAGTTTGAGGGGTGCGTGCGTAGTGGGCAGCTCGGAGCCTCGGAGCATCTCCGCGAGTTGCGCGAAATGGCGGCCTCGCCGAGTGTACGTGGGCGGCGTACTGCCGCTCATTGTTGTGTACTTCTCGTGTTTCGATCTGTTCCCTAGCCCATTCAACGCGGGGCCGCAAATCTGGTGCCGGGCAGCGGCGGATCAAGCAAGGTGCGTGGCGGATCTCGGTCTCGGGGAAAGGTACCAAAATCGCTAGAGATCTTATTTGATTTGGTTCGGAAACGTATCAAAAAATTACCAGAGATCTTATTTTATTTACGTTTGTCTCTTCTCAATCTCGATTCTCGCTATATGTAATAACACCACGTAGAAATGTTTCCAGATCCAAACGGTACAAGTATTTCAGATCCAAACGGAAGGAAGGACGATTCTGTTACTATGGCACTTGCTGCCAAGACGAAGGTGTCTCTCAGCGTGGTGGTGGTGGTCATCCTCGTCCTCCTCTTCTCTGCTGCATCATTCTTGCATTCACGCGGCGGGAGCAATGGCAAAATCCATATAGAAAAAAAAGAGCACCTGGGACGACAGAAAACACCTAGACTACTTCATGTGGGAGATCAGCATGGAAAGCATCCGGCGAGGCGGCAGAAAATACCGAACCTATTTGGTGTTGCTCCGGAAGCACCCGAACGGCGAGGCCGCCATGGATGACAGGCAGGAGAATGGCGAGGCCATGGACGACGACAAGGATGCACGGCGTCGCTGGTACGAGTCGTTTCTTCCAAGCACCCACACCGACTCCGGCGAGCGACGTCTCATCCACTGCTACACATTTGACGTCAACGGCTTCCTCGCGATACTGACCACGGCCGAGGCTGCGGTGTTGGCCTACAAGCCAGGAATTCGGAGCATGCGTTCGGATTATCTAGGACCATTTGTCTATTCGACAACAAGCTGCGGCTTTAAGACAACAGCTAACATGAAGTAGAGCTTCAATCGTTCCAGATCGCCATTTTGAATTAAGTCATTTATTTGCTGGTGTGGCTGGTATTATAATCTGTCTCCGGGTATGAAGAGTTAGTTGAGTGGGAAAATAAATCATTCGCTGGACATGTAAAGCTGATTCGAGGGACGTCAATGCTACGGCACCGTTGAACAGCCATCCGACGGCACTAAAGTCAACTAGAGCAAACAAAGATTTTTTTTTTGATACTTAGCAAACAAAGATTGGAGGGAGGCATTCATAATAAGACTGACTGTATGTCTGCACTAAGTGGTGCTTGACTGCATGTTCAGGATAAGCTTCACCAGATGTTCAACTGAAATTTAGATTGTAAAGTGAGACTATGACTAAATATTGAAATGGTTTTGCCATTTTGCAAGCAGAGCATCTTGCGCCGGTGATGAGAGCTTGCCGCCTTGGCCCATGGCTCGATGAACCTGCAGCTGTGGATGCCGTCGCCGTCGAGCAAACCTCGACGCCGAGGATGGCTGCGCTGCCGCTGTACAGAGGATCGACGTCCCTCTGTTGTAAAACCATGTACCGCAGAGGATCCCGTTCCCCCTCGAACATGGCTCTATACATGTTCCCCGTTGAACATGTCTAGCGGACTATACTCTATATCAATTTTTATTGCAGTAAACAAACAAATCCATCCAAGTATTTCAATTCAAATGGGCACTTTCCTGTGTGAATTATCATTGCTGAACACGCAAACTCAATCCCATAACACATGGAACGATGTAGGAAATTACTTCTGAATACTCTTTAAAAAAATTGGTTAAAAATCATCCGCCTACCGTTAGAGCAACTCCAGTTGAGGCCTTCAAATTGAGGCCATGCCCATCTCTAAAAAATAGAGGTCCAAAATAAACATTCAACTCCAGTGGGCATATGTATTCGGGCCTCTATTTATCCATGGACCCACCTGTCAACCTCATGCTTGGAGGGGGCCTACTATTGGAGGAGGAATTGGAGGGCCTCTAGAAATGGAGGTTTGGAGGGGAGATTTGGAGGGCTATGTAAAATGGAGGTCCATTTGAAGGTCCTGCTGGAGTTGTGTTTTTGCTTCAAGCCTCCAAATTTTAGAGTAGAGGCCCATATAGAGGCCCCTGCTGGAGTTGCTCTTACATGCTCATATTTGCAACTATCGATAAGACAACAAAAATGGAATAAATTTGGAGTAACGGCCGATGCTCACAAGCCTCCCCGTGGGCGACAAGCAGCTGAGACAAGTTATGTACAATGACACCGGAGTGGGATTGATGCACCATCAGGTTTCCGCTTCTCCCGGATGATTGCCTCCTGAATCATTGGCACTTTCTGATGAATCTTCTTCCATATATAATTCACAGCACCATCTGCGGTTCTGCTACTGGAGTAACCAATGTCATACTCGAAGATAGGTTGGACGCGGGCCAGGTTTCTTCGGAACTCATCCTTCTCCTGCTTGGAAATATTCCTCAGGTAGCTTGTTAGCCAATTTGGTCTCATTGCATTACTAACTGACACAAAAATGGAGAATTCCGTGTAGTCTATCATCCCTTCAAAAGGGAGCTCAACCTCATCGCTAACAATGACTGGTATGCAAAGACTAGCAATAGCATCAAAGAGCCGACATGAAGTTGGCGTGTCACCAGCTGGGTGCAAGCAAAATTCTGATGCCCGCATCCCTTTTATTGATTGTTCACGTCCAGTGGCGTTAGGAAAACCTTCTTCCATGAGAATATCAGGCTCCTTACCCAGCAAATCCCACAGTTTCTCTCGCACTAAACCACCCTGAACAAAGAAAAATATATATTAAAAAGCATAGAGCCAATGCCACGTTAGAAAAAACATCCAGATATCAAATCAACGATGTTTAATTTACACTAGCTTTACTGTACAACCATGTATTGCCTGTTTTGTCACTATTTGTCATTAGTGAACACAAATCTCTTTGAACAAGTATATGAGAAAACAAGTAATAACATAAAAATAAGTCGTGGAATTATATTAATGTACATTGCAGAAAATTTTCACAACCAACAAGATGGAATATCCTAAGCGGAAATACAATGGAGAAAGCAGCAGGCATAGAGCTGATTTCTATAGTTATATAATGTATCTTAGTCTGAGTGCTCCCCAATCATGTATTGCCTGTTTTGTCAATACTGGTCATTAGTGAGCACAAATCTCTTGAAGCAATTATATGCAAAAACCAATTGTGACATAAAAATAATGCCAATTTATACTAATGTTCACTGCAGAAAATTTTCACAATCAACAAGATAGAATGTCATAAGTAGAATGCAATGGAGAAAGGATCATATTTTGAAGATTATTATATGGCATAGCAAACTGTAACATCATTAAGATTTAAAATCAAGTATTGCTGAAGGCACATTGCTCAAATGATAGAGCTACAAGAAGCCTTGAAGAAAATTTATGTATAAGTAAAATGCATCAAGCATCATATGTTTAATCTTCACACTTTGAGCAGTTCAACGTGAGATATTCCGTGTTCGAAAGCTGAAAACATAAAAATGGTGCGAGTCATGTTTTTCGCAACATGGAAATAGAAACAAAAATCCTACAGTACAGGTTCTAGCATTTTTTATTAGACTTATTGTAAAATGCTTGCTAATAGTTTTGTAAAATTTGGAATCAAGACTGCTGATAAAGGTTACCAAACAGGTCGAACATCCTAAGATGCTGAGTACCATGATAAAAAGCACTAACCCGATGCCTATGCTTTGCTCCCTTGAAGTACAGAAGGGTGGGGCGATCTTTATTCTCTGATAAGAGCAGTGTCGGAAGTAAATGTGTGTAAGGCACAATAACATCCTTAAGTAATGACACTTGAGTGTGCTGTATCATATGAGACGAGGTCCTGCTTGCAGTCTTTGAATCAAGTTTGTACCAGCCTCCAAAATCAACCACCAATAGAATCGCTGGAGCAATCTCAGTCCGGACGTGCCACATAGCCACAGGGTCTGCCAAAGAATGCTTCAGTATTTAACATAACCTGATCATGCAAAAGAACAATAAGCTGGTACGCAGATCAATCCTCAGCAAGACATAATATTACACATCATATTCAGACATATTTCAATTATTGCAGGAAAATCTGCGCACAACAGATGCCTTAACACAACTGTCAACTGTAATATAGACAGCTTCAGCCACTGGAAGCTATAAACACAAAATGAAGTGTTTCCAATAAGAACAAGTGTCATGGAGAACTAAATTCTAACTCATGTGTTGGTGTTTTGAAAGGATTTTGTCATGATGGCCCTAAGCTTGAATAGGCCAGATGTTGACAAAGGAGAGAGGATGATTTGGAACCTTCACGGGCTTGCAAGTGCAGAGTCAAAGAGCTAGCTCTTGTACATATTATCTGGATTACCTGTCAGCACGAAGATGTGGTCGCGGCCGCCGGACCTCCGCCACGCGGGATGGGCGGTGACGCGGTCGACGACCTCCCGCTGCCGCCGGTAGTCTTCGTTGCCGTCCTTCTTCCGGAACGCGCCCTTGGTTCCCCATCCGAGCTCCATCTCCGCCGACAGCGTCGCGAAGAAGGGCACGAACACGACATCGGCTTCCCTCCAGTCCGCGACGACCCTCACGGCGGCCGTCGCCGCCGTGCGGAGGGAGGCGAGGAGCCAGTACTCGGCGCTGTACTGCTTGATGAGGGGGCTCTCGGGGTAGGGCGGGTGGTTGCGCGGGGCCGGGTGGTCGGGATCGGAGGAGGCCGGGATGCGGGAGTCGGCGGCGGGGAGGGACCAGTAGCGGTCGAGGAGGCCGTAGTTGAGCGCGCGGGGGAGGTCGGCGACGTAGACCCTGAGGCGGCGATCGGGTTCGAGGGCTTGAAACGAGCTGAGGAGAGGCGGGGTGGTCGGTCGGAGGAGGAAGAATGAGAGGGAGAGTAGCAGCAGGAGGACGGAGACGGCGAGGACGGCGAGCCGCTTCATGGCCGCCGCCGCCGGCCAGATCTTGTTGGCCGGAGGAGGCATGCCCGCATCGTCACTTCACTTCCTCCTGGTCGAAACGCTTCGAACCGCCGACACGGGCCGCCGTGGGTCTCCATTTCTTTCTCCTCCTATGTTTCTCGATCCATTAGCCCACAATGTGTCGTGGTGCTGCGTGGCCAGCGGCCCAATTGTATGGCCCATTATCAATTTTTGAGCCTACTCCATTATCAATTGCCACGGAGGACGATGGCCGCGTGCCAGATCAACTGGATGGGATGGCGCCGTGGCAGTGCCATCTTGCTCGAGCCGCTCAAGGCAGCAGCGCCAGCACCTGGCCGTAGCAAGCTCAAGCCACGTACAACTCCGCGACATCCGCCGCCGCCGCCGTCGTCTTCCCCGCACCGCCCTCCGAGATCGCATGAAGTATCAATCAATCACAACGCCACGACAGAGGACCTGTAGAACCGGTACATAAACCGATGCATTGCAGCTCCACCCATGGAAACGGAGTACGGACAGCACGGAGGAGAGGCGACAATGGAAGCCGCCGCCGCGGCATATCACCTGTTGCTCCCGCTCGCCACCTGCGCCGTGCTCCTCCTGCTGCTCACCGCACTGACCACGCCGTCGTCCAAAGCCAAAACCAGCGGCGCCCTCCCGCTGCCTCCGTCTCCTCCCGCCGTGCCCGTCGTGGGCCCGCTCCTCTGGCTCGTGCGCGCGCGCAACCGCCTCGAGCCGGCCATCCGGGAGCTTCACCGGCGGCACGGCCCCGTCCTGACGCTCCGCTTCCTCTCCCCGCGCCCCGCCATCTTCGTCTCCGGCCGGGTCTGGCGGTCGCTGCGGTGGAACCTCACCTCCGGCATCCTCAACCCGTCGCGGCTCCCGCTCTTCGCGCCGGCGCGCCGGCGGGCTCTGGCGGCTCTTGTCTTCGACCTCGACCGCCGGAGCAAGGAGGAGGACGGCGGTGGCGTGGTTTCCGTCGTGGAGTGCATCCAGCCCGCGATGTTCTCGCTGCTCACGCACATGTGCTTCGGCCAGAGGCTGCACCGCCGCCGCGTCGTGGAGATCGCGGCCGTGCAGAGGGAGCTCTTCGCGTCGTACATCAGCTTCCAGGTGTTCGCCTTCTGCTCGGCGGTCACCAAGCTGGTGTTCGGCGGCGGTGGAAGAAGGTGCTCTCCATTCGCCGGAGACAGACAGGAGGAGCTGTTCCTGCAATCCTGCCATTGATCAGAGCAAGAAGAAGAAGAAGAAGAGATCGCAACGACGGCAGCATGGCTAACGGAGGGGAACACGACGACAGCTTGCCGTACTGCTGTGTCGACACGCTTCTCGGCCACCGGCTGCCCAGGGAGGACGGCGAGCGCGTGCTCACCGACGCCGAGATGGTGAGCCTCTGCACGGAGTTCCTGACGGCGAGCGTCGACACGACGGTGACCGCGCTCCAGTGGACCATGGCGAACCTGGTGAGGCAGCCGGAGTTGCAGGCGAAGCTCCTAGACGAAATCAACACGGTGGTCTCCGCCGGCGACGTCATCGCCGAGGAGGACCTCAAGAGCATGCCGTACCTGAAGGCGGTGGTGCTGGAGGCGCTCCGCCGCCACCCGCCGGCGCACTTCCTGCTGTCGCACGCCGCGGCGGAGGAGACTTCGCTGGACGGGCACCGCGTCCCCGCCGCCACGCCGGTGAACTTCTCCGTGGCCGACGTGTCGCTGGACGAGGCCGTCTGGGACCGCCCGGGGGAGTTCAGGCCGGAGAGGTTCGTGGATGGCGGGGAAGGCGCCGGCGTGGACCTGACGGGGAGCCGGGAGATCAGGATGATGCCGTTCGGCGCCGGCAGGAGAATCTGCCCCGGCATGGGGCTCGCGCTGCTGCACCTCGAGTACTTCGTAGCCAACCTGGTGCACGAGTTCGTGTGGGGGGCGGTGGCCGGCGACGGCGTGGACCTCGCCGAGAGGCCGGAGTTCACCGTGACCATGGAGCGGCCGTTGCGCGCGCGGGTAGCCCGGAGGAGGCGTGTTAAGCTACCGCTGCGATTTGATGGCGCGCAATGATTTTTTTGGTCACTAAATTATCTAGTGATGCGTCCATAGCCTTGTGTATTCTCGAACTAGTGTCCTTCGTCGTCGTGGCATCGATACAAAAGGCGGGCAATATGTAGCCTTGTTTATACGTCCATAGCCTTGTGTTGTGTAGCTAAAAAGTAATATCAACGGCATATTGGCATCAATCATCGTCGTGTATACGTACGCTGTGTTTTGATGGCCTGGGATTATTTTAAGTTTTGATAAGCATATTACGTTTGGTAGACTGCATTAACGATCGGATTCATAGGGTAGTGTGCGTGTGTGTGAGCGTCTGATTTATGCTGTATAATCAAAAAAAGACCGGATTGTACTGAATACTCCGTAGCAAGCTCAAGCCACGTACAACTCCGCGACATCCGCCGCCGCCGCCGTCGTCTTCCCCGCACCGCCCTCCGAGATCGCATGAAGTATCAATCAATCACAACGCCACGACAGAGGACCTGTAGAACCGGTACATAAACCGATGCATTGCAGCTCCACCCATGGAAACGGAGTACGGACAGCACGGAGGAGAGGCGACAATGGAAGCCGCCGCCGCGGCATATCACCTGTTGCTCCCGCTCGCCACCTGCGCCGTGCTCCTCCTGCTGCTCACCGCACTGACCACGCCGTCGTCCAAAGCCAAAACCAGCGGCGCCCTCCCGCTGCCTCCGTCTCCTCCCGCCGTGCCCGTCGTGGGCCCGCTCCTCTGGCTCGTGCGCGCGCGCAACCGCCTCGAGCCGGCCATCCGGGAGCTTCACCGGCGGCACGGCCCCGTCCTGACGCTCCGCTTCCTCTCCCCGCGCCCCGCCATCTTCGTCTCCGGCCGGG
>OAMR01000103.1:2632305-2642602 GCA_900205405.1 Echinochloa crus-galli
CCCACACAGCGCTGGTCCAACGCGGCGCGGCCTTCGGCAGCCGCCCGCCGGCCATCGCGCCCTTCCGCGTGCTCAACAGCGGCCAGAGCACCGTCAGCTCCGCGCCCTACGGCGCGCTCTGGCGGTCGCTGCGGTGGAACCTCACCTCCGGCATCCTCAACCCGTCGCGGCTCCCGCTCTTCGCGCCGGCGCGCCGGCGGGCTCTGGCGGCTCTTGTCTTCGACCTCGACCGCCGGAGCAAGGAGGAGGACGGCGGTGGCGTGGTTTCCGTCGTGGAGTGCATCCAGCCCGCGATGTTCTCGCTGCTCACGCACATGTGCTTCGGCCAGAGGCTGCACCGCCGCCGCGTCGTGGAGATCGCGGCCGTGCAGAGGGAGCTCTTCGCGTCGTACATCAGCTTCCAGGTGTTCGCCTTCTGCTCGGCGGTCACCAAGCTGGTGTTCGGCGGCGGTGGAAGAAGGTGCTCTCCATTCGCCGGAGACAGACAGGAGGAGCTGTTCCTGCAATCCTGCCATTGATCAGAGCAAGAAGAAGAAGAAGAAGAGATCGCAACGACGGCAGCATGGCTAACGGAGGGGAACACGACGACAGCTTGCCGTACTGCTGTGTCGACACGCTTCTCGGCCACCGGCTGCCCAGGGAGGACGGCGAGCGCGTGCTCACTGACGCCGAGATGGTGAGCCTCTGCACGGAGTTCCTCACGGCGAGCGTCGACACGACGGTGACCGCGCTCCAGTGGACCATGGCGAACCTGGTGAGGCAGCCGGAGTTGCAGGCGAAGCTCCTAGACGAAATCAACACGGTGGTCTCCGCCGGCGACGTCATCGCCGAGGAGGACCTCAAGAGCATGCCGTACCTGAAGGCGGTGGTGCTGGAGGCGCTCCGCCGCCACCCGCCGGCGCACTTCCTGCTGTCGCACGCCGCGGCGGAGGAGACTTCGCTGGACGGGCACCGCGTCCCCGCCGCCACGCCGGTGAACTTCTCCGTGGCCGACGTGTCGCTGGACGAGGCCGTCTGGGACCGCCCGGGGGAGTTCAGGCCGGAGAGGTTCGTGGATGGCGGGGAAGGCGCCGGCGTGGACCTGACGGGGAGCCGGGAGATCAGGATGATGCCGTTCGGCGCCGGCAGGAGAATCTGCCCCGGCATGGGGCTCGCGCTGCTGCACCTCGAGTACTTCGTAGCCAACCTGGTGCACGAGTTCGTGTGGGGGGCGGTGGCCGGCGACGGCGTGGACCTCGCCGAGAGGCCGGAGTTCACCGTGACCATGGAGCGGCCGTTGCGCGCGCGGGTAGCCCGGAGGAGGCGTGTTAAGCTACCGCTGCGATTTGATGGCGCGCAATGATTTTTTTGGTCACTAAATTATCTAGTGATGCGTCCATAGCCTTGTGTATTCTCGAACTAGTGTCCTTCGTCGTCGTGGCATCGATACAAAAGGCGGGCAATATGTAGCCTTGTTTATACGTCCATAGCCTTGTGTTGTGTAGCTAAAAAGTAATATCAACGGCATATTGGCATCAATCATCGTCGTGTATACGTACGCTGTGTTTTGATGGCCTGGGATTATTTTAAGTTTTGATAAGCATATTACGTTTGGTAGACTGCATTAACGATCGGATTCATAGGGTAGTGTGCGTGTGTGTGAGCGTCTGATTTATGCTGTATAATCAAAAAAAGACCGGATTGTACTGAATACTGATAAGGCCATCACACAGTAAAAACACAATCACACGGTGTGGGGGACGGAATTCGGGAGTCCAAAATGCAAAGAGATTGGCCTAGGCACCCGGCCCAGATCTGCGTCACTGGCGCCAGCCCCGCCCATGAGATATTACATAGTAAGGCCCATGTTGCGAGCCCATTTGGTGCGATGGGCTCTTTCTTCCACTCCAAGCCGGACCATTCCGCCGCCCGCTCGTCTTCATCATCCCGCACGTTTCCGCCTCCCCTTCCTTACTTCCCACTCCTTCCCATTCCCACCCCCACCCTTCGCCGTCCCACCGAACCCTACTCACCAACAGACCCCGAAAGCGGTGGGGAAAAAAATCCCTGTCGAGGCGACTACGCCGCCATGGCCGGCGATCCCCCGTCGGCCGCGGAGAGGGAGGCCCTGGTCTCCTGCTTCCTCGAGATCGCCGCCGGCCAGACCCCGGAGACCGCCACCCAGTTCCTCCAGGTTCGGCTTCCGCCCCCGGGCCCCTACGCCCAATCCCCTCAGCTTCCGGGCGATTCGATCCGGTCCGAGTACTCTGATGTGTGATCCCTGGGGTTTGCATCCCGCAGATGACGAGCTGGCACCTGGAGGAGGCCCTGCAGCTGTTCTACATCGACGGCGAGTCCGCCATCGCGGCGCATCGTGCGGCCGCACCAGCCGCGGCGGCCGCGGCCGCTGCCGGGGCGGAGGAGGCGTTGAGGTAGGCGGAGCGAGGCTTTTAAGATTTTGGGTTTCGGTTTATGCCGTCATGTGGATCATGGAGGGGCGTTGCTTCGCAGGTTCGCTCCACCCCCGGCGGCTGCACTGGGCGATCCAATGCTGCAAGGACTTGGGGTCGGGGACGACGACGACGTCCGCGCGCCGCTGCCTGTGAAGCGGGAGACTCTCTATGGCGACGGCCCTGTGTCCGTGTAAGTAACTGTGCTTCCGCCAGCCACTTTGCCTGTTACCATTGGATCCTTCGGATTAGGTTTATCTACCAATTGTTTGATATCGGGCAGTAGCAAAGTTCTTATGGAACTGAATTTGCATGCTAGCATTGGATCCTTTGGATTAGGTTTATGTGCCAATTGTTTGATATCTGGCAATTGCAAATTTCTTATGGAACTGAATGAATTTGCATGTGTCTAAGTTAACATATATTAAGCATTCAGTTGACCAAGCTATGAGAATGTTTCCAAAACACTGTCATAGATTGTTCAACTGGTGTACAGTTAATGTCATGCAGATTTTGCTTTTCACTAATAGAATTGAACTTAGCAGTCCATGTTTGGGGTGCTCATGCAGTCTTTGTCATTTAGCGAGCATTCCCCTTTTGGTATGCTTATTGTGTTGTTTATACCAAATGGGTCCTCATATCTGTTTAAGAGCTCATAACCAGTGAAATCGCACAGCCAAATCTTGCACAACATCCAAGTTAATTTTGTCATTTGTACGAATTTTGTTTGCAATGCGCGCACACACAATCAAACCCCCACTACTTGCATGCACACCACTTTTGCAAAGCTTCAATAACTTTTCCTTAGCTGATATCTTATGAGGCTCACCATTAATTGTCCAATTTATTAGTAATTACATATGTTCCGTGCTTCTTTTTTGGTGAAGCTATGGTTATATAATGAATTCCAAGGAATCGAACTTGATTTTACAAAATCAAGCATGTAACAATTCATATTGACCATACTTCTGCAATTGCAATGCTGAGAAGCATCTTTATTAAGTAAGTTCATGAGGATGAAGATAATTGAAGCCACTGTATTACATATTACTGCTCCTTTGATATATTATGATCTTTTCTGTCACTGAATTTCATTACACATTTGTGGACACCAATAATGCTCTCATCCTATTTGGCTTGTTTAACATCATGTGGCGTCCGCATCCATTTTTCCTCTAACTTCACAAGTTCACATTGACAACAGTTGAACAACTTCTTTGTTTATCCCATTTTGATTGTAAAATAAAAAAAGAAATGCCTGTGAATATTTTTAATGTTTAGTGTAATGCATTTATATTACATGTGAATCTTTGATGATATTTTAGTCTTTTGTTAGAGATAGTTGATCCTCCCTTGTTATGAAGATATTAAACTATTTCTGTGTTTGTTCTTTCCTTTTTTAGTTAGTTTGGGCATTCATGTAGTTTTGCAATGTGAGTGCTATTGTAACTTTTGTTTTGTACTGGTTTGGCTTACGCATGTGCTTGTTGTTTTAGATATTAGAAGTGGCAATATTTAATATATTTTGTGTTTCTGGACTATTGTTTTGTTTGAACCTTTTCTATTATCGCTGCTGCTTTGCTAGAGCTAGATAGTTTTGTGAATGTAAATATGATTTGGACTTTGTTTTTCCAGCCTTCAACCTAGTGCAACGGTCGCATTTCGTAACTTTGAACAGGAGGCAAGACAATCAGCTGTTTGGGATTCTGAACAGAATGCTACTTCTAGTTCTCGTGATAACCTTGCATCTTTATACCGCCCACCTTTTTCTTTGATGTTCAATGGGCCCTTTGACAAGGTAAGCTGTATATCATTTATATCATATTCTGTACATCATGTTTGTATTTTGTCTTTGTGAATTGTGATGTCCATACATAACTTATGTTGTTGAAACTGTAGACACTATTTTGGTCTTTGTATATGTGGCTAATGAGTAATGACACATGCAGCTACCTTAGACACTGCACTACATATAAAAGACAAACCATTGTGATGCATCTCAATTGGCCTGTGAATTTCTTGATCATCGTAGCTATATGGCAGTTTGTGGTTCATTAATTGCTACTGAAAGCGTCTCAACTCCTTTTACAGCAAGAAATAATGCCTCAACTATGTGCTTTGTTAGTACTTATCGCTGAGAGTGAACTGTTGTATATCACTGGTGGAGCCTTTGTTACCAAAGGGGGTTCTGTGCATTCTCAGTTAGTTGCGTTGGTTTTGTGGTCACACAAGAAGGGATAGGATACAGAATGAAGATATTCGAGATAGAGTCGGAGTGGCACCAATTGAGGAGAAATTGACGCAACATCGGTTGAGATGGTTCGGACATGTCCAACGGAGGCCTCCTGAGGCGCCGGTGCGTAGTGGGGTTCTACAGCGGGCCAATAATGTTAAGAGAGGTAGAGGGCGACCCAAACTAACTTGGGACGAGTCGGTTATTAGAGACCTTAAAGAGTGGAATATCTCTAAGGATTTAGCTATGGATAGGAGCGCTTGGAGACTAGCAATTAATGTGCCTGAGCCGTGATCTTTGCTTTCTTTTATGCTTTCCTCTAACTCTTTTTCTGTTTTTTTTTTGACCTTTTGGGTTTCACCTCTAGCCTACCCCAACTAGCTTGGGACAAAAGGCTATGTTGTTGTTGTTGTTGTTGTTGTTGTCATTTAGTTGAACGCGTACTTGTGCATGTGCAATGTTTCTTAAATCTTTCCCTTATTTACTGATATTTGTTACCCAGCATCATCTTTCTTTTGTGCCAAAGTACTTTGTATATTACTGTTGCTTGAGTATGTTTTGCTGAATAGTGTTTAATTTGCTGATTTTAGCTTCCATGGTAACTATCATGACATTTGAACCCCTCCTTTTTATGTTCATTTGTCCAATTTTTATGCACATGAACTACTTCTGAGCTGAAATTCTAGCTAATCCTTCACTATTACTTATATTCTGTTGCGCTTCCGTTTTTCCCCAAATGTAGGCAAAGTTAGAGGCTTCTTCTCTGGACAAATGGCTGCTAATCAATTTGCAGTCAACAGAGGAATTTAGTTCTCACATGGTAAGTGCTGTCTTGTTATGGCTTTAGGTTGATCCTACAATTTATCACTTCACTTTTTGACTTTTGAGCCGGTCTTTGTTGAAGCTTAATCGAGACACTTGGGGAAATGAAGCAGTGGCGCAGTTAATTCGGTCAAATTTTATTTTCTGGCAGGTGAGACATTATTCTTCCATATGGCTCCCATTTCTCTTGACATGTTAGGATTTATATTGATGACACCAAGTTCTGGTAAATGCTTCACCTTTTTATACTTGTCAGCACCCGACTGTCTATTAATATGTTTTTAACATGTTAAAATAGGTTTATCATGACACTAGTGAGGGGAGGAAAGTATGCACCTACTATCATTTGGTGTCCATTCCTGCTATTCTTCTCATTGACCCCATTACTGGACAAAAAATGCGTGGTTGGAACGGGATGGTTCATCCAGACCGTTTGCTTGAGGTATTTTTGTACCCTTATATTTTCTCATACTGCACTAGCTCCAGCTTGTAGGATTACATGGGAACTTAAAATGTCAGCTGTCATATGATGTATATGTTCCTTGTTGATTCGTTCTCATCATGTACTGTACGTAGGATTTGCTGCCTTACTTGGATAAAGGTCCGAAGGAGCAGCATGCAGCTCAACCTCAAAAGCGCCCAAGGAAAGTTGATCAGGAATCTTCTATGGGCAAACAAGGTCGGAGTTTCCTTTCAAATCAGCAGTTCTATTACTTTTTGTTGTTTGAAAATATACTGATTAGAAAGTTTCAATCTTGTATAACTATATGACCTAGTCATATCCTACGCATCGACAATAATATCCAAATATCCTTTCAAATATGGATGTCCTGTGATGGGGAAACTTGCTAGATGGCTGCTTGTTTTTATTTCCCTAGTATCATGCTGCTCTCTTATGCTGCCTACATGATTTCCTGGACAGTTCTCACATAGGAGCTGCTTGTAATTAGAGTAATATAAATATTAGTTTATAGGGATGCCACAAGTTTGTACTGGACTTTCGGTTGCTTTAAAAAATTCAGCAAAGCAAATCAAGTTTTGTTCGTCCAGTAATTTTTTACTGTTTTATTTAGGAATTGGTAAAATAATTCCCTAAACTGTTGCCTGCAGGATATTTCCTACCTTGCCAGGTTACCAATAGAATTATGTTCACAATGTTTATTGTTTTCATCTTTTAGGCAAAGCAACTGAGGAAGATGAAGAATTAGCACGGGCACTGGCAGCTTCGCTGGAGGAGAGTAAAGAGGTTGCTGAAGGATCAGATGCTACTGATGACATGGCTGATGTTGAACCTGAGGAAGAAAATGAGCCAAGCTTAAATATCAAGCCGGATTATCCTCCACTCCCTGAAGAACCTACGGGAAGCAGGGACATTCTCTGCAAGGTTGCAATTCGGCTACCGAACAACCAGAGGATTCAAAGAAATTTTCTGCACACGGATCCTATTAAGGTTGCACCGCCATCAATTTTCACTCCTCATTTACGTGCTTCCCTTTACTGATAGTCTCTCCACTGCAGCTCCTGTGGTCATTCTGCGCTCCTCAGGTTGAGGGTGGGGACAAGAGGCCTTTCCACTTTGTTCAGCCCATTCCTAGACCATCCAAGAACCTGGAGTTTGCAAGTGATCTCACTTTCAAAGAAGCCGGATTGGCCAACTCCATGATCAACCTTTTGTGGGACTGAGCCTGCTTCCATCTTGCGCGCCATATTTCAGCACGGGCTTGAAGATGGTTTAGTTATTTTCTTTCCTTGAGGGCCAACTTATGTTTACTCTGTTGGAGCTTGGAGCCGAGGACAAATCTGTCGCCTGGCCTATGTGTGGAAATGCTCATTTTGCCTTTTGGTTCTTGTGTCTATAAACACCCCTGGTAGACTTAGCTCTATTTATGCACATATTTATCATATAGTCCTGGTGCTAGTACTAAACAGATGCACCATGCATGC
This sequence comes from Echinochloa crus-galli, assembly GCA_900205405.1. Classification (NCBI taxonomy): domain Eukaryota; kingdom Viridiplantae; phylum Streptophyta; class Magnoliopsida; order Poales; family Poaceae; genus Echinochloa; species Echinochloa crus-galli. The sequence continues at coordinate 2,639,734 of OAMR01000103.1, forward strand.
ATGGTCTGATTCTTGCTTTCCCTTTGGGTCTTGCGAAATGCTGAAAGAGAGGCAGGCAGGCTGGCAGCGATACACTTCTCCATATACTGATATACACGCGATTCCTTTTTTTTCTTTTTCTTTTTTTGGCTTCTGGTCAGCACTCTGCTGCTACAGATTCGTAGATTCCATGGTCATGCACTCATGCATGCCTTCATTTGGATGTGGCGTGCCCTATTTCTGAATAGCCGAGGCCGAGATGGTCAAATTTGCCCGTCTCGGCTTCATTTCTGAACTTCGCGAAGTCGAGAGAGCGGGCCTGTGCATCATATAACTGTAGGAACTGATCCTGATCTCAAATCCGGGCCCTTGGATTTTGCGAGAATAGCGATAGTGCAGTCACGGCTAGACGTTGCCATTGTTTCAGCGGTGCGATCCGGAGTCCGACCGACAGAGATGTCTGGATTGCGTACGCCCAGGACTTTCAAGCACGCTGGTCCGGCTGCCATGCGTACTGTAAGATGGTGTTTAAAAAAACCCTGCAAAATGGTAACTACTGGTATAATTACCATAGTCCAAAGTACATGCTTTGCTACGAACTCGTGAAAGAACAACACCCAAGTCCCAAGTACTCCCAACTCATGATGGCACGAGGAGGGCTGGGACTTGGGCGCAGGCTGCTCTGTCTGTGACTGTGCGTGTGCAATTACCTCCTCTGGCGGCTGAACTGAACGGCGTGGAGACTGGGGCAGTCTGGCAGAGAGAGAGAGAGAGGGAGAGACATCAGAGTATCAGACAGGCAATGCGCAATCGTACTACCCCCGTAGTGTGGGGTTACGGCCTGCCTGTGGGAATGGCGTAGTTTTGACCGGCCACGTTTGACTGCCGGGGTGGGCCCGCCGCTTATGATTTGCCTGCTGTGGTGCCTGCCCCTGTTGCGTTGGCCGGTGCCACCCTGCCCCTCGCAAAACACACGCAGGAGGCCCCTCTCTCTCTCTCCAGTGTGACAGGCACAGCAACTGGCCCCGAATTATTGCCCCCGTGGCCGCTTCATGCAAAAATGCATTTCCCTCTGGAGAGTAGAGAGAGAGAGAGAGAGTTTTTTGGTTTGCTCGGCGTAGCGTGCATTTATAGAGCCTGCCTGCCGGTGCCGGCATCTCCGACGCACCGGCACCGCTGCTGCTGCGACGCCATTCCAATCCAATTATTTCTTTCCCCGGAGATGGATCGATCGATCGATCAACCACTGTTGTAAGGGCTCGCACGCCGCACCACTCCACTCCGTGACTGTCCTGCTCGCCTCTGGTCTCAAGTCTGAACCCCTGGAGCCTGAATTTATCAGTCACTCCATTCGCCCTGTTCGTTTGGCTGGTGGCTGATGGCTGGCGCTGGTTTTGCTGAGAGAAAAACACTGCTGGCTGGTTGATGGCTGGTGGCTAGCGCTGGTTTTGCTGAGAGAAAAACACTATTAGCTGGTTGATGGCTGGTGGCTGGCGCTGGTTTTGCTGAGAGAAAAACACTGTTGGCTCGCTGAAAACAATCCAAACGAACAGGACGATTTACGCGCCCTGCGCCTTGCATAGTTGCATGTAACGTAAGCTCGGGCTGGGCTCGGCGCTAGAGTAGAAGTAGAGTAGGGGCCTGGACTCACACTCACTGGACCGCCCTCTCCTCTCCTCTTCGGACCCTTGGAAACAATTTTGGCGTTTCTGGCCGGCGGGTTCAATTCGTGTGCACGGACTGGAAAAGCACAGCGATCTACAACGCCCGCCCAAGTACTGCACCTTTTTGGCCGCATCTTTGGCATCGATCACCATCGCTTCTGCTTCTGCACGAGCGTGGCAGGCTCACGCGCTCAGCTCAGCTGCTGCTGCCTGCTCAACGTAACGTAACGGAACGGAGACGCAGGCAGAACGGGACGGATCGGTGGGTGATTCGGTGTGCGGTGCGTGGAGGATCGTGCCTTTTTTACAGCTTGCATGCGCGAGCCGGATCCACTGCACGCCGCCCGGCCGGCCCATAGCTTTTGCAGAGACCCAGCCAGCGAGCCAGCCGGCCGGCCGGCCGGTGGCCTCAGTGGAGCTAGCATCCAATGCTGAGGGCTAGCTGCCTGCTGCTGCAGCTCAGGCTGCCGCTGCGCCACCACCAGTCTCTCTCCAGTCCAGCACCACCAGTAGTACTACTACCACCACAACCATGCAGCTGGGCTAGAGGGAGGCCTAGAGCCTTGTGTTGGTGGTGTTTAGATGTTGAAATTGTGAGGTTGAATTTGGGAGTAAGATGCCACTTCGTAATCATTACGCTACTGTAGCATTTTGTTTGTATTTGTGAAAAATTATCCAAAAATTGATTAATTAGGCTTAAAATGTTCGTCTCGCAGAGTACAACAAAACTGTGCAATTAGTTTTTGATTTCATCTACATTTAGTACTCCATGCATGTTATGACATTTTGATGTGATGGGGAATCTTCTTTTTACGTAGTGTATTTGGGAGTTGCTTTTTGGAAACTTTTGGGAAGCCAAAGTGAATCCTGGGGGCGTATCATATTCCAGATACCATGCCTGGTGAAACTGATGAAATGGTGACCGGTCACAATTCATGCTCACCAATTCACATACCACCATGGCACCATCGAAGCATCATCGTGTACCGATCTGACGAACACGGTGACTTGAAAATCAGCTCGAAGCATTCCGGCAATGTGGGTTCAGGAAATGGTGGGGCATGAAGAGGATGCTAGAGTAAAAGTAGTTCTTGGCAGGTCGATCAGATCCGTCAGTGTAACAGGAATCCCAGCAGCATAGGATTACCGATCACTACAGTAACAAGTAACGCTAGGCTAAAGGAAGCCAAACGTGGCGGAAAAAGCCTCTGGGAGAGGCAGTAGTA
>OAMR01000103.1:2645988-2670151 GCA_900205405.1 Echinochloa crus-galli
TATCTAGGGACGACGTACCCTATACAGAAAAGACAGGATCATCAGTATATGTTTGTCATGTATCTGAGATGCATCAGGTGGGCCTCTCGATTACCCTTGTAACAAACATTATTTCTCAGAGCGAGTGAGACTCGATCGTTGACTCGTGCGTTCATATCGACCCGATTTTAAAACTACGTACGCGTATACGCTTTTCTGAGCTCAGTCCAACTCTGAATAGAGTCTATGTTAGAATTGAGATGTTGAATTTGGGAGTAACATGTCAATTCGTAATTATTGCGCTACTGTAGCATTTCGTTTGTATTTGTGAAAAATTATCTAAAAATTGATTAATTAGGCTCAAAATGTTCGTCTCGCAGAGTACAACAAAACTGTGCAATTAGTTTTTGATTTCATCTATATTTAATACTCCATGCATATTATGATATTTTAATGTGATAGGGAATCTTCTTTTTGCATAGTGTATTTGGGAGAAGAATTTGGGAACTAGACATGCCCGTTGTGTTGTGCGCGCGTGCAGGGCCCACCAGGCGGTGCCTCGCTTCGGCGCTAGCTGAAGTCTGAAGCCCACCACTTGGTCTTCTACAGTTCCATTTCCTTCGTCAGAAACTGGCAATTGTTGCCACTCGATGATCACCTGAGGATTATCCTGGAGCTTCTTTATTTCTCCTTTGTGTGACACCTGAGGATCTTTTTTTTTGACACGACACCTGAGGATCTTGGGTAGGAGTACGTACATGTTTTGTTTGCACATGGGTATGTGCTGGTGCTGGCCGTCCATTCAACACTATATAGTGGTCTATAGAATCGATGGAATGAATGATTGCCAGTGGTATAATTTTTTCAGCGAAGGAAGAAACTGCATGCCGACAGAAAAGCCATACTCTCTCCGTCCCTAAATAATTGTCTTTCTCACTTTTCAAAAAATAATTTTGATTAATTTTATATTAAAATATGTTAACATTTATGATGCATAATTAGTACCATTAGATAGATCTTTTGATCTAGTTTTTTAACAAATATTTTTGAAGATTAAAATGTTACACATATTTTTTACAAATCGAATCTAAATCGTGGCACGAAAATCAACGACGACAATTAAAAAGAGACAGAGGGAGTAGGTACTACGGCGATCTCTCTAATTTCTCACTTAACATTAACATGGCCATAAAGCATGAAGGCGACATGGTGAAAGTCCATGCTAGATTGCTAGTGGACAGTATGCTAGTGGTACGAGCTCCAAGCTATATACTGCAGAGAGAGAGAGTGAAGGGTGGATTAGTGAGGGAAGGGGCATTTTGGGGAGAAGACTGAAGAGGGAGCTCGACAGCTACGGGAGACGTGGGTGGCGATGGCATATCGCATCTCTCTCTCTGGTCAAGGACTTTGACTACGGACCTGAGAGCGGTGACAGCCGAGACTGTCAGGCTTTTTCTGACACCAAAAGGACAAATCCATACGTTCACCACCGCCTGTGCCCACCCAAATCATCACCCTGCGTGGACACCTAATCAGGATACACCGTGGCCCGGTTTAGCCCTACCTGATCCTCTTTTTTGAGATGTTTACAGGAAATGCTCTATAGTCTACTTCACTAGGGTAGCATGGAAGCTACTATGTTATATGCAAACTAGATCCATTATTAAATCAGAACCAGCTTACCAACCGAAAAAAAATGCAAGTTCTTTTGTCTTATAACAGTTCATATTTCTCCCATTATTTTTACAAGTTACCCCATGACATTATTTTTTCTGAAGCTTATATTTATTTATTTACCATATTCTTTAAGCAATTATTAATGGTTCTCTTAGCATGACTGTGAAGGACTAAATAGGATACAACTCCACAATAAATTAAAATCCTAGTGCTATCAATGGTCACCTCCTGAGGTTCCGAGTGCTTTCAGTGGAATTATATACTCCCTTCATCCAAGTTGTAGTTACCTAAGTTTGGTAAGTCAGACTTATCTAATTTTAATCAAATTTATAAAAAAATATATAGAGACATACAATATCAAATGAATTTACTTTTACAATATGTTTTATGTACAAGTTCATGAAACTTTTACAATATGTTTTATGTACAACTATAGTTTAGAATAGAGAGAGAGTAATTTCCGAAGGTAACTCGAGGAGTAAGCAAAAAATCCATAATCAATTAAACTAATTAATCTAAATTTGGTCTAGATAAAATCAAAGTAAATTATAATTTAGAACAGAGAGTATTTTCTAGTGACGTGTGTGCCTCACCTTCACCTTGTATAATTAACAAGAAAATTATCACGACTTCACCTTCCAACTTCCTTTCCAACCAGTCTTGCTCATCCATCCGCTGTTCTCCCCGTCCCAGCAAAGGTGAGTGGCAAGATTGATAGCTGATCGCTGCAATGGCTAACCACCCCAGTCCAATCCCATCCAGCGGCGCGCGGCCAACAAACAACTGCTCAAGTTCCCAGCACCAGCAGGACGTCCTCCCTTCTGCCGCGCGACGTGTAGCGTTGCTGGCGCGAAAAGACCTGGCTGCCCCTCCCCCGCTGGCTGTGTTGAGAAGAGCCAGTGAGGAGAGAGAGAGAGAGAGAGAGAGGCGATGGCGCGCGGACCGGACGGGACAAAGGGCCACCAGGGAGGCCTCTGGTCCTTGGACGGGGGAGGGTCGGGATCAGAGATGATGCATGGGCGGAAACCGACAACGCAGCGGTCCACCCGTCTCCAGCTCCGGCTCCGGCCACGCACGCACCCGTCTCCTCTCTCTCTACCCCATTTCTCTCTCTCTCTCTCTCCTAGTAGGAGGAGGAGTAGACCGTAGACCACGCTACGACCGACGTACCCACTAGCTCCCTACCCCACAGCCACCGTTCCGGCGAGGGCATTTTCGTCATTGCGTCGACGGGCACCCCGCTTGGCGCCAGTATGTAGTTTTCGCTTGCAGCGCATGCACGCGTGTAGTACTGGATGCACTTCGCTGCGGCGAGTACGCGAAAGGCTGGGGCTCAGGCTCAGGATACGTGAGGGTTGTCCCTTTTCCTGAAGCCTGATGGATCCCTTTGGTAAAGCCAAGCGAAGTGGAGAAAAAGGAAACAGGTGGCCGGCCAGCTCCTCAAAGCTGTTTTACATACGTTCTCGCCAACCCCATGCATGCACACCGGATCAAGAGCGACGGACAAATCACGCGACGAGGTAGCTACAGATGGAGGTGGAGCTATCACTATCAGCTGGTCAATTTTCCATGCATTATGCATATATCTTTGTCATGAAAATCGGACTTTCTTGCTGATTTATTTAAAAAAAAACTTTCTTCCTGATCAAAGCAGGGATAATTTAGCAGAACTATATATGCATGCATGCTCTCCTTGTTCGTGGTTTCTCATCTTTCTTTTTTTCTCTGATAAAAAAACATAGGACATTGGCAGGGAGTTTTAACATTCTGTAAATATGCACAAGATACTACTGCTTTAAATACTAATTAGGCCTCCGTTATTTTGTGAAATCTACGTTATTAGTTTATCTATATGCATAATGCATATGATTTGGTTAAAACTAAAAAGATGGCTTATGTTTACCGAGGAAAAAAATCCATGTATCTACTAATACATGCTCGCCGCCCTGTTCGTTTGGATTGTTTCCAGCGAGCCAACAGTGTTTTTCTCTCAGCAAAAACCAGCCAGCCACCGGCCACCAACCAGCAGTGTTTTTCTCTCAGCAAAAACCAGCGCCAGTCACCAGCCACCAGCCAAACGAACAGGGCAATTTGTGCTGTGGTAGCCATCATACAGCAGTAGTAGTGTTGACTGTGTTTAGCTATAAATGTCAGTTTGCTTAAAACAATAAACCCAGACGATCGAGAAGGGTCCGGTCCGGGCCGGGGCTGCGGAATTAAACACGCGGCAGCCGGTGCATGCGGTCATGCGCGGGTGTCTCGTACGTGTCGGCGCCTAGCCCGGCCACGGTGTCCAACGCGCGCCGGACCGCGCTATACGTACGCGCGCCCTTATTGATGATGATCGCCTCACGAACGCACGCATGCATCAAATCATTCGCAGTCTGCTGCCTTCCTTCATCTGGCCGGGCACTACCGCACAGGCACAGCACGACGCCGGCGCCGGCCGCCGTGTCGATCGACGGCGGCCATATATGCATATTGTGGTCGGCCGCCGCCGCCGACGCTAAGAACGACGGTTACGTGTGCGTACAAGCTCATATGAATCGTGGCAGCGCCTATCGTCGTCGATGGATCCGTGACTCTACTGTTGGTGTAGTGCCTGCCTGCATGTGTGGCCGATATGAACGTACGTACACTACTCCTGCGCTATACGTACAGTGTATGGACAGCGAACGAGATTGTAGCTAGTAGGCCAGTGGCGATGCTCGACCATAGCAACTTTTCAAAGGCCTCGCTTTTCCTTCGCTTGGGTGATGATAAGTACTCCGTATGTATTAGATCGTGGACGGTGCGTGTACAGATATCGATCTGATACCTAAGACTACGAGATCTACTACGATTCCAACGTGAGAGTGCGTGCCTGAGTGGCAGGAGAGAAGAAATAAATAAAATATTACTCTTTCTCTCTTAGATTATACACACCATTTTAAAATGTAGATTATTTGACCTTTTGACTCTAAGTTTGACCCTTCGCATTGTTCAAAATTTTATGTAAATTATTATATTTTTAGTGGTGACTTGTTTTATTAATAAAATTTTTAAAAATCTCTTAAATTTGACTATATTTTTATAATTTTTTTAAAATAATACGAACGGTCAAACTTAGAGTAAAAAAATCAAACGAACTATAATTTAAAATGAAGGGAGTACTTACTATATACAATGATTACTATATATATGCACGGAGATACGGTATGTACACAAGGGCCATTAGTATGGAGAGGCGTGTGTACGTACTGCTATGCACAGAGAAATCGGTAAAGCATCTCTCTGGAGTCTCGATCGGCCGTGTTTCTATGCTGGGATCCTGGGAAGGGGAGAGGAAACCCAACCGAAACCTCGGACGTACTCGTTGTCTTGTATGAACGCAACATATTGTTGACAAATTACACCCGAAAAGCTCTCTTTTGTACTGCAGTACGTCTTATACACATCTAGATGTGTATAAGAGACAGATACTACGCACCTCCAAAAAATTTTCTTCTAGTCACAGCCGCCTCCACCAAGGAAGCAACCAATCCAAACATCTCCTTATTTACATCTCATCGGCCGTCGTCTTCGCCGGAGCTAGCCGGCCGGCCGGGTTGCACGTCCTTGCACACAATGCGAATGCTAGCTGCTAGGGTGTCAAATGCGCTTCGATCACACCATGATGAACGAGCCGGCGGCCGGCTTTGTCAACGACGATCATATCGGCGGCGCAGCGGGGCGGTCAGCGGGAGGCGGAGTCGCCGCTGCGGTGGTCGGTGACGAGCGCGTGGATGGCGCCGGAGAGGCTGTTGACGGCGGAGATGAGGCCGGCGAAGCCCTGGCGGCGCACCTCCGTGCGCTGCTCCTCCAGCCGCAGCCGCCGCTCCTCCAGCTCCAGGACCTCCCGGTGCCGCCGCTCCCGCTTCTCCTCGCACGCCACCAGCGTCCGCGCCAGCACTGTCGCGCTCCGTACCACGCTCGAGCCCAGGCGGTTCAGCCGCCGCCGCTTCGGCTCCGGCTCCTCGCCGTCGTCCTCCGACCCCTCCTCCTCCCCGGACTCCGACGACCCCGTCAGCTCCTCGGCTACACACACAGATAGACACCAAAAGAACGTAACATTATTAGCAGCATCGATCATCAGTCGCAACAAGCTAATAATACTTAACTGGTTGATGCATGAGCTCGACATTAAAAAAAAGCGTCAGAAAATGCCCAGGTTTTGGCAGTACAAAACGAGCTAGATGTGCGTGATCGAAAGAACAATAGGTGCTTTTTTGCTAGTTCGTTGCATGCTTGCACAGCTGCTGCTCCAAGGTTTCAGGCTTTACAATTGGATCTTGCCAACGCCTTTACAAAGTGATGGCGACCTTTGTTTCTTTGCAACAAGCTAGCCATGGAATTATTTTTTAACCTCTGCAAGTAAGCTGTAAACGTAAACCCCCTATAACAATAATATTAAACTATATAGCATCTGTGAAAACTATATAGCTTTATTCTCCCATCAGCAGCAAGCATTATCACCGCTGCCACCCTCCCGGGAAGAACCCACAGTAAAAAGTTAAAAGCCACCCCCCGCCAAGTAAATAATTACACCAGCGGGCTCAATGTTTGTACGCGATCTCCCCCAATCATAACGGCCTGGCTCTAAACCGCGCGCCGGGAGAGCACGTCCGTCAGCGCGTCGAACACCTCGGGCGCCAGGTTGGTGGGGAGGTTGCGGTCCTTGCGCTCGTGCCGCTCCATGGTCCAGTAGGACGGAACGGCAGCGCCCACGCCGCCGCCGCCGGGGGCCGCGGCGGCGGCGGCGGTGGCAGTGGCGGCGGTGCGGGTCTCGTAGTCGCGGACCTTCTTGTAGTCGCGGAGGAGGTTGTCCCACTTGTCGTTGCACTGGTTCTGGCTGCGGAGGCAGCCATGGTTCCAGCAGTAGTTCTCCACCCACTTCCACCGCTGCTCCGCCGAGCGCGGCGTCGTGGGCGACCCCACCGCCGCCCCGTGCGCCGCGTGGCCGTGGCCGTGGAGGCCGCCGGCGCGGCGGTCGTCGTCGAGCCGCTTGGCCGTGATGAGGATGAGCGTCTCGTGGAGGGTCCAGTTGCCCTTGCGGTAGTCCCGCGGCGCGGACGCCGGGGACGGCGGCGGCGGCGCGGGCGCGGACGCCGGCGAGGGCGGCGTCAGGTGTCCGCCATGCGCGTGCGGGTGCGGGCGGAGCAGCGCGAGCGGGGACGCCGCGGCGGACGAGGACGGCGAGGGGTCGGAGGAGCCGGCCGACATGGGCGCCGCCGCCGCCGCTGTCTTGGCAACGTTGTTGGCCGACATGGGCTGGCTGATGAGCCGGCGGCCGCGCTACGGCGTTGGCGTTTGTGGGGTTGGCGCGGTGGCGCTGGGCATTGGTGGTGTGGTTGGGTTGGGTGCGGGAGCGCGGGCGACGGGGCACCCCTCCCGTATTTACATGCCACGGCGTTATGTGAGTGAGGAGCAAGGTCAGTGCAGGCAGGCAGGGGCGTTTCAGCTCAGCTCTCAGCTAGCTGGGTGAGTGAGTGGGTGTGAGTGTGCAGTGCAAGGCTAGGCTATACGAGTGTGGCAGGGCGCTCCATGTGAGTGGGGGCTGCCTGCGCCGCTGCGCTGAGCTGAGCTCCACACCTCACCTCCCTCTCCCCTCTTGTGAGGGACGGACGGTGGCAGAGCCAGCTCGCCCAGCCCAGCAGCAGCATCCACGCTCACTCATCTCTTTCCCCTCCCATCTCCTGCTCATTTCCCGCGGTTTCTATTCAGTTTTTTTCTTTTTCTTTTATACCGGTAACTTACTAGCTTGCTTAGGGCTTTGCACTACTAGACAAAAGCCAAAAAGGACCAGGGGTTAATCGAAGTCGTGCCTCACTGCTTTGCTAGCCTAATCATTTGCCAAACGGAACAGATAGGCGGCGTGTACGCTAACGACTACGTGGGTCTGATCGATCGATCACTGATCACTCTAGTAATCTAGCACCACCGGGTGTGGGTGTCAGGCGTGTCGTCCTCATTTCCGGGCAGGGCCGGGCCGGGGCCCCTCGCACTCCCAGCAGTGTCCGGCTCCGGCCGGCCGGCCACGCCATTTCTTTCGTCTATACCGAGAAGCTAGACACAGATCGAGCAGGGTTGTGTTGTGCCCCCGGGCCCTGTTCCGCCTAGGAAAAAGGACTAACTGTTCCCGACTGATTGTGCGTGCTTGTACATATGCGGAGGGTAGTAGCATGCAGCGCCGGCAACAGTCCCTGCACGAGAGCCGCTGTGCGTGACGCGTCCTTTTAGTTTGGACGTGCTCGGAATATAGCTAGCAACCACGCCGTGTCCCTCTCTCCGATGTCGCGTGAACGAAAAAGAAGCTTGAGAAATCCACCACCGTCTTGTGTTCGTGTCGTGTCGTGTCACCTCACCCCCAAAACACATGCCATTTCCGTTGGTTGAGGTTTTCTTTTTAACTTAAAAAAATGAAACGAGGAGCCTTTTTCGCCGGTGCTCCGGCGGCTATTGCTGGGGATTTTGCATGCACACATGAATCTAGCACTCGATCTCAGAGGGGAAATGTGCATGGCAATGATGTACTCTACTTGGCAAAGTCCATCCCCACAAGCTGCAGGGCACTTGTTTTCTAAACTGGAAGTTTTCAAGGCTCTTCGAGGCAGCAGGGACGGAAGCACCCTTCTCTGTACATATATAGGCTGAGGTCCACCATTCCTCCAGAAAGAAATTCTAATCGTAGACGCGGCGCTCTGGCCTTTTGCCGCATCATCTACTGGGCAGTGGGCACACGGTGTTTTTTAGTTAGTTTTTGATGTGGTGCCTAGCCACAGAATGAGGGGCGAATGAATGGGAGGAATGATCACTGATCCCTATAGCGGCGGAATCGCCCTAGTGTGCCAAATTGGTCACCACTCTAAAGTCTAGGCATCGCTAGCCGGAGCAATCACTGGGGAACATTCTTCACCAGATCTTGGCTTTTTGCTAGCTCCGGGGCGTAGATTAAGAGACTTTGAGTGGTTGCCTTTTGCGGCATAAAGAAACGGATGGAGCTGAAACGCAAAGCCTTTGGGCCGAAAATGAAGTGAAACTGAATGGATGGGTGGGTGCAGCGGGGAGGTACGCCGGGATCGCGGCCCAGCTTGCCGTCTTTTGTGCTGGTGCGTGTGTGACGCGGTGGGATCTGTGGGTGAGTGAAACGCTCGCTCTGAGGAGTGGTGTTGTTGCAGTTGCGAATGGCGATGCGTTGTGTATGGGTATGGCTTTTCTCGCGCGGGATACGCGACTCAGCTGGGCCTCAAGCCCAAGAACACAAGAAACATGAAGTTCACTAGGCCCCTTTGGCTGTGCTAAAAAAAACAAAAAAGAAAAATAATGTAAATTGGAGGTGCGGGGAATCGAACCCCGTGCCTCTCGCATGCGAAGCGAGCGCTCTACCATATGAGCTACACCCCCATTGTGAGAGGTTCGTAAAGTTTGTTTTATATATAGATTAATATTCATCCGTTGCTTATCTCCTTTTTTCCCGGTGGACGTTGCTTGTCATATTATCTGTGTCGTCCCGTTTCCAGTTTTTCACCGCGTGTTATATCGGAAATCGGCACGTTTCAGGATTTACATGCATTCCCGTCCGACAGACAATGACAGATCAACTGTTGCTATTTCATCGGGATTCAATAGATCTTATCGATCGTTCAGCTAGGCTAGGTATCGGAAAGGGGAAAGCAAAATGCGTCGTATGACCACTAAAAATTGTCAAGCTGAACCCCTCCAAATTATATGTTGGACAAAAGTTTCATCCACCGTTAAAATTGCAGCTACCAACTGGTCCCACGCCAAGTTCACACTCGTTCGTCTCAAGGTACAGGCGCCATGGCAACTCGAAAAAACATGGGGCCATTGCCGTGTAGGGACACCTCCCTACTTTACTGGCAGAAATAAGATTAGATAGAATCTTAGGCACATTCGGAAGCACATGATACCATATCCATACAGGATGCAATGAACCAGCTGATACCCAACAACAGATTGATGTCTGATTACTTCAATCATATGCCCAGCGATTTCCATGGCTTCTGGTGTGTAGCTTTCCCCAAGCACTAGTATGGTACAGGCTACAACCTACAAATGAATGTTTCAAGGTCAAACAATTATTTCTTGCCTTTTACAGACCTTCCGTTGGAGAATAACAACCATCACATTCATCGATCTTGCCCATCGAAGCTCAATCAGCTATACAATTGAGTGCTACACAAAAATAATTTGGGTTTCCCAATGGACTACTTTCTATAGATACAAGGAATGCTCGTCAATAGACTAGCTTCGACAGAACCTACAAATATGTAATGCGCATTCCTAAAGCAAAAATCATGCTGCTGCAGATCTCTCATTGTCAGGGCCTTCTATATTCAAGGCTTGCAATAACTTCGGCCAGGATTCGGGTATGCCACCAGGTAGATTGAACTCCAAAAGTTTCCCCCGTGCTCTGTAGAATTCCTCCACTGGTTCAGTCTGCAAATATTGATAGCTCACTTGGTAAGGATATGATGACACGGCAGCAAACATGCTACAGTCAAGCACAGAACCTTCAAAACAATAATGACCCAATGGAAAATTATTTGTGTGATGTCTGTGTTGGCTACTTACTAAATCTGAAACAATTATCAAAACATCTAACTGTAAATTCGTCTTATAAGTAACATTAGTATTTGAGCTGAATGCATGTTCCATGATTTCACACGTTCTTAGCTAAACATTTTTAAAATAAAAGAATATGGCTAACTGACCTATATATCAGTGACAAACAATCATTTTCTGCACTAGCACATATGTATTATTCAGATCGCATAAATGTACATAACTAAGCAAGCTAAAACTCTCATAAAGCAATCTCAGGCCATTTAAACATACCAAATCATGGTACACACGTAACCGCTCCTTTACCACCTCTTCAGTATCATCTGGTCTTGTAATTAGCTTTGATTCACATTGTGGAGGAGGCAGCAGTGGAGGCATGTGCATCCGAGGTCCTCCATTCTCACCCTCAATATCAATAGAGGCCACATTGAAGTTTCCTCCACACTGGCTGCACATCCTTCTACCAAGGCATTTTGCAATCAGAGCTTCTTCTCTGAGCTTGAGATTGATCACCAAATCAATATCTGTGACTCCTTCAAGTATTTCCTAACAAAGCACGGGATACAAATAATATCAGGAAATAGTGTCAAGGCATTTTGGCTAATGAAATTTGGCTTGTCAGCTTTGAGACAACTATCAAGTTAAAGGAAGTAACTGAATCGAGGAGATTACAAAGGTACTAACATACTGAGATACTGTGACTAAGAACGTCACTATGATCAAGCTACATGCTATTGGTCCCAAACAGCACATAAAGCACAGCCCCAGAGACTATAAAAACTCCAGAGAAAATACGAGTGAAAAATGCTTCCTGTAAGAGGCAAGTATGTGTTCTTGCATACTTACGGTCAGGTCAAATAACTAGCTCACCGCTTGTCTTATGGTCCGAGGAAAGCCATCAAGGATGAATCCCAATTCACCCTTCTCTTCTCCCTCTTCCAGGCGTCTTGACAGAAGATTTATGATGATCTCATCAGACACCAGTTTTCCATGATTGACAATCTCAGCAAGCTGGAAAAGCACACAAACAACACTATAAAGAAAATGGAACCGATCAAAGAGGTGGAGGAGCAACAAAAGGTTCTTCTGGTCTATGTAGAATTGAGTTCAACATGGTTATCGTCTAAGTATGACTAAGCTACAACGCTAAACCATTAACTTTGTCTTTACATTTAATTTAGTGAAGCAACAAACAACCTATGGAACCACTTCTAGTCTTTACAAGCTTGATGAAAGGGATTATGAAGTACGTATTTCTTTCCTGAGATTCTGCTACGAATCAACTCGTTGTTTTCTATTAGCAAAGCAATTCATCATGAAAAACGGCCAGCAGCTTCATGATCTGTAGTGCTTCCTGTGTAAGGAGCATTGCATAATGACAAATTGTGGAGAACCTAATTTCAGTGTTGACGAGCTGGTTAAAAATGGAGAACCTAATTGTACAGCGATGGGCTAGTAGCACTTTTGCGATCTATGCACGCGAAACACGATTGTTTGGAGCTTAGTAGTGAATTAGCACTAGATGCACAGGATCAATCTATCTATCTAACTAATCTTGGTGTCTGGTTGCCCGTGAGATTTATCCAAGAGGCGGGCCTACCTGCTTGGAGAAGGGGCCGGGTGAGGCCAGGGCGTCGCGGACCAGGTCGCCGGTGGCGATGTGGGGGACGTCGAGCAGCTGCGAGAGGCGGCTGGCGTAGGTGCCCTTCCCCACCCCGGGGCAACCCAGGAACACCCACTGCACGCGCCTCCCGTCCTCCCGATCCCGCCCCTTGAGCCCGGTCGCCGCCGCTCTCACCCCAGCCGCAGCCGCAGCCGCCTCCTTCGGCTGCGCCGCCGCCGAAGCAGCAGCCAGGCTCCGCCGGGACGCCGCGGCGCAGGCCTGGATCGCGCGAGAGATCCCCGCCATCTCGCCGACTCGGGGGACGAACGAGCAGGGCCGAGGCAGAGATATTTCTCGAGTTTTTTTTTTTCTTTCTTATGCCGAGCGCTCGTGAGTTTCGTGTTCGAGTCGAGTCTTCGAGTTCGACACGCAGGAGAGAGAAGAGAGGGGTGTCAGCCTGTTAGGTACAACGGCACGGGATATGGGTCGATGACGAGTGGGCCCGCGTGTGGGCTTAGGTTTGAGCGGTTGTATTGTATCACGTGCGTAATTGTATCGCCGTCGGCTTTGGAGGAGGTGGTGGGGATGCTATCTACGTGGAATCTTGCGAGATTCTCCTTGTTCTTCCTGAGGTGGGGATGCTATCTACGTCGACTCAGGCATTCAGCTGGCTGCCCGGGATTTCTGAGAAACCGGCCACACACGACACACTCATATTCGAGAAATCTTCAACCACCTCAGGGAAAATTGTCTAGATGAGATGTCATGGGCCATGATATAAGGGTGTTTGGATAATTTTTAGTCCCGTGACTAAAATGAGTCAGCTAAAAATTTTTAGGGTTTGGATACCCAGACTAAAGTGAGATCTAAAGAGCATTAAATTCCAAATTTACTCTATTTCCTCTCTCTTCTCTCTCCTTTTAGTCATTTTTTAGTTGGGTCTTCCCTACTAGAGACTAAACTAATTTTAGTCACCTTTTAGTCCCACCTATTTAGGAATTTAGTCCCTCAAAGTGACTAAAATTAGTCAGACTAGTTTTAGTCACCCAATCCAAACACCCCCATAGAATGTGCATGTTTTTCGAAGAGCTTTTAGATGTTTTTGTGTTGCGTTATGTGTTTGAAGGAGATAGGATGTTTTAATGATCAAAGGATCAGTACAATGCGCTTGCAAAGTACTACGCTTAACATGTGCTCGGTACGATGCCTTGTTGGCATTGAAACCTTTTTACACTTGAGTCACGGATGACGTATTCAAGTGTTGTATGTACTCCGTATCAATTGGACAAGGGACAGACTATATGCGCTTTGATGCATTTACCTTTTTTCCCCTTTGAAGAAAAGTTTCGAGATCAGATTTTCCGTATTTTACATTCTGTAGTATATGAGACATGTTGCTCTTCATTCCCACTCTTCGAATGATTCCCATTTGTCCATGTGTTTTAGGTGTCATAGCACTATAGTAATTGAGTGCAACCGAGTTAAATGTTTCTATTTCTTTTACTTCACAGAAAGAAAAATTCAAAGCTTAGATCGAGTGATTTTCACAAATTCACCAACATTTGGGGCTAGTAGTCACAAGATCATATATGTTTATAGAGTAGAATTAAGGTGAAGGTCAAGCGTAAAGTGGACCTAAAAGATTTAGCTTGCATAAAGAGATGGGCGGTTTCCTTATATTTCAACTTGCAAATATGAAAGTGCGAATCATAACATATCTCATCTCGTGACAATGTTAGCTATCGAGCACGAGTCCAGTACAATATTATATCACATCTACTTGTTAAAAAAAAATATCATCTAGTTCTCAGTAAGGATCGCGCATTTTCCACCTGTACGAAGCATAATCAATATCTTCTCTTCTTCCAAATTTTCGATCAAGCAGACACCCAACTAGAACAATTATCACATCCAAACAAACCACGATATTTTTTTTTCATAGAAGAGTAACATTGTTCTTGAGTTCAACTTCAGGGCGATGAAGATCATAAATTGATCTCGACTTATTACAAATAAGATAGTACGCAACATATTATTTAGGGGACAATATAAGATTGTGCAATCCTCTGCGCACGCTGACTAGGAATGTTCACGGCTTCTTTGCCCCAATCTGAAGAAGCACCGAAGCGAACAAATCAACCCAAGGCATAACGGGGCGCAGCTGCTTCAAGCTCAGGTCCTGCAAATCTGCAGAGGAGCCACAACTCCGGCCACCTCCTCCCACGCCGCGACCTGGACTAGGTCCGGGACGCCCTTCTGCTTCAGGAGGCGCTTCCTACATTCCTCGGCGGCGGCGAGGCCCGACGAGTAAGCGCCGTGCACGGACCCGGAGTGATCCGCGCTGGCTGCCTCACCGGCGAAGTACATGTTCTCCACGGGGGCAGAGAACCTCGCGCATACGTCGGCCGGCTTCCCGACCAGGTCGCACGAATAGGATCCAAGAGAGTTCGGGTCAGAGCCCCAGCGTGACACCAAGTACTTTGTCTGCAAGAGCAAAAAATCAGCAAATGAAAATGAGTCAGTCACATGAACAATCATTCAGAAACTGCCAGATATAGTAGACTGAAACTGGTGGCATTTGCAGCTGACAACTTACAGGTTCAGTAGCATCTGGAAGCATCTTCTTCAAGTGAGAGACAACCAAATCGACAGCTTCCTTGTCCGACAGTTTCTCCACTTCCTGGGCGAACCTTCCAGCAGCCATGTACACGAGGACCGGATTGCCGGTGGCCTTGTGGAGGTTCAGGAAGTATCCACAAGCTTTAGGCGTTGGGCCAACCACTCCCAGCACCTCAACGTTGGGCCAGAAGACTCTGTCGAAGTGCATGGCAACCTTGTTCTCCGTGCCAACACCGAGGTCTGCGATGGCAGAGCTTTTCCATGGGGGTAGTTCAGGCTCGAACTTGATTATGTTCGCCTTGAGCACCCCGAGTGGCACAGTGATTATGCAAGCGTCGGCGTAGTACTTCGTGCCATCTTCAGTAGTGACCTTAACTCCATTGTATTGCCGGGTAATTTTGGTAACCCTATATACAATAGTTGTACAATAAGCGTTTCCCTTTCAGACATACAGAATGAAGTTTCAAATGTTTAGTGCTAGAGTACAATCCAACAAGATCGTTGAAAAAACAAACCTTTGATTGAGCCTGATGTCAAGACCTTGAGCAAGAGCCTCAATAACAGGATAGTATCCATTTACCATCAGTCCATGTCCACCAGTAAGAACACATTCCTGCAGATCGGAAAAGGAAGGAATTAGCCAGACTCCTCAGGCCAAATTTGTCCCACTGAACTTAAATTTCTACAGAATGCTACATTCAACTAAATGGTTTGACTAAAACTATGCTCCAGGGCATCGCACTAACCTGATCCCAGTTTTTCAGAGATATTTCATCTGCATCTGCAGCAAACCATGCCTCAAGCCGGCAGACACACCATTGCAAGACCTGATCATCTAGTCCTTCTAGCCTACAAAAGTGGCAACCATGTCAGTCAAGTACTATCCAAAGAGCAGATTTTCGTGATTTATATTAAATTTTAATGACACTATGACAGTGTGCTACAAGAAAAATTACTTTAGCTGGGGGTGCCTCTCAAACACAATAGAAATTGCCTGCAGAAGGGGCATGTCATGTTCCTGCTCATCACGCACTTTCACTGTCTGCAATGGCAACACATCACAGAGTGAGCTTAGTCTTAAAGAAGCACCAAAAAGTACTACACATGAATTAGTTCACTCTGTACCTCTTCAAGAATTCTTTCAAATGTTTCCCCGACTTTATCAACCGTCTCCTTTGGGACCTGATTTCCATCCTTATCAAAGAGAGCATAACTGCAGAGGAATCAATTAACGCGATGAGATGCAAGAAAAACATGACATGGAAATTGAATTTGAGTGTATGAGACAATACACACCTTTCTAAATCATGATCATACAGAACAGAGTTGTCATCGCTGGTGCGATATAACCTCAGCCCAAGATAGCCGATCAATGGTGCCAGTGAATTCTCGTTACACACACCGTGCAACCTGAATTTGACAAAACACCAACAAAAAAAAAGGTAAGTAAGAGCTTATACTGGCAAACTCTTCAACGGTCATGTTGAGTAATTCATGTGAAGGAAACTAACCATGAGGCTCCCATATCAATTGGGCATCCAAATGAGTAATCAGTATGAACACGTCCACCAATACGATCTCTGGACTCCAGAACAGTCACCTGATCATGCAGAACTCAGAGTCAGTCACACTAACACACACTACAGATGAGCTTTATTGTAGATGCAAGTCCATCACTCAACAATTACCTTAAATGAAGAATTGGAGAGAGCACGAGCAGCTGCAACGCCTGAGATGCCACCGCCAATCACGATGACGGATGGAGGCGACGTGCAACGCCTCTCAATGGTTGGGAGCAAAAGGCCTGAATTTTCAGTTTTTAATCAGCGTTCAATTCAAAGGGAATCAGATGATAAGAAAATATTATGAATTTCCACAACTCCCTGCACCAACTAGCTTATAAACTACCCTAAAAAAACTAGCTTACAAATGCTTAGTAATCGTGAATATGTCAGCATCTAAATAATAAGAAAAACTGCTCTAAATGTCCTATGAAAAAAATCCCTATCGTCTACACAACAGCATACGGAACAAATAAAATTCATAAAAGCGGGGCGATCGCGAATAAAATATCTGAAATTCGTAAAAACAGGGAGATCGAGAAGTATTTCAATTACCTCCAGTTTTGAGGCCATCGGGATCCATAACCGCCGCTGCCGCCGCCGACACAAAGGTAGAAGGAGAGGAGACGAAAGAGGAACGAGCAACAGAAAGTTCCTCCGTCCCCGTACACGCAATCGCGAACACGAGCGCAGTTTACAAGAGATTACTACTACTACTTAAATTAGAATTACTACTAATACTACGTATGGGAATCGAGAGGAAGAAGACGAAGACGAGGAGGCCGTCCTGGCGGCGGGCGACGTCGGAGCAGCGGCGGTGCGCGTAGCAGCTCATACCCCTGTCTGGCTCCAAACCGGCAAAATCTCGTACCCCACGCACAGCAGGATCTCCCTCTCGATCGATCTCCCGATCGGCAGCACGAGAATTCGAGGGACCGATCCGGTGGAGGGAGGAGAAGATATTTTTTCTTCCTCTCTGTCCGGTGTGTGTGTTTTACGGGATGATGGTGTTTGCGGCTACGCTTCCTGGATCTGTGGCTTTGGTGATCTTAAAGGCAAGGGAATTAGGGAGATGGGCTTTAAATAGACGCGCGGGGGCGCGGGGAGGAGAGGAAGTCGGCAACGACACGGCGGGCGCGTTGCTTCTCCGTAGCCGCGCGGGTGTCCCGGTTCCGAGTTGCGTTTCGTTTCGTTTTTCTTTTTTTAGCCGGCCGACGCCTTTTCTTCTATTTTGCGTCCAGCGAGCTCGTGGCAAATTTGCCTGGCTGCAAAATTGCTGGCTGCCTTTATAGAAGTCAAGAGTGTTTGTGTGGCTAACCTGCGTGATGGCGCACCAGAATAGAATAGGGATAGGAATTAACTGCATGCTGTAGCGTAGGATGGTAACAGCGGATTGGATGCGATTGATCCGGGTCACTTGATCGAATTGTTCCCGGATATGCAGATATTATGGGTACTTGCAAGATAATAGGGTTCAATTTGGGAGGAAAAGAGCCCACCATGGTCTCATCGAGCATCGAATGGTCGTGCCAAATGGTCTGCAGCTAGCTGCAACTGTACATGTTTATTTTACCTCAGTTTTTCAGTAGCGTACCCCGTGTTAGTGTAACACACTGGCCCAACTTGTCTGTCGGCAGAGGATCATAACCTTCTCTTTCCGTTTTATTTCAGTATGCAGTAGTATCATGATTCCACCAGATTCAACCCCTGTTTCCCTAGATAATTCAGCAAGGAACACCACTCCAGTGACTCCACGTAACACCAAATTCAGGAGTCAGGACAAGATGAGTGTCGAACAGCTAAATCACCCGTTTTTCCAAACTAAAGCATTAACAGCTGAATCGAACAGAATACTGCAGTCGTTGATGAACACCAAACAAGTAGACAACAACATCCATAAATTCTGACAAGGTCTTACATTATTTTGAAGTTATACATCGAACGATAAACAGCGACAATACAACAATTTTGAAGGTAATACATACAGCAAAGCAGGCATATTGTTAAGTGTTAAGCGAATAGGTTCCTTCTTTTCTTACAGCCTGGATATCTGGAAGGGAACCATGACTTCAGCCATCTCCTCCCTCATAACAACCTTTCCAACATGGAACAGGTCGGAGATGCCTAGCCGCGTTGAGAGACGCCTTCGGCAGTCCTCTGCAGCAGCAATGCCTGAAGAATAAGCTCCATGCACCGACCCAGAGTGGTCGATGCAGGCGGCCTCCCCAGCGAAAAACAGGTTGCCCACCGGAGCACAGAATCTTTCATACAAGTCAGCTGGTTTCCCCACTAGGTCACATGAGTAGGAACCGAGTGAATTTGGGTCACTGCCCCACCGTGAAACCAAATACTGAACCTGGAGAAGGGAGGCACAAGTGTTAGGTTTCGCAAAAATCACCGTACAGAGACAAAAGTTAAAAAGCTTCAGTGTCTTCACTGGTGCTTTACCGGTTCAGTTGCCTCTGGTAGCATTTTCCTGAGCTGGGACATAACGAAGTTCACAGATTCTTCATCTGATAGCTTCTCGATTTCGTATGCAAATCTTCCAGCTACCATGCATACCAGCACTGGGTTTCCTGTGGCTTTGTGAAGGTTGAGAAAGTAACCACAGGCATCTGACCTTGGGGCAACCCTACCTAGTACTTCTACATTAGGCCAAAATACAGTGTTGAACTTTAGAGCTATTTTGTTCTCAATGCCAATGCCAAGATCGGCAATCGCTGAAAGTTTCTCATTTGGTAGCTCAGGTTCAAACTTGATAATATTTGCCTTAAGTACCCCGAGAGGGACAGTTATTATGGCAGCATCTGCAACAAAACTTGCCCCATCTTCCACACAAACAATAACCTTGTTATAACGCTGAATGATCTTTGTGACCCTGAGCAACACAAAGAAAAAAGAGATAATAAGCTAATTAATTGGGGGTTCGATTTGACAATTGGAGTATCACATGGTTCTTCTGCACACCTGTGGTTGAGGTGAATATCAAGATCTCGAGCGAGAGCTTTGATGACAGGATCATAGCCATTCACCATAAGACCATGTCCACCAGTAAGCACATGTTCCTGCAAATTTGCAAAGCTTAGCACGGTAGTAAGGCAATTGTGTTCTTGTGTATTGATATGATGTTATGGTGATCCATAAAATATGATGAAAGAATAAAGCATATTCTGTATTGACGAGGTGAACTATAAAGTTCTGTATTTCATACCTGATCCCAGTTTTTCAGAGAGATATTGTCCGTGTCTGTGGCGAACCATGCCTCCAGTCTACATATACACCACTGCAGCACTTCGTATTCCAAGCCATACAGCCTGTGAATGTAAGTGCACTACATCAAATACCTGAACTCATCGATGTAACATATTTAGGTGAATCACAAATGTCACTTACTTCAGGTGTGGATTCCTGTCAAGTACAATTGCCATGGCTTGAATAAGAGCCATGTCGTTTGCATGTTCATCTCTTACTTTGACCGTCTGAGGTATTAACAAGAAGTGAGTTTATCATAGACTCATATTTCCATAAAAGCATTGGACAGATGGTATATCAGTGTAAAAGGATTGCAGTACCTCCTTAAGAATTTTCTCAAATGTTTCCCCAACTTTGGTAACTATCTCCTGGGGAACTTGCTGACCATTTTTATCAAATAGGGCATAACTGAAAATAATAATAATAATGTAAGAGAAGTTCACCCACCAACTTAAAGAGAGACCAGACCCAATGTTCATTACGGATTATGCATACCTCTCTAAATCATGGTCATACAGCACAGAGTTATCACCACTTGTGCGATATAATCTAAGTCCAAGCATCCTAATCAATGGCGCCAAAGAATTCTCATTGCATACACCATGCAGCCTGAATCACAAGATAAAAGCATAATGTTACACTGCACCAAACTCAAAACTAGGTGCATAAAAGCAAGTAAATGTTTGCTCTGAGATGCAACTAACCAAGATGCACCCATGTCAATTGGGCATCCAAAAGAATAGTCAGTGTGCACACGGCCACCAAGTCGGTCCCTCGACTCTAAGAGTGTGACCTGTAATCATCTAACTTTATGTAAGTATCAAACAACGTAACCTCCTTCTGGATTGTAAACTATAGATTTACCTTAAATGAAGCATTCGACAAAGCACGGGCAGCTGCGATGCCTGAAATCCCTCCCCCTATTACAATTACAGAAGGGGGAGAAGAGTTTTGCCCGTCAATATGCTTGAAAAAACCTGATGGCAAACATGAAAGGTATCCCGTGCATGAGCCATCAATTATATAGAAATTTATAACATATTAAAGCCAGTAAGATCATAAAACCATAATTAGTATCACATGTTTCTCACCCATCTACCAGAATAAGCACATAGCAAGTGTTCCATCCAGGGCAATTATCTCTATTGTTTTCACTGGTTGATATACGGTTAAATTATGAGCTGGAAAAGTTTGTCTGTCTTAGCACCGAATGGCTAGCTGAAGGGGATTGCGTAGTTTGGCTGTCTTAGCATGCAGTGGCTAGCTGAAGGGGACTGTTTTGTCTTCTGGTATCAGGAAAATCTTAGGAATATATGTCAGGAGTTATTCTTTACGGTTGACGAGAGACAAAATGAAAATGTCCGGTCTGAAGAATTATTCGACGTGTGTATCAATATGGATGAACGATGGAGATGAGATTCTGTTCCTTTCAAACTAAATGATACTCCGCAAAAGTTGACATGGGACGTTTCTCCTCAATATCTCTTCACGGAGCGAGAAGCCCATTTATTTTCTTTAACAGCTTAGTGGCCTCTAGTTTGGAATCTATTCCTACACCCCTTTCACCTCTCAATCTCATCGTCACCCCCTGCTCGTAAGATTATCTCTAGGTTCCTTATAATATTCTTCATTCTAGATCCTTGAGATCGACAAGGTATATGCCATAAAGTGATTCAGGTGGGGCCACATGATCGATCAATTTTTTTTAGGATGGGTGGTCAATCAAATTAGAAAGCCCCTTTTGTGCAATTATCCAGGCCATTTTGTGCAATTATCCCGTTCCCTGAACATGAAAGAGACCCCACCAAACCATTGTTTTCCTCCCATAATCATCATTTTAGCACCGGAGAAGCCACTTTTACCTGCCATACTGTCAACAAGGATTGGGACGGTAGTCCACGTCAGAGACGTTTGGCGTAACTCAAACTCAATCCGGTTAATACCAGTGGGATTTCTTCTCCGCAATGCAACTAGAAACAATTTTAAATTTCACACCAGATTTCAACAGTTGCGGGACGTGAAACTCTTACGACTCCTAATGTGTCAGCATATATATAAAAATCAAATCGCACAATCACACATGAACAAGTAGAAGCGTTTCATCAGAAGAACAAGAAAAAAAAACAGGGCAGTGATTTGATCTCGCACGCACCTCCTGCGGCGAAGCCATTCGGTGGCTGGTCCATCCTGTGAGGCGGCGAGAGGAAGCTGGTCCGATCCGAGGCGCGTCCGACGGCGTCGTGGACGGGGAGGCTCGAATCGGAGAGAGACGAGAGCGCGTGCGGCGAGCGAGATCGAGGTGGAGCGAGCGAGTGACCGACCGATCGGGGCCGGCGGGCGGGCGGCTAACAATTAGAGGCGATTAACGCTTGGTCGCGGCCGCCACGTATAGGAAGCGAGAGGTAGAAGACGAAGATGAGGAGGCCGTCCATGAATCCGCAGGGGACGCTGGTGGTCGGCGCCGCATGGGTAACCCCTCTCATACCCAAACCCGCTCGCCGCCGGCGAGGCCCCCCGCCGCCGCCGACGTCCCCAAACCGGCGCTCGCCGCCCTCGGAGCCACGCCGCCCCGCCCGAGCCGAGCGGTGGGAGAGGGAAGGAAGGGTGGGGGTACGCCGGGAAACTGGTAGCTACTGCTTCGGTTGGTTGTCACGGGCTCTGCTTGGGTGCGGTGCGGGGTGCCGTGGCGGAGGCCTGGCTTTTATAGCCTCGGCTCCGCGACTCGGCCGCGCTGCGCGCTGGGGCCTTTGCTTTGCTTGCTGGGGTATTTGCCGCCGGATCAGGGGGTGGCGGCTGCTGCGCTCGCGGTAGCGGTAGCGGTGGATCCACCGCGACGGGGAGGGAGCTTTCCTGGGAGGTGGTGTAGGATTGGGCGCCTCGCCTGGCTTGGTCACCGGCCTCTCGCCGAGCACTTTTCCGAGTGGTCCAGTCCATATATGGTGACATATGCGGAATTTGGAGATGAATTTTTGGTTCGTTCGAATTTGGTGAGTGTGTGCGACAGCAACGGAATTTGGGGCTTTGCTTTTGCATTCGTCTTGGCGGAGAATCGATCAAAATCCAACCTCCTACCTCCAATGGTCAACCTCGACAGAATTGCAGCTGTGGTCTCATAGAGCATACGTGCATTCACACCGTGCTCCTCTCCACGTATGGAGTAAAAATATAGCTTAGAGTAAAATACACGGACGATTTCTAAACTTGTATCGATGTGTCATCTAGGTTCATGAACTCTCAAAATGCATTTTTATATCATTGAACTTATTCAAATGCGTCATTTGAGTCCGTAAACTATCAAAAGACATTTTTAAGTTCTCATACTTGTACAAAAATACTATCTATATCCGTAAACTTCTAGAAGAATATATTTTCGTAAACTCGTCATGGCCTCATTGGTGTCATCACTAGTCCAAACACATGATGAGATGAAGACTTCTCCTAATTCTCGCACTAGATCTCTCCATTTTTCGCTGCATTCTGAGAGTTTGGGGACTCAGATGATACATTGGGACAAGTTTGGGGACTTAAAAATATATTTTGAAATATTGGGGACCTAGATGGCACAACTGGACAAATTTAGGAATCCAAAAATGCATTTTGATAGTTTGGAAACTTAAATGATACCGCATGACAAGTTTAGGGACCGTCCGTGTATTTTACTCTATAGCTTATGCTTATGTAGTAGGTTGATGGTTGCGTCTTTTTTTTTCTCTTGTCTCGTCTTTCACAAATCCATATATGCTACAATGCATGCATTACTAAAGTCCTGTTTGGTTTGGATGGGCTTATTATAAGCCCCTCCAAATAAACTTCTTTTTAACCAAACATGAGGGGCTTATTTCATAAGCCCATAAGCCTCTAGAAGGTGATTTTAAGGCTTATTTGTCATGAATCCATAAAAATTATCCCACTTTTTACTATATAAGGCTAAAGAACCAAATATCTCTTGAGGCTTATTATAAGCATCTCCATATAAGAGGTTTATGGGGCTTATAATAAACCTCTCCAAACCAAACAAGGTCTAATAAAAATGTTTAGGTTGGTGATTTGTCTGCCCCCGTGGTTCCTTAAAAAATCACTACGGGAAACCCGACGTATGCCGAGTGTCCAGCCCTTTGCCGAGTGTATTCTGTCGGGCACTCGGCAAAGAAAGCCTTTGCCGAGTGCCATTGGCAAGACACTCGGCATACACCGCGACACTCGGCAAAGAGGTGTCTTTGCCGAGTGTCGGGCCTGACACTCGGCAAAGAGCACCTTTGCCGAGTGTCAGGTCAGAGACACTCGGCAAAGAAGGCGCACGTGCTCGGGATGTTTTGGCCTCACATTTTTTTGGCCTCATATGAAGAGAGATGTTGAGAGGTTTGTTTCTCGCTGCTCCACATGTCAAAAAGCTAAGTCTCGCTTGAATCCACATGGGTTATACATGCCTCTTCCAGTTCCTTCTATTCCTTGGGCAGATATTTCTATGGACTTTGTTTTGGGATTGCCTAGGACTAAGAGGGGGAGTGATAGCATATTTGTTGTGGTGGATCATTTTTCTAAGATGGCACACTTTATACCATGTCATAAGAGTGATGATGCTATACATATTGCTGACCTCTTTTTCAAAGAGATTATTCGTTTGCATGGTATGCCGTCTACTATTGTTTCACATCGTGATGCTAAATTCTTGAGTCATTTTTGGCCGACTCTGTGGAACAAGTTGGGTACAAAATTGTTGTTTTCTACTACTTGTCATCCACAAACCGATGGGCAAACGGAGGTAGTGAACCGTACTTTGGGTACTATGTTGAGAGCTATTTTGAAGAAAAATTTGAGGATGTGGGAAGAATACTCTCCCATCCGCAGGAGGCACGCGCTCAGCCTC
>OAMR01000103.1:2675989-2746654 GCA_900205405.1 Echinochloa crus-galli
GCGACACTCGGCAAAGGCTAGAGTCTTTGCCGATCGCGACACTCGGCAAAGGCTAGAGTCTTTGCCGATCGCGACACTCGGCAAAGGCTAGAGTCTTTGCCGAGCGCGACACTCGGCAAAGGCTAGAGTCTTTGCCGAGCGCGACACTCGGCAAAGGCTAGAGTCTTTGCCGAGCGCGACACTCGGCAAAGGCTAGAGTCTTTGCCGAGCGCGACACTCGGCAAAGGCTAGAGTCTTTGCCGAGCGCGACACTCGGCAAAGGCTAGAGTCTTTGCCGAGCGCGACACTCGGCAAAGGCTAGAGTCTTTGCCGAGCGCGACACTCGGCAAAGGCTAGAGTCTTTGCCGAGCGCGACACTCGGCAAAGGCTAGAGTCTTTGCCGAGCGCGACACTCGGCAAAGGCTAGAGTCTTTGCCGAGCGCGACACTCGGCAAAGGCTCCGTTACAACTAACAGACGGCCGCCACCGTCGGCGGGCCGTCTGTTAGTGCTTTATTTTGCCGAGTGTCGGCTTCTAATCTCGGCAAAGGCTTTGCCGAGTGCCCGACAGAAGACACTCGGCAAAGGGCCTGTTTGCCGACACGAGATATGCCGTAACCCCTTTGCCGAGTGTGACACTCGGCAAAGGCTTTGCCGAGTGTATATCGGCCTTTGCCGAGTGCCTGTGACACTCGGCAAACGTGGGCTTTCCCGTAGTGAATAAAGAATCGAGCTGCAATACGAGAGTGAATTACCAGCCGGTGAGAATTTGGTGAGCGTGGCCATCCCTCCCTCCGAGTGAAATAACGAGCGCTGCCACGCCACGCACACAGGGATGACAAGGAAGCTTTGCTGCCTCCTCTTTTAGTTCCCGTAAAATTCCAAGAGACAAGAGCTTCAATTCCGTCAAAGAACAATCGCCTGATCAATGAGTTTGTACTCCTGCAAGCTTCCGTTAACCTCCTGTTGGTTTTATAGGCTTGGCCTTGGCCATGGCATTGCTTGCGGCGAGCTGAGATGAAGCGGTGGCATGGCAATGGCATGGACGCCGACGTACGGCGGTTGCGCCTGCGCCATCGTCTTCGTTTCCGTGGTGCCGAGCTCTCGACGTGTTCATGGCAGATTTTTTTTTGCAGCAATGCCCCTGTCGTGTCCCTCTCCGCAGTTGGACGTCACTGATCCGGACACACGCCGAACAGTGACTCCCCCGCTAGTGTTTATTTTTGCAGGTGGGGAACCTAGCGACTTTAATCCGCGCGTGGTTTCCGTGGATCTATCTCCATGCCTAGCTTCGGGATCATAGCGCGTGACATTGCGTTTGCTTTGTTTGGTCTGAAACAGATAGACTCTGCACCAAGGGAATGATCCCTATCCCCAATCTAGTCATCAAAAACATGCCCAAATTTGTTTGTTCGGTCTGGATCAGATAGACCGTCACCGGCAACGGCAACATACAAGGACATACGCATCAGCAATGCACTCAATCTACGCGTGAATGATTGTAACTTGTAAGTGTCTAGCTCTAGAGCCCAGCCCATGTGATTGTAGCAAGATTAGCATCCACTCCAGCGCTGATCTGTCCCCGGCTTGGTCACCCCTTGTTTGCATCGGTAACGGTGAGCACGTAGCGCGTGTGCCCGGACCGGACGGTCGCGCAGGGCAAAAGCAAAGCCCCGGCGTTTTCGTCGGAAGCAAAGGCCGGATGGCCCTCCGAATTGCCAAAAGACCCGGGCAGAGACAGAGAGGCTCTGGCTCGGACACGCCACACGCATGGACGGACCCCGGCCGGGACTGGAGGCATGCCCAAGCTGCACAAGTAGCGCCGCGCAGAGCAGACAGAAATATTGCAGGTGGCCATCTCTCTAGGCCGTGCTAGCATACTAGGGGTATATTCCGGCGTGCTTTTCGTGGCAAAGCGTATGAGCTGGGTGGTATATTCCGTTCCGGAGGAAGAGTGGCCCTTGTGCTGTGATGTGCACCACCCATCATAGATAGGTACAGGTCCAGCGGCGGCATGTTACCTCTTCCAAACGCCATCAAGAGCGATATATTAGTACATGGCTGGTTGCTGGTTATTACTAGTGCTTGATTGATTCTTTCATCTGGCATGTTTCTTTGCAACTTGCATGGCCATACATGATTCTGTTGGTGTGGTTTGTCTGCTCAAGGAGGTCACTGGTTATAGCATGCTAACTCTGGATATCAAGATAGGAGTATGATCGAACACTTTAGTTGTAACCAGATATTACAGAGTTTTTGGTGGTCCTAGCATAGGAAACGTTGTGATGACACTAGCTGCACGAGAAGGTAAAGAAGCAAATATCTTTTGGAAAGCAGGCTATACCTTGCCAAATACTCACATATAATTGATCTCCATTATACCAAAACAATTAGCAACGATTCATAAAGCTCAACAGCCAGCAAAGGAAGGTCTTGCAGGGCAACGCGGCCACGCTCACAAAAAAGATCTCTGAATTTGTGATCATCCTGCCCCTTGGCTTCTCGATGTATCTTTTCAGGAGGATGCCTGCATCCATGGAGAAAAGTGCAAAGCCCTAAGTCCCAAAAAACGTGGAATTATTGGATTTGCTTGGCCCGAGCATGATCTTTTGGTACAATCATCGGTTGTGCTAGCTCCCCATCTAGCTAGCTAGCAGGAAATAGTGACAGCGAACGATCCTAAACATGCCACTGGTACTTCACGTCAGAGCAACTCCAACCCAACTTCTATGTTTGCCCTCCTACTTTACTTGGATAAGAGTCTCTCATTCATTTTCTCTCTCCTACTTCACAATCATCTCCAACAAACCTCTCATACTTACACCCCTATATCACATTCTTCTATATTTTATTTATTTAAAGTGGGTTCGTTGCTTTCGTGTCGGCGCGAGAATGAGTAGCGGTTATCGGCAAGTGGGATGAGAGGCTGGATTCATATTTAGGAGAGTGAGGCTACTGAATAGGAGGTCTCCCAAAGTTAGTAATAAGATAGGAGATTGGTTAGAGCTGTATTTTAGCCTTCTAAACCAAGAGTACGAGGGGCAGATGAGAGGTGAGTTGGAGCTGCTCCTATGTACCTAGCTTACTTTTACGATTATAATTTTACGAACATATTGTGCCATGAGACATTTAATCAACCGAAAGCTAGGCTCTGATTAGCCCCCTTAGACTGTAGACTTTTGCACGGTCTACGTTCATGAAAATATCATTTCTCAAATGGTGATCGAGAAGTTTGCAAAATTGCCGTGATAAGATTGAGATCTGAGATCCACACAGATGTTAGGTCATGTTGGACCAAACACTACGGAAGCAGGCGCAATGACAAGGGAAGCTGTATCGGTTGTCCGTTGCTCCAGGCCCCCTCTCGCCGCCGCCAGGATTCCCTCCCGCTTCTTGACCAATCAAGCTGCAAAAATATCCTACAGGTGGGACCGGATCTGGTCCCGCCACGGACTCCGATGGCCCACGTCTGCCTGGTTTAGCTGTCGCACGTTCATCAGTGCTCACTAGCTCATGGAAGGTTCAAGCCCCCGGGCAGCGATGGGCAGCATCATCTCACCTGCTGCTGTCGATCAACACGAGATGCTGGGCCTCATTGGTTGGATGTCAATTTATGCTAAGCTAAAATCATGGCAAGCCAAAATTATAGCCAGCCAAAACTAGGGTAGATCAAAATTAGGACATGAAATTTAGGTATTCACTTGATTTAGGATCTGATTGGTTTGAGTCTAAAATTTACAATTTTGAGCATGCCAAAATATGGACATGACAAAAATTTTCGCTAAAATCTGGGTAAGAATTTAAGATTATCACTTGATTTGATACTAAAGTGTGATAGCCAAAAAAATTTTGACTTTAAACCAAACAAGTGCCAAAATTTTTGAACTTGCCCTTATTTTGGCTTGGCAAGTTTTGTATGCCAACCAAGCAGACCCGCTATGCCCGTTCTTCACGATCAATACGGCCAAGAACTGATGTTTTCCAGGGAAACTGATGGTTCAGATGAACATTTCTGTAGAGCAAATCATGCTACAGAGTACATGGTACTGTATGCTTGATGCCTGATAAAGTTCCTAATTTATGCATGTTGCTTGGTTATCTGCAGAACTTTTTACTTCAGAATACAGAGAAAGTGGACTTTCAGAATTTGGTGTGGATTAGATTTTGTTCTGGTGGTTAGATTCATCGTACTGGTAGAATCCTTTTCATCTTTGCAAAAGCCTGCCAGTCCCATTTCCATCCCATCCAGGCCTTGGCTTTTGTGAATAATGCAAAGGTTCGGTAACTGATCCTGATCCATACCCTTTTCTCAAGGGGAAATGGTTGCTGCCGGTCTGTGATCTAAAAACCGGTCAGCGCGATGCGAATATTCATCTGGCCGGCCCAGTTGATGGGTGATGAGATCTCTGAATAATGTGCTGGCTTCTGAATTGTCACTTTGTCTGCTGGGCTGATAGCAACGATGCAGTAGCGTTAAAGGCACCTTTCTCTTTCCTTTGAGATTTCCTTTCACTGTGAGGATTTCTTTCCTTTCCGTTTCGAAAAGGGGCTCCTTTTGTTTGCCTTTACATGCTGATGAGGATGAGATGACGACGTTGGCTAACGCCTATCTGTTTTGACGTTTCAGGTTTTACAACTTTTTTATATATTTTACAACGTTAGGGCATTTGCCTACATTTTTTTTCTGATTTCGATTGCATAGCAGTTTTCATTGGGTCAATTTCTGTAAATTTCGTAGTATTTCGCATTTATAACATGTGGACAAAACCCAACTGACTACTGTAGCAAAATATCTCCTGGAGCAATGAGTCAGCAAACGAACTTATTTAAGTAGTACTATATCATATCATGAGCATGGTTCTGAAGGAAGATGCATCTTGTTCTGAAAAAGCTCCTTCACGGACCGAATTCCATCCTACTCATAGGTTAGGTGCCGAGCATAGTTTATCGTGGAGGAACGTCCTTTCTAGGCCATCTATTATGTAATGGACGTGAGCGAGCGTATCTTGCAGCTTGGCCGATGTTGTCTGCTTGCACGAATGCCCAGCATGACGACGCGGCAATGGCAGATGCCACGTACAGCCCCACTTCGAGTAGCTAATTTCAGCTGTCATTTTGTGCTATTATTATATCTTCTTGATGCAAAGTGTTTTAGAGTATCATATCGTTTTTTAAGAAGACTAGTTGCAATGCCCGCCGCGGCACGCGCGTGCTAAACTTTTTTCTACGTATGTGTCTCAATTCTGAAGCACGTACGTTTATTGATGACATGTAAGTACTAAAATATTGTCACTTTAGTGGGCCATGGAAAACCGTACGAAGTACTTTTAAAAATACTTTATATTCGCTCTTTCATGTATATAGAGAGATAGTTGGCATTTATTTATATGGAAAAAGCTCTCCAATTTATTGTCTATTAGCGATACGGGTAATTGTGTATAGACGTGGGTACAAATGTGGGTATATTTAGGTGGGCCTTTTTTTAGGTGAAAAAAGTTTTGAGGTTTTGGTGGAAAAAAACACTTGGGAATGTCCCTCCCCCCTCATTTGTTTGGTTTTCGTCTAATTTCGTCGTCCTACTTTCCTGACAGGTGGGTCTTCTGTGAGGGGGATATGGTGGGGGTGGGCCTTTTGTTGGTGAGAAAAGTTTCAATTCTAATTCTCTTTATAGTATAGATAATACTATAGTTTTATCAAACACTTTGATTTTCCAAAGCTGGTGGGCGTGCGTTTGGAAACTTTATAATTCGTAAAGTCAGTATTGTCAAATCTTTAGTCTTTTTTTTCTGTTTTTTAAGTTGTTTTGTTTTTCTGATTTTTATGTTGCTGTTATTCATAAAGAAGCCAAATTGGCACCTCATCACTGTGCGAGCATGGTAGTGTGTTGCATTCAAACTTTTGGATAAGTGGGGTTCCGGATGGTTGACGGTCCTGGTAGCCAAAGAATATAACATTGACAACGATTAATGGAGCTAGCTTTCGGTATCTGCCCTAAACGAATAGTAGTCTTTTCTAGAAGTATATAAAGTCTATTCGGGATTTTCTTTTTTTAATAAAAAACTAGCACATTGCTATCGCCAGCTTGTAAAGCTATCGTGTTTTAATCCCATTTTTCATAAGGCTAACATGTAAATGTCTTTGATTTAACTTTTTTGGATATCGGCACGGTTTAAAAGTCGCACAATTGAGTTTATTGCCAAATAAAGCGACCCGGTTCCATTGTCACTAATATCTCTAGCCTGCTAGATGATGATGGCTACTACTCCCTCCTTCCACGTTTATAAGGCGCACACGCAAAACGAGATTCAAACTTTACAATCTTTAACCAATAGTTTGTCCATCAATTTTTTTTATTTTGTCATATAAATTTGACATGGTTGGATTTATAATCAAAGTTACTTTCCAATGAGTATAAATTCGTAACCATAACTAATATAATATAAAAGAAATGAATAGTCAAAGTATGATTTAGGAGACCGTGTCATGTTGTCTCATGCCTTTAAATCATACTTTGACTATTCATTTTTTTTATATTATATTAGTTATGGTTAGATTTGTATTCAAAGGTACTTTCCAATGAGTATAAATTCATAACCATAACTAATATAATATAAAAGAAATGAACAGTAAAAGGATGATTTAGGAGACCGTGTCATGTTATCTCATGCCTTATAAACGTGGAATGAGGGAGTACTACTCTAAGAATAATGCAAAAGGGCGGTGGATCCGAATAATGCATGATTGGATATGATTTTTATAAAGGCCAGAAAGCCCGCGAATGCTGTGATTGATGGGAGATAGATATATGATCCGCGCTGGAACATGGCCATGCGTGCATGTCCATTGTGGCTACTTGCAGCCGTCCCACCCGCTTTGATCACCTTCATTTCATTGCGCTAGCTAGGCAGCTAAGGATATTTCAATCCATATAGCTAGCTATAGCAATTGGCCATTGTACTGTCTCCAGTGTAGTAGGGCAGCATGGGTGACGAGCCACCTGCATCTGGAGGTAAATTACCTACTTCTTCTTCCGGCAGTTCCCTAATTGAGCTGAGCAGTCAACAATTGTGCCGGTACAATTTTGAGAACCATTTTGTTGCATCGCTCTATGGTGATGCCTGATGCTGCTACCGGCAATCTGCTAATGCAGATATTGCAACAAGTAACGGCCACAAACATCTTGTGGATGTAAAATGTTTTATATTCCATCGTGTAAATAAATCAAAATTCTGGTGGTGCAGGGGGTGTAATTAGCAGCGGGGGACATGATTACAGGAACATTAGGCGCAGACGTGATGTGTTCTCTCATCGATCTGCTGCCAAAGGTCGACGAGTTCCCTGGGTGGATGTGGATTGCCGCCGGCGGATAAGACCCGGCCGGCGCGGGGAAAGCAAGAAAAGGGATGCGAGCGACGTCGAAACGGAAAGCGCCGGCCGGCTCGGCGGCGTCATCTCTTCTGTGATGGATGACTAAGGACTTGTTTGTGTCTTGACTAAAGTTTTAATATCATATGTTGTTAAAATTTAGCACTTTTACACATTAGCGCTTGGATCCAAACAGACCTAATCTTGTTTCCGGGGCGGCAAAGGCGAAGGGGATTAGGAAGGAAGCAGCCAGTTGGTGAGTGGCTGCCTCATCATAGCCTGCGCGCAAGTGCCGTTTGATATTGGGCGTGACCGGAAAGGGGCGCAGCACGGCATCCGGCACTAGCGTAGTGGTGTGCTGCCCCGGCCGGCTTGCCTGCGCGTCGCGGTGCTTTTGCTTGAGCCGCCTGTGTGTGCCCCTGCTTGTCTCCTTGTGCTCTGCTCTCTGCTGCTTTCTTTCTTTTCTCTCCCTCGCTTTGGTGTTTGGGATGATCTGCATGTGGCGTGCTGTACCTGCCGTCGACCTAAACCAACACCAACCGACTCGCACTCGGGTTAAAAGTTTTCCAACTTGACGTGGCAAACATGAACGGATCCGAGCTGCATTTTTCCTTGTTCGTGTAATTGCGTCAGTTGTTTGTTTGTTTGTGGTTGATCGATCGTGATGAAGCTTCCGGTGCAGTCTGTCGTGGAATCCGAATTTGAATCGCTGCTGCGTTGAGCTTTTAGGAATAATAATTCCTAAGTGGCGCTGGGACTGTCGTCGGATCGAAAGTTCGCAGGCGACACCCCGACGGCAGCAACTGATCGAGTGCAGTGTAGTATTCGAGTTCGAACAAGCAGCAGGTCGCGTTTCAGACACGGTGACTGCAAGTGATCAGAACGCGCGTGAGGAGCAGCCTGCTACGCCGTGGTGTTTGTCGCTGCTGATCGTCGATCCTAGTAGTAGTACACTAACGGATCAACGAAAATCAAGCTGCTCCAACCACATTATAGTAACACAGAAAAAAAAACTTTATTGTTATAAGCCAGAACGACTACACAAGAAGGTGCCGCATTCCCATACAACAGTATCAGAAGGTAAGCCTGAAACTTGAACTAACAAGACTGCAAGAGCAAGTGTACCAGAATATAGTATTTAGGTGTATCGTCTAGTCTGTATGGAGCTACCGAAGCTATACGTCTGGCGCAGTTGCGCCCAGGAACGCTTGGAGTTCTCATCCTTAAGTTCAGAAGGAGACCTTGATGCCCAGCAAAGCCATGAGCTGGGCGACGAACTCTGGGTGCCCAGGCCAAGCTGCGCCTGTCACAAGATTGCCGTCGGTGAAGCAGCGGTGGATCGGATCAGGCTCCAGCCAGGTCCCTCCCCCCAGCACCACGTTCAGCTTCACAGCCGGGTATGCAGTGCATTTCTTCCCCTGCATATCAATCACCCAGCAAGGAAGGGTCAACTCATACACGCCAACAAAGTTCCCGCAAAATGCACCAACAATATAGAACACATTCATTCATAAGCAAAGACCAGTGGACGGCGAACTGGTGAACAACACACCCGAAAAAAGGGAGGAAACACAAAGGGTCAGATCATTGATCTGGTTTTGGCTATCACGCTTTCTGTACTCTTTTTTCTTAACCAAAGAACCTTCCAAAGGGCAAGGGGTTCCTGTAATTTACTATAGAAGACCAGACCCAGAAACGCTTCTGAAGTTAAAAAAAAACTAGCAGGATCCATAATCACAGTTCTCTTTTGTTCAAAGCAAAATTTACTAGGTCAGAAAGTGCAAAGGCTTCAACCAAAAGTTCTCTCTATTCTCAAGCTACAGACTAAAGGGCATATCAAATGAAACTGAATTAATACAGAACAACAATAGCATATAGATCAAGATGTACCTTAAGGACTCCAGCAGCAGACAAAATTTGCTGGCCATGGCAGATTGATGCAATTGGCTTTCCTTTATCTGAGAAGCCCTTGACCAAGCTAATGACCTTATCATTCAGAGCCAGATACTCAGGAGCCTGTCCCCCAGGAATCACAAGTGCGTCATAGCTTGAAGCATCCACACTTTCAAATGATGTTGTCAAAGTAAAATCATGACCAGGCTTCTCACTGTAAGTCTGATCACCTTCAAAGTCATGAATGGCTGTAGGGCACTTCTCCCCAGCACCCTTGTCAGGGCAAACAGCATCGACATGGCAGCCAAGAGCTTGAAGAGACTGGAATGGCACCATAACCTCATAATCCTCCATGTAGTCCTATTAATGATGCAATTAAGCAAAAATATTAAGCAAAGCGGTGATTACTCGTGTCAAAAAAGGTACTAAAGAGATCCAGAATATGAAATCAGATAAATCTGAGAAAGCCTGTTTGGCTTCCTCCCATTTATGCAGTGTGTAAATATAAAACAAAGATAGTTAATAGGTATATATGAACGTGGAAAGACACTTCAGAACATGGAATTTTCTTGATACATACCCCACAGAGGAACAGTATTTTCTTGTCTGAGCCTGCCACAGAGCCTCCAAGTGCTTTGACGAATAGGCTGATGAATTCAGGATGAGACTCGTAAGTTGCTGCAGTGATGAGATTGCCATCAACAGTGCATTTTGCCATCGTGTCAGGTTCGTCCCACTTAGCACCAGCAGCAACCAAAACTGGTTTAACAGCTGGATATGCTGTGCAGGTACGGTTCTGAACTACTCCTGCTGCTGCCAAAATCAACTGTCCATGGCAAACTGATGCGATAGGTTTCTTAGCATCAGAGAACTTTCTGACTAAGTCAAGCACCTTTTCGTCCATTGCAAGGTATTCTGGTGCACGTCCTCCAGGGATTACCAATCCATCATATCCATTAGCACTAATCTCATCAAATGAAGCATTCAGTGCAAAATTATGTCCTCTTGTCTCAGAGTATGTCTGCATGGCATATGAAAATGATAGAATCAGTGCAGGCTCCTCAGAGGTTCAGAGCAGCAATAAAGAGTTAAGGCAACACCAAATAGATATGAATAACATTATGGCTCATTCTTACAACTGATACTCTAAGCTAGATCAGTGTAAATGCCAGAGGAAGAGGAGCATGACCAGAGCAGTGTCAGTGGGTTACAATACTACAAGGGCCTCAAGGACAGTTATATTATACAGAAGCAACACCTTTTAGGAATAGACAACCAGATAACTAGAGGTTAGAGAAGTCTCCACATATCTGATCCTACATGAATTTCAACAACAACAATTTAAATACGTGGTCAAGTGATTACCAAATATGTGGAATCTTACACAACAATGGTGTATGGGAATCACCAATATGCAGACAAGTTTGAAATGCTTTTACATGTTACAATCCACCATCAGATTTTACAACTCTCTTGCAGTTCCCCCAATGTTTAACCAAGTATAGATTTTAAATGTTCAAATTAAGTTAAGAGACCATGTACCATCTATACATTTTAAATGCGGGCATGCAGCAGCCCCTGTATTCTCAAATTAGTTCATCCTAGAAATGACCTCCAGAAGCAGCCTCTTCTCAAAAGTCAGAAAGTAGGCAACAAATTAGATGCAGTATCCAGTCTAGTTTTTTCCAAGCATCCACTCTTCACTGAATCACTATCAATAAACACGGAACAAGTGTCTACACAACTCTATTTCGTCCGATTCATCCCACTGGAAGCAACACCTACATAACTAACCCTACCCGGTGGAACATAGTCCACGCAAAAAATTAATGAACATGGGGAGATCAATCCAATGTACCTGGTGGCCGATCCCCTGATGGACGGCGGTACGGCAGACCTCGCCGGACTTCTTGCCGGGGCAGACGGCATCTACGGAGACCCCATACGCCTGCAACGCTTGGAACGGGACCATGACCTAATCCATCAAGTCAAGAATCGATTTAGTTTCAGGACACACCGATCCAGGGCTGATTCTTGATCCAAACACAACTTAATCTAGGAGGTTAGAAGAACAGATACCTCGTAGTCCTCCATGTAGTCGCCGCAGAGCAGGAGCACCTTCTTCGCCGCCATCTCTAATCCCCCCTCGCGCGCTCGCAACCGCACAGGCGAGACGCTAGACGCTACGGCTTTGCGTCGTCGAGCTCGGCGGAGCCTAGAAGCTTCTCCTCTCTAGTCTCCGTGAGTAGGTGATTTATATGCCACTGAAGAGTCATCCGGAGAACACCTGGCTCTCATTTGTTTCTAGTGACCTGTTTGCTGGTCTT
This sequence comes from Echinochloa crus-galli, assembly GCA_900205405.1. Taxonomy (NCBI): domain Eukaryota; kingdom Viridiplantae; phylum Streptophyta; class Magnoliopsida; order Poales; family Poaceae; genus Echinochloa; species Echinochloa crus-galli. The sequence goes on from OAMR01000103.1 coordinate 2,687,553, forward strand.
CTTTTGGATGTTTCGTAAGTTTATTTTTCTGGAAATATTTTCATACCCAAAATTTCGAGTGTGTTTCTCTCCAATAATTTAGGTACGCACCAAATTTGACTTTTCGATCTTCTATTAGTGATGATGAACAGATTATGCAAATCGTTTACTTCGATTGATACAGCAACGTTCAGAAATCAGAACTTCAGAACTTGATCCTTCAGAATGCCTGACGATTCGCACTGAATAAATTACAAGTTGCTGATAAAGGAGGTATATTCCCTGATCTGCCAGCAGCTAATTAAGCAGATCTGCAACACCGTGTGATTTGGAGAAAGTACTGATACAGTAGTAGTACTCTCGTGTGTAGCGAGGTGAACTTTTTGCAGTTATTGGTAATACCCGGTTGCCATCACACATGATGTATTCTTTTTTTTTTCAGAAGCACCATTTGTTACTATTGGACAAATTTCTTCTAAGATTTCAGTACATTCGACAGGATCACTACTGGTACCTCACCAGTGCACATGAACGGGAGAAACATCTGCCAACATGAATTAGAAAGTCATCAGACACACGGTTGGCTCCTGATTCCAGAACTTGTTGAACATGGGAGCTCTGCTACAGATAATGAACGATCCATGCATGTGAGCTCTGATACAGAACGATCCATACATGTGAGCTCTGATACAGATAATGAACGCGATCCATGCATGCCCGAGATTTCTCCAGCTATGGTAGATGAGGGTTCTTAAAATGTTTTCATCACCACCTCCAGCACGGAATGTCAACTTCAAGAAGATAAACTATGCACTATAATAACTTTGCAACGATTCAAATCACCCAGTATCATAACTTTGCAATGATTCAAACCAACAACCATGGTACCACAAAGCATTATGACAATACTTGTGTTTAAGGACAACTCAAGCATCCTGCAGAGGAACAAAAGCCCCCCTCCTTTAGGGGGTTGATTTATATATATCATTGTGGGCATAAATTCATCCAAGGAATATCCTGCTGTTAGTAAGGAAACTAATACAATACAAGTTTGAGGATAGGTCAGATATGCTGAACAAAGCACAGCTGTTTACATGTAGACCTCAACCATTTATGAATGCTACTTCGCTTCATATCTGACCTATACTTATCAGTTATCAGCCTCAGAAAAATAATAGGCTTTGGCACTATCAAATTAAAAAGGAAACATAATGCGCCTGATTAAGTCATCAAAGAGATGCGCTAAGCGAAGCAGGCGTTTCAGCTTTGCCTCAAGCAACAAAAGCAATGACAGGACCTAGAGGGCTTTGCCTCAAGCAACAGAAGCAATGATACTGTAGAGCTCAAGAGAAAACAACCCCTACTTTCCGAGCAAAGTCGTCGTCATCATCATCATCGAAGTCTTCATCATCTTGGTATGCATTTTCATCTTCAGATTTGTAATCATGACCTTCAATTGTCCCGTAGTCATCGGACTCACCCTCTCTCTGATTATAGTTATCTGCTTCTTGGTTTCCTTCTGCATCCACTTCGGCAGCATCTTCAACCTCAAATTTATCACCATGAGATGAATACTGTCCACGACCCTCCGCAGGGATATGATCTTCCTCTTTGTACTCTTCATCACCTGATCCACTCTTTTCAGAGCTGATACTGTTGTCATATCCTTTCTTCTCAGATTCAACTAGAGAACCAGTCTGCATGACCCCAACCTCAGCAGATTTCTCATAGCTGGAAGATAAGTTATTGACCCCTGCTGCCTCTCTTTTCCTCTGCAAGATCACACTAAGTGGTTTCGGACCCTCAAAATCAAGAGATGATTCAGATTCCACAACTCCATTTGCTTTCCTTGGCTCTCCCAAGTTCCTACGAGCAGCAAAGTGAGCTGAATCCACTGAATCTCTTCTAAAAGAGAGGCCATCTGCATGCCTGCCATTTGAGAGAAGCTCACTTGACCTCCGGTGGCTCCTCTCTTGATGCTGTCCTGGCTCCCGATGCCTACCACCATGAAAATCTGCACGTCTGACTGGAGAAAATTTTTCCCGGAGTCTCCTCCTGTCTCGCTCATCCTCGAAGCGAGTATCAACTCTATCAGGTGATCTTCCAGGAAGCTTTATTCTGGCCTGCAGACGAGAACTCAGAGTGCTTCCTCGTGGGGCCTGGTGGCGATCCCTATGCGGGTGGTAACCACCATGTGCCCTTTCTCTGTAGGGTTCATCCCTCCAGTGCCGCCCCCCATTAGCCTTTTCTGGGCTAATGGCTGATGAAGGCCCATTTATTCGTCTCCGGCGGAGCTGATGGCGTAGATCTGATCCATCTATCTCATCACGATCAAGCCCTATGCGGAGAAACCTTCTATCTGAATGGAAATGTCTATCTATGCTCCTCTCAGATGAGGATCTGCGCCGTTTCCTCTCATAGCCATCATACAGCTGTCCATTCTCGCCCATTCCATTGAACTGCCCGCTTTCATGATGTGCTCGAACATCGAAATCAGCTGGAGCATATTCATAATCTTCTACCGGGTACATATCCCTTCTAAAATCTTCCTCATCATGTAAATAAGCAGCACCATCTGCATCATTGTCTACAAGAACATCAAAACCAGGAGAAGACTCCCCCAAAAAATCATCAGCCTCCCTGCTATTCTGTGGCACATCATCTGTAGGGGCCATTAGGAAATTTTGGTTCCAATCTTGGACGGAATCACCTTCAACAGGAACCTGGCTCTGATAGAGCATTGGATGATCCTCCTCAGTTGTTAAACTTTTCTTTGCTGCTAGCGTATTATTGGGTGCCTGCTCTGAGTTGGGCCAAGACGCATTGGGAGCTAGTTCAGCAGGTACTGCACCTACACCACTCTTGGCAACATGGACCATAGTCCTGTCATCAATTATTCGAGCACCTTGTTGCGTTGAATTAGTAGGAGCTGCAGGATCATCATTCTTTTTAGCCTGGGGCGGTTCCAAAGGGAAAGAAGAAGCCTTCGCCGCCTGCTCTGTGGGATTATTACCAGCCACTTGGGGTCCATGATAAAAAGGGCATCTATCACCCTTCAAGCAGTTCCCTTTCTGGAAGTAATAGCATGGGACCATCTGCTTGCCTGAGTTATAAGCACCATAGTGCGAAGAAACAGGAGGCATTCCAGGAGTTGGGGCACCAAAAAGACCATCAATTGGCTGGAGAAGGCAAAATAAGAAAACCAAACTTCAGAAGATAATTTTAACAAATATAAAATGTGCAGATGACCTTTAACCAGTGATAAATCTAATACTAGTAGATATTAAGGAACTGGAAACAGACATACCGGATGGCGAAATGAACATTTCGGGTTCAAGCAGCTGCCATTCAACCAGTACCAACAGTCTCTAGGGTTCATCCGGGCACCCTCGCTGTGACGAAAATCACATTCATTACCCTAATGGAAGGAAAAGAAAGAATGATTAGTTTAAGGTTTGACTGCAAGGTAATAATAAACTCAGGCGTGACAATTAAAAACTCAATGGTGCAATAGTATTATGACGGAACGAGGTAACAATAATCAAGCACAACTATGAATGTGATGCTAAACATTGAATGAGCTAACAATGCATTAACACACGCAAGAAACAGAGGACAGCCAAGCCTGAATGCCTTCTGACACATCATGATTTTGGTTGTTGGTTTCATATTCAGGGGCAACGCCATATCTGATCTTGCCTGGAGCACGTGGATGAGGGTCCAAACTCCAAACAAACCTCAAGCTGTTTAGTGGAGCATTATGTGTAAATTATGGGGTTGCTATAGAATTGGTGAAGAAGTGCACCAGGGTGCTCTTCGGTCTAGCTTCACCTCTGTTCATATTGTATTGTACAACATGTTTGGTCATGTAACATAATGTGAAGCGAATATCTAATTATATCAAGGTACTCTTCTGACATGGCTAGGAGCCTAGCAGCTTGTACTGATCCAGAAAGCCCAGTGAGGCTGTATGCAGTAGAAATTTCTCTCACGACCTTACTCAACATCTAAAAGACGATGTATCAGTAATAAAGCCAAGGGACCTATCTGATGGTAGAGGGCAATTGTTTGATCCTCTGGAATTTCAATCCGCAGTAAGTGTTGATGACACTACTGGATAGCACAGATTAACGTGGTTCTACTGCTCAGCATCAACATCATGGAAAATGCACACGCTTGCACCCAGGCGGTATCGATTGATGCCACTCAAATCACAATCTTACATTGTTCCACTTGTCGCACCTAAACAACGCATGTCTAAGATCAAGACAAAATTTCGATGTTTTCCACCGCGAAATTTGCAGGCACCTAGCTCAGAAACCCTACCCAGACCCTATTCCCAAACAAACCCGCCTCGTACGAAGAAATTACGGGCTTCAATCGCCCAAAACACCACTCTAGTACAAACCAAACGAATTCGCACAGAGGTAGAGAAACCCGGTCGTGGCGGGGGGCGCGCGCGACGTACCTTCTTGCAGGTGAGGGGCGAGGCGAGGAAGTAGACGCAGTCGGTGTTGCGCCGCAGCGCCTCCTCCTCCGGCGTCAGCGGCTTCGCTGCGGCCGTCGCCGCCGCGGCCGCCCCCGCCTCCGCGGCGCCGGCGTCCGCCTCCATGGCCCCCGTTTCGAAGGAGGGAGGGGGGCCGCGGGATCCTCCTCCCCTACCCCGGCCCGCGCGACGACGCCCCGATCGCGCCTGCAGCGGTTCGGGGGGAGCTAGGGCTCGGCGAGCCTGGCGGCGGCGGCGGCGGGGGCTAGATCTATCGCCGCCGCGGAGGCGGAGGCGGAGGCGCTAGGGTTGGGGGAGGAAGGGGGGCGACGGGGATGGGTTGCGCCTTGCCCTTGGCTGGCTGCGCGTGTGGACTGGGTGGGTTGGAGCCGCCTCTCTGGCTGTCTCTGCCCGCGGGTTAAACAAAAACGAACGAAACGAAGCAGCGCGACGCCACGGTATATTTGACGAGGGTGGTGGGGACAAGAAGAAACCAGCGGGGCAACGGGCTAGAGAGAGAGAGAGGCGGCACGGCAGCGGCAGCGTCCGCGCGGGCCTGCTTCGAATCGGTTTGCGTCGGGTGGCGCCTGCTCGCGGTTCTTTCCTTTCCCGGCCTGTAGCTCCGCGTTGACCGTTCGTCTGGAAAGGGCAAAAGGAGGAGATCTGCATTGACTGTGAACCGGCGGAGATGCCTCCAGGGCTCCAGCCAGCCAGCGGGGACAAGCCCTACTTGTATGCGGGTTCTCGATCTTCATGTCCGTTCGCAGAGCCAGGACGTAGCCGCAGAGCGGAGCAACGGAGATGACAATTCTGCTAAAACCAACAGAAAGCACAGCCATCCGCACACGAACGTTAAGTTAGAGGAGAAACAATCACCACAAGTCCCCAACAATGTTTTTTTCTGAAACGGGTAGATAAAGACCATTGACCCATTGCTTTTTTTTTAACAGAGACCCATTGTTTGTTGAATCGTGCGACAAATTCACTAAAACACCAGTAGAAGACGTCCTTTATTTTTATTTCAAAAAGATTGTGCTTCGACTCGAATTCAGATTGGGTCAACAAACCACTTTTTTAGCATATTCTGCTGGCTAAATACACCTTGAGACTCAAACTCGGGTGACTCAACGAACCGCATTTTTACACACTCAGTTAGCCAGTTGCACCATGAAAGCATTAGCACAGACACGCTTATATATTTCTACAGGAAGCAAACAACCATCCGGAAAACAGTAATGCATCGAATCATCTCTACGACTTTGCTTGCAGTAGTCATCGCCGCATTTAGTGCATTTATCAACATTCATTCATTCGTCAAATAGTTTCAGAGAAGTCTGCCCTCAGCTAGACGTATCGCAACAATCTTGTATCCCAGCAGACACAAAAACAGCATTAGCAATTTAAAACAATCCTCCTGCATTCAAATTATTGCAGTTCATCGTCGAATGCATGCCGAGGAATCCTCAAATACATAGGTAACTCACGAATCATGGTACAGTTTCAACTAATCATTTAGTCTGAATATTTGATACGACACGAGAACGAGCTCCGTGGAACTACAAACCAACTAGGATAGAGTTACTGATACTGATTCCTAAGTGGAACCTACAAAATATCAGTCCACAGTATTGGTGACCTGCACCGGATACAGGTAACAGGGAGTTCTGAAGACGTGCATGGTGTACATGCAAGAGATGGCACCGGCGAACATGCGAGCACAGTAGAGCAGACTGTCACGAGCAAGAGTGCTACCATGTGCCGCAGAATCGTCATGGGAGCCTGTAAATGTAACCAAGTCAAAATGTTAGTGGATATTAGTAGATGCCCTGCAGCTAATTAAATGAAAACTCTTAACTCGAATTCTCTTCTTGGGTAAGGCAAGCATTAGAACAACTTCTAAGGGAGAAACTATTGTGCGGAACGAACAAAATAAAATTCGAGAAACACTGCTAGTAGGTCAAATGCATGGCAAGCACTGTTAACAAACACGTTGTTCATGTTGGGAACTCAAGCATCTTTCCGATGATCAACATTTCAGCTCATGTTATAGCAACCCCAGAGGATTAAGGTTTAAGAATAGCATCTAAGGGCTCTTTCAGTGGCATTATTAATCTTTCAGGAAACACTTGCCCTTTCTTCAGTAACTTATAGGCTAAACACCATGAACGTCGACAAATAATCCGGTCAGTCCTATAGTTTCCACGTTCAGGCTAACACCAAACAGGCTGCTCCAGACAAACTTACTTAACAGTATAGCTGTGCCATCCCTACTTTACAATTATAAAGTTGCTGACATAATAGACCAGCAATGATAATTATCCAAGCAAAAGAAAAAAAATGTACTAACTGAAAAACATCGAATAACTTTGAGAAGCAGGAACTAACAAAGTAACAGGATGGTATAAGTTACCAGAAACAGCTCCATGTATCGGTTTAAGATAGGTAGCGTGGATCGTTTCCTTGCTTTCCCATCTTATGCACATCCTCTGGTGAAAGTATCTTGATGTACCATACACTATTCACAAATGACCTGCATCAAGTGAACAAAAGCTCAGCTTTTAGGCTACTTATAACCGGCATGTGTAGCGATGCACATACAAACTACAAAGTTACATCCACCACTTACATAAATCAGCAATATCTACATCACAAGTAAATTTGATCTTGTATTGAAGTATCATAAATCAAGATTATGAAGTCATCAATTTTGCAAGTTAAATACACATAAAAGATGCATGGCAGAACTAACTTATGTGCATCTGTTTGGGATCACCAATAGCCATTGAATTGATTGAAAAAAAGCTTTTGAGTCCATTCAAAATGCATCGCCATTGAATGGGTTGAAAAAAAGATTTTGAGTCCTTTCAAAATGCAGACCCCAAGCCCACAAGAGATGTTAATGAGAAAGTGATTGAAGATGTTAGTTTCTACGCAAACAACATCTTCTTCAACCAAAAATAAAAAAGTTATCCTACAGATGATGTGGTCCGCTATGGAGTTTTCGAATTCTCATCTTGAATTACATATTTTGAACTATGTGACTGCAAAAAAAGAGTAGGTAAAACAATAGTATTGATATATCTTGATACAATGTTATATGGACCCTCCACAAACTCCTTTTAAGGTAAACATGCTATATGAATTCTAGAAGTAGTTTCAAATATCTAAAACAAATGCACACTAGATTGGAGGCAATCAATAAGGTAGTGCTGAGAAAAGGTTGATGGCTGCTTGAGTTTAAAAAAAAAAGCCTATGCATATGAAGCCCAATTTGCCCAACTTAGTGTGTTACCCTATGATTGACTCATGGAATTGTAAAACAACAAATGTTGTCCGATATGTTCAAGTTTTTATACTATAATATGGAGAAGGCATATCTATTTATAACTTTCCTGTTGACCTAATAAGCTTTGAACTGGTGGGCCAGGAAACCAACAATGATAAAAAAAAAAGATCTATAACACAATGTATGGTGTAGCTTTGCAAAACTCAATATGTTCATGAGAAAATTGTGGTTATGGGGTTAAATTCATACAAACTTACAAGTTACGATAAGGTCTTAACAATTTTATTATATGCCATGAGCAAAGTACGCAAGCATAGACTATGCCAAATGATTTTTCTAATACATTCTAAAGATTATGGCTAAATTCACATGTGTATACTACTTAAAAATCACAATTTGAAACTACAGTTATAGTGATAGTTGCTTACTCCCACGGGTCGTCTCCAAGGAGAAGCACATCGTTCTCCCTGTCGACAAATACAAGCTGCCAGCCTGATCTATCAGGGTCGTCCAACTGACCCTTAATGCCGAACATCTGTCCCAGTTCCTCTCGAAGTTCAGCATAATTAGAGAACCGGGTGATGTCCAAGGACCTCCCCACTGATCCTGATTTGTAAACCTGCATTTAATAAAATGGTTACATGAGAAGGGACTTAAATTTGTTTTCAGTAGACACAATTACACTCACCTTAACGAAAGTTCTAGTTGTTGGATCATTCTCTCCTGTATTTTGCAATAAACCAGAAGAGTCATCCAGACAACCATACATCTGATTTTGCAGATATGTTGATCCAGAGGGAATCGCTGATATATTGTTATCAGCAACATTTGAAGTCAGATTAGGTACCATATTGTACAGTAGGGAGGAAGAGTCGACTTGAGGACTAAAAAGGGACTGGTTCTGCACATCACGTCCAATTTTGTTGTCAGCAGAACCATCTTTGCTAGTGGGTGAGTTAAGCGAACCCGAGCCCCCAAATGACATCGATTGCGAGCCCATAAACTTTTGCTTCCATGCCTGTTGCTGCTGCTGCTGCTGCTGCTGCTGCTGCTGCTGCTCACTAACTACTGGTTGGTTGAATCTAGACAAGTCCACGTCATACAAACTTACAAGTTACGATAAGGTCTTAACAATTTTATTATATGCCATGAGCAAAGTACGCAAGCATAGACATCTAGACTATGCCAGGTGATTTTTCTAATACATTCTAAATATTATGGCTAAATTCACATGTGTATACTACTTAAAAAACACAATGTTGGGCTAGGGAGAACCGCGCTGCTAGGAACTTGATAAGGTTGGTCCGGTTGAATCTTCTGTTTCTGATCATTATGAGCATGCTGCATTTGCTGGAGTTGGTGGAGCTGCTGCTGGATAGCACTCGGGCTGAGCACAGACTGAATATTTTGAGCATCCGGACTAACTATTTGCTGTTGGCTCGCTTGCTGCAGAATTTGTTGCTGCAAGAGCGGATTGAGGTTGCACTGTTCCTGAGGGGACTGCATAGGCTGCTGAAGGTGTAGGAATTGCTGCTTCAGATAACCGCCAGACTGGGAGGCAGCTGCGGCAGCAACCACTGCTTGATACTGATCGTGGTCATTGCTAAGTAAGGATGGATGGAGTCTCTGTTGTCCCCACGAACCTATACCAGGTGACTGGAAGTTCAGAGACTGAAAGCCTCCTTCACCAGCAACTCCTCTCAGCCACATCAAAGCATTGCTGTCATCTTAAGTGTAATATGGCAATCAATAAAAACATAATGAGCATGTATGGCAAGGACAACAATGACACAATTTGTGTAACATATAAGTATATAAATGAAGGCTTTAGCCAATAAGTGAAATATCATTGTTCTATCATGTCATGGTGCTTCAATGCTGGCAATTTGGTATATGCTAGAAGATATCCACCTTTCAGTTGTATCACAGTTTTACTATAGTTTCATCAGAGCAAAAAGGAAAATAAGAAAACTCTGATCACTGCATATGTGCCAGCTTACTTTGGCTTAGGCCAACATCATGTCAAGTTTGCTAAAGCACCTAAAGTAAGCCTTTTCCCCAGTTATTTGCATTCATACCGCGTAAAATCAATTAGAAGATAAATGCTAAAAATGTCAACTCCATGCCATTTTTGTCAAATTTAATATAATATTAATTGTTGTCTAATGCAGCTGATGCTGCACAGTTAACTTGAAGCAACGATAAAAGGCAGAAACAGCTTTGAGATCACTGATGCTAGATGACAGCAATAGCAAAAATGCAGGAAAATAGCTCCAACACCAGAGATGCTGGACTCGTAAAGTCGGACTCGTAGTAACAAGCATGAGTATCTGAAATGTACCATGAAGAGCGGCAACTCCAGAATACCAAGGATGCTTAACTCGCAGTGGGAATAGAGACGGATACATAGGGAAGGTTGTCAATGGCTCAATTTCCCACAGAGAAACTCTAGGTGGCCTTTCTCCTGCTGTCGATTCATCCCAGCCAACCTGTGTTTGTAATATCAGTGACAGTGGTCAGGGAGACACTTGTAGCATCATAATTTTAAACCAGCCTGATGAAATGACAGGAGTTACCAAATATGCAAATCGATTATTATGACATAGAGAACAACAAAGGTTTAAATCGAAATAATTAAGAACAAAGATTTCACTATGCAAACTGATCTTCCCACCAAAGAATGAAAAGATGTTCAGTATAAAACATCTGAATGTTATAACATCTCTGCCATTATTAGCTGAGAACCAGAAGAACGGATCAGAGAAAAACGATAACAAAAATATCAAACAGGATTTAAGAGTAAGATATGTGAAAGAACTATGAAGCAGCATAAAAAATCAGGGTAAGATCACAGAGGGAGCTGCCATTCAAAAAGTGTAAGAACTATGAACTAACAAGAAAAAACAAAAAGAAAAAACATCTTACCTTCACCGATCTCCAATACGAACTAGGCCAACGCACTGGGTCCGCATCACTTACTTCTGTTATCGTTCCCATGTACCTGCAATTATTTAGTATTCATTTCTATGAGTTTCTTTCACAAACTTTGAGCACAAAATTGTTATTCTCAAGGACACATAATTCCACATAGTGTGAAAGCATTCCATCACCAAGTAAAACTAAAGAGAAGTGCTCTAATTGCATGGAAAAAGATTTTTGCCAAGAACCAGAAGGAAATTTTGGTACTCCTGCCTCACCTGCGGACGCTAGATTCCTCAGTCTCAAACAACATCCTGAATCGCATCCCAACCGATATCCGGGTGTGAAAAACAGCCTTGATGTATTTCGAAAGGGGTATAACAAATTCCGATGGACTAGCTCTGCAAGCACATTTTTATGGTCAAGAGGAGCATAGGAAAGATAGAATTGGCATTTGCTAATCAAACAGTTCAAGTTACCTGGGATTATAGAAAATTGTGAAGCGACTGTTTGTTGCAGCGGCATGAGCTGCTGCTGCAAGGAGCCCTATGTGCATGCTGTCACTCGAAAGAACAGAAGAGGGCATCACAGTCTGTGGCCGGCTGGCGCGTCTGATTCCAAGCAATAGCTGGTTTTTCTCATTCCTAAATTAGTGGACAAAGAGTAAGTCCTACTCATTAGAATTTTCTTAACCACTAGTGATGGATTGAAACAAAGGAACAAACCATATGAATAGCACGGAATCTCCAGCAACAAGTCTCTTAGCACTGACAAACACACTCCAGCCAGTAGTCAGCAGGTGTCTCTTGGGTTGGCCTGTGAAGAAGTAGCGTATTTAGTACAAAAGATAGCAACAATGATGTTAATTCAACCTGTCAGCAACAATTTTGGTGCTGGTGACCCCATTTCACAATCAGTTTAGTAGACGGGCCCTCATTGATGGATGTCACTAATGCTTCTAATCAAACTTTAGCATTTACAGGCATATAAAGTAAAGTATGTTCTGGACCGAAGAATCAACCACAAAAAAACTAAACATTGTGGAAAGATAAGTCTTTCAAGACATAAGAAAAGAACCAAACGCGTGGTACATCTGTACTAGCTCCCAAAAAAATGCACATCGGTACAACCAGAGGCCCATGTGCAATTTTCTACTAGCACCAAGCTCCCACGGATAGTTCAGAAACATCTGAGGAAATATTCCTATCAAGTGTAACTTGGGCAACTTATATGTAATCCAGTACTGCACTATCCTGACGTAATAAAACTGAAAAGGGTTTTGATGTACCATCCGAATTAATGTTTTCATCTTTGTAGTTTGCGGAGGTCCTTGATTGTGCTAAAACAATAAGATGGACTGGTATTCTAAATTTAAAATGCTTTAGTGACAATGTGAAAGAATTTATGTTTTTGCAAGTGCACTTGGAAATGTTTTGAAAATATGTTTTTAATCATTAAAAAAATAGATTGAATAACAACTGCTACCATAACAAAACTAAGGTTTTCAATTAAAAACGAGAAAATAAGTTCAACCAGAAAGCCTCCAGATCTTTTTCGAACTTGCCTCGGAAGATATGCCTGAACTTCCACTCCACATCATGAATGTCCCGTGCAATAAGCTCCTGTGCTGGAGGCTGCTGTGTGAAATCCTACAAACCACACTATACCACCTGTTATTGGCAACAGCAAACCCCACAATCCATGCAGCTGAACAAAAGGAACGCCACCCCAAAATACACACTCATCACACCAGAGGAGGGAAGACGCGCTCCGCAGCACGACGGGGCACAGAGAACCCGCCATGCGTGCTGGTGTCGCTGGCGGTCAGTGTCTTGCAGAAGTAATTCGTAGGCTGCTTGCTCATGATCCCCATCTCCGCCGGTAGGTACGCATCGTTCTGCTCTTGCTGCACAGATTAACACAACCGAAACCATAAGAACTCTAACAGATTCCACAAACCATCAGAAGCGCAGCACCGCCAATCATATCAACCGCCGGTGCCTTACTGGGTTCAGCGGCTGCAGCGTCATCTGCGCGTACACTTCATCAGTCTCCACATCCGCCTGCGCATGTTCTTAGTTCAGGTTAGCATCCGCAGCTACAGAAACAAACCAGACGAATCGCCGCATCTAAGAAATTTTGAGGGAGAAAATCGTCGCACATGCATTGTGACATCATGGAGCTGGCAGATCAGCTGCGGCGGCAGGTTGGGGTAGTTGGGGATGTGCCCGTCAACCTCCTTGTTCGTCGACGCTGCAACCTTCACACACACGTTCACACGCATTAGCTAGCTAGCCCGAAACACACGCGACGCGAGCGAGCGAGCGATCAAAGCAACCGCCGCCCAACGCGGCAAGGCAAAACAACCAACACCTCGCACGCAAGGCAACGACGGTGGCAGCAACCCGGCCAACACCCCCGAGCGGCAGTAGTGCGGCGAGCGAGACTGCGAGTTCGCCACAGTGCAGCGCGGAGTGGAGTGGCTGCCGCCGCTGCTGCTGCCCTCCCTGCGTCCCAGTTTTGAATAAAGCGGAGGAGAGAGACACGGAGATAGCGATAAATAAAAAAGAAAGCTGGAAAGCGAGTCGTAGGAGTAGCATTAAAAAAGGCGTATTTTATGGGCTCATGTAAGCGGCTGTCGGGGGCGGGGTTTCAGCCAAACCCCTTTGGTCAGTGTAACCACGGCACGGCAGGGCAGCCGTAATGGAGATCCACCACCACCACTACTCGCCCCCGCCTCACGGTGGGGAGGCAGACGAGCGGGCCGGCGCACGCGTGCCACAGCTCCGAGTTGAGGCACTTCTTCTCTGCACACAACCAGTAAGCAAAACGAATCGATTCCCGTAGCAGGAAAAGCCGGGCAAAGCGCATGGAAACAGACAGCAGGCGAAGCGAAACCTAGGAGGCAGTAGCACGCACCTTCCTCCGGCGGCGCCGCGGGCGGCGGCTGCCCGATGCTGGCCGCGGACGACGAGCTCATCCTCCCACGACCGGAACCAAAAACCTAATCTACACCCTCGCGAATCCGCCCGGAACCCCCATCACCCTCCGCATCGTCGATCCTCCTCAAATCGGCCGCATTCTGCAACAAGCCAAGCCGCGGCGTCAGGAGCCATCGAGCCGCACCGACACGGAGGGGTGCAGGGACAGCCTACCTCGTCAGCTCACCCGAGCTCGGAGATCGCCATGGTGTGGGGGAGCGGAAGGGTGGGGCGCGCTTGGAAGGAGGGAAGGGGGTGGAGGAGAGAGGGGGCTGGGAATGATTAGGTTTGGGGCATTTAAGCGAGACGAGAGGGGGAGCAGCTAGCGTGTGTGCGTGCGCAGCGCAGTAGTGCGGCGAGCGAGACTGCGAGTTCGCCACAGTGCAGCGCGGAGTGGAGTGGCTGCCGCCGCTGCTGCTGCCCTCCCTGCGTCCCAGTTTTGAATAAAGCGGAGGAGAGAGACACGGAGATAGCGATAAATAAAAAAGAAAGCTGGAAAGCGAGTCGTAGGAGTAGCATTAAAAAAGCCGTATTTTATGGGCTCATGTAAGCGGCTGTCGGGGGCGGGGTTTCAGCCAAACCCCTTTGGTCAGTGTAACCACGGCACGGCAGGGCAGCCGTAATGGAGATCCACCACCACCACTACTCGCCCCCGCCTCGATGGATGGATGGATGGACGGATTGACTGGTCACTGGCGTCCGGGTGGGCCAACTCTGTTGCCTGCCGGTGAGGGCCAGTGCCCAGCGCCACGCCATGGGGTTGCCTTGTGGGTGATGATCTGCTAGCTTCTACTACGTGTTTGTCCAGTTTTGCCCTCTAGATTCTAGGCGCGTCCTAATCCAGTTTTTAGTGCTTGTTTGTTTGGTCTCGAGATAACATAACACATACAGTACAGTACGTAGTAGTTTATCAAGGAATTCGCATGGGTTTCAGGGTTAAACCCCTAGCAGCTACCAGGCACCGCCCGATTTAGGCAGGCACTTAGCTGCTCTTTTCCCGTGCGGGGCTGTGCGCGGAATAGATTCCGCCTAGATCGAGCTAGCGATTCCCTGTTTGTGCTACGCTTAGTGGCGCGCAGATCGATGGAGCAGGCCCCGTGAAACTTTGGGCCTGTTTAGTTCCAAAAGTTCCTAAAAAGTTGCTCCCAAATACACTATGCAAAAAAAAATTTCCATCACATCAAAATGTCATAACATGCATGGAGTACTAAGTGTAGATGAAATCAAAAACTAATTACACAGTTTTACTGTGCTCTGCGAGACGAACATTTTTAGCCTAATTAATCAATTTTTAGACAATTTTTTGCACATACAAACGAAATACTACAGTAGCGCAATGATTACGAAGTGACATCTTACTCCCAAATTCAACCTACCAATTCTAACATCTAAACACCACCTTTCTTGGCACACTATAATCTGCGCGGGTTTGCCTAACAAGCGGGACTCGGGTCGCGAAAGCGGCAAAGCGCCCACCGTGTTTTCTAGCAGCCTGCCACAAAAATATCTCGCCGCAACCCCTGCTCGATCTTTTTTGTTTCCGATGATCCACCACCAGCCATACCAAACTAATCGGCTCCTCCACGCTACCAAGCAAGTCGGCCTCGCCGCAGCCCGTGCCACTCCCGGCGTGGTGGCCGGCCGGAAACCCTGGTAAGCAGCAGCAGCAGCAACCGCCACCACTCGCATGTGGCATCTTTGCTCAAACGGCCAGGTAATCACGTTGCCTTTAGCGGCGGCGCTATAGTTCGGCACCACACCTCGAACGAGCCCGATCGATGGCCAGGAGCGCGCGGTGGTGACCGGTGATCGACCGGCGCTCCCGGCCCCGGCGGGAGCACATGACCGCGGTCGCCTTGCTTCCTTAACTCGTGTCACCTGCCGCAACCGAACGCGCCCGCGCCTCGGCTAGGCACGGCCCGGCCACCTGCCCCGGCAGCCCGGCGCCCCCCGGTTAGCTGAGCCCCGGACACTAGCCACGGATCGTGGAGAGCCTAGGCCCGCTACGTGACGGCACGGGGCATTAAAAAACGGACGGGAAAAAGGGGACGGGGGAGGGTACGGAGCAATCTTGTCACATCAAACTTATTGGTGTGCGGCATGCATGCCGATCGTACCACCGTGACGTGACCAGTCTCGAGCATGGGACGCAAAAGAAAAAGAAAATATCGGAACCGGTTTTTTTTTCGGTGCGTGTCGCTGCATGCGTCCCCTCGGAGCTTTTGTCGTCGATTTGTTTTTTGAAAAAAAAAGAGGAGTTTGGGTGACAAGCGTGGACGACATGGAAAACACGTTTGACTCGTACATGACGTGACGTGCCAGAGGGAGGGGAGCAGGGATATTCTCACCCCACGCTTTCACCTTTTACTCCGGATGATGGTGACTCGTGCTGGCGCTGGCTGTGAAACCTGTATGGCACGCAGAACATACGTGCGTCGTCAGAATTTACTACTATACCCACGTGAAAGCTTACCGGTCAACTATACGTACCATAGGCGATCGTCGCGTGCACTTGCACCCGTACATTTCATGAAGCGAACGACCGCGACGTAAATCTGTCTACTCCAAACGAACCACGCCTCTGTCTACATATAGTACGAGTCAAATTATTCTAAGATACGTAGTTTGATCAAATTTATGACAATATAATAATATTTATACAATGTTATGAAAAAATATACTAGCTTCACATTGGTAAATGTTTATCGTACTACTTATTATTACAAAGTGAAAGTGTGGTAGCATCGCATTCAGGTTGGATCATCGATCTTGACGGAAAAATTCTTCGTATGCAAACTACTCGCACAGCTTTTCGATACCAAGATATTTTGAGGCCTCTTTGGATTATAACGACATCTATATTTATGTGAAAATTGCTCCAACTTTATAATAGTCCCTATAACACTGTGTAAACCACTGTGCACAAACAGTAGCAATGAAGCAAACGGCCTGTGTCGCGTCCCAATCACCCATGTCGTCCCAATTAAGAGTGTCAGCATCTCTGTTTCTGTAGCTGGATGCCGAAACTAATGCAAGGTTTGTTATAGTCTAAGGCTCCAATGCAAACTCCAACATATCCCAAGATCTTGGTGATGGTGCTAATGGAGTGCACCTTTCTAGCTTTGAAAAGGAAATGTGCGGCCTAAAAAAGGTTGAGCACAAGTGGGGCTCATCATTTGCATAATTGCATCGAAGCTCCAAACTGGTAAAGCCGATGGCACACCGCTCCCCTCTCCTAATCTTGCTATAGTATACCGAGGAAAAAAAATCCAAAGGGAGAAAAGGATCTTCATGTGCTCCCAAGCCCAAACGAGAGGTGGCTGTGGCATCCGTACACATGCTTTTGACCGCGCCACGTCTGTAGGGCAGACAGTTTAGTTGAGTGCGGGAGGGGAGTGATGTGTGTACTCTCTGGAGGCCAGAGCATGGCACTTTCCATTTTACCATGGTTTAATTTTTATTGGGTAGATCGATCTCTCTCGTACTTGCCCTATTAAAGAGGTGGTGCCCCAGCTGAAAAGTAGTACAGTACAAGTCAGGCTTCATATGGTACTGGTAAGTAAAATTTTATTTTACACTTGGGGAGAAACAATCCATATGCATCACCTATGCAAGCGGCCTATTTTGCGCAGGAACCGAGGAAAACTGCTTGATGGCAAACTGAAATTGTCTGCCAAGTTAGTGCCAAATATATAGTCCGCTGGCTCAATAGGCAGATCATACTTTGATATATATATGTAAGCTAAATTTTGTAGCCATTGGACTTCAATCCTACACTTCAGTTTCGCCCTTGATTTCGCTTTATCCCGGAGCTATTTTTCTAAACCTCTTGAATCTAGTGATTTTGCTCGTTCATTGTTATAATTTTAATTTCTAGTACAAATTTTTGTCTCGTGGATAAGCAATTCCGATCGATTGAAGAGCTAGGAGCAACCGTGTAATTTATTTATTTTTTGTTTTGGTAAAGTGGAACAGGAGTGTGATTTTATTAGTCAGGTATCCAAACAAAAAAAAAGAGGAGTTTGGGTGACAAGCGTGGACGACATGGAAAACACGTTTGACTCGTACATGACGTGACGTGCCAGAGGGAGGGGAGCAGGGATATTCTCACCCCACGCTTTCACCTTTTACTCCGGATGATGGTGACTCGTGCTGGCGCTGGCTGTGAAACCTGTATGGCACGCAGAACATACGTGCGTCGTCAGAATTTACTACGCCCACGTGAAAGGTTACAGGTCAACTATACGTACCATACGCGATCGTCGCGTGCACTTGCACCCGTACATTTCATGAAGCCAACGACCGCGACGTAAATCTGTAACCTCCAAATAAATGAACCACGCCTTTGTCTACATATAATACATGTCAAATTTATTCTAAGATATGTAGTTTGATCGAATTTATGACAATATAATAATATTTATACAATGTTATGAAAAAATATACTAGCTTCACATTGGTAAATGTTTATCGTACTACTTATTATTACAAAGTGAAAGTGTGGTAGCATCGCATTCAGGTTGGATCATCGATCTTGACGGAAAAATTCTTCGTATGCAAACTACTCGCACAGCTTTTCGATACCAAGATATTTTGAGGCCTCTTTGGATTATAACGACATCTATATTTATGTGACAATTGCTCCAACTTTATAATAGTCCCTATAACACTGTGTAAACCACTGTTCCCAAACAGTAGCAATGAAGCAAACGGCCTGTGTCGCGTCCCAATCACCCATGTCGTCCCAATTAAGAGTGTCAGCATCTCTGTTTCTGTAGCTGGATGCCGAAACTAATGCAAGGTTTGTTATAGTTTAAGGCTCCAATGCAAACTCCAACATATCCCAAGATCTTGGTGATGGTGCTAATGGAGTGCACCTTTCTAGCTTTGAAAAGGAAATGTGCGGCCTAAAAAAGGTTGAGCACAAGTGGGGCTCATCATTTGCATAATTGCATCGAAGCTCCAAACTGGTAAAGCCGATGGCACACCGCTCCCCTCTCCTAATCTTGCTATAGTATACCGAGGAAAAAAAATCCAAAGGGAGAAAAGGATCTTCATGTGCTCCCAAGCCCAAACGAGAGGTGGCTGTGGCATCCGTACACATGCTTTTGACCGCGCCACGTCTGTAGGGCAGACAGTTTAGTTGAGTGCGGGAGGGGAGTGATGTGTGTACTCTCTGGAGGCCAGAGCATGGCACTTTCCATTTTACCATGGTTTAATTTTTATTGGGTAGATCGATCTCTCTCGTACTTGCCCTATTAAAGAGGTGGTGCCCCAGCTGAAAAGTAGTACAGTACAAGTCAGGCTTCATATGGTACTGGTAAGTAAAATTTTATTTTACACTTGGGGAGAAACAATCCATATGCATCACCTATGCAAGCGGCCTATTTTGCGCAGGAACCGAGGAAAACTGCTTGATGGCAAACTGAAATTGTCTGCCAAGTTAGTGCCAAATATATAGTCCGCTGGCTCAATAGGCAGATCATACTTTGATATATATATGTAAGCTAAATTTTGTAGCCATTGGACTTCAATCCTACACTTCAGTTTCGCCCTTGATTTCGCTTTATCCCGGAGCTATTTTTCTAAACCTCTTGAATCTAGTGATTTTGCTCGTTCATTGTTATAATTTTAATTTCTAGTACAAATTTTTGTCTCGTGGATAAGCAATTCCGATCGATTGAAGAGCTAGGAGCAACCGTGTAATTTATTTATTTTTTGTTTTGGTAAAGTGGAACAGGAGTGTGATTTTATTAGTCAGGTATCCAAACACACGGAGCATGCAACGGATACGCATGATGCATGGAAGCATGATGAGTACGTCGACCACCAGCACACACATCCGGCAGGGTGTTTTGCGCCTGTTCCCTCGGCGCCGTGCGGCCATGGCCCCTGTCGCGCAGACCACGCACGACGGACAGGGTCCAGGGCGGACTTGAAAGATCGATCGATCGAACCGCCTTTTATCGCTGCTAGCTGTTTGGTGACGGTGAGCTAGCTAGCCGGCCTCGACAATATGCCGAGACATGTCCCAACAGCTTTACGAGTTCCTCGCTGTTCCATCTAGTCGGCAGCATGCAGCTACTTTCTCCGTCCCAGAATGTAAGCATTTGTTGACTTTTTTCGTTCACGTTTGACCGTTCGTCTTATTTAAAAATTTAATGAAAATATTATTTATTTTGTTATAACATGTTTTATCATCGTATATATTTTACGTATATCATAATAATTTTTATATTTTTACAAACTTTTTGAATAAGACGAACAGTCAAATATGATACGCAGAAATCGAGAAATGCTTATACTGTGGGACGGAGGGAGTAGCTAGGTTTACGTTGCGAGGCCGCCACTCCACTGGTGCCATTTTTTGGACCGGATGCATGCATGCAACAGTGTACGTGGGGAACAGTCCATGTCGTCCCCAGCTAGCTGCGCCGTATGCCCATGACGCGATGTTTGACGACCGCATGTCCCCGTCTCGTCTCGTCTCGTCTCGTCTCGTGGTATCCGAGGTATGGGCCGGCGGCGGCGTATACGTACGTTGTCTGTCTCCATCTATGGTCCCGTACGTACGTTGTCGATCTCTCGAACGTACGTATATACATACGTGCCTGCCCGTGTGTGCCTGGTGGCCGTACGTAACAAAGCTGGTTGATTGGTTGCTCCGAGATCGATCCGGATGGGTTGGGGAGCTTCTGGTGCATCTCAGGTGGCGCGCCGGGGCCGGGGACCGGGACGTGCCGCGGGCGCCACCGCCAGCAGCACGGCACGAGAACAGCGCGCGCGCCCCCTTTGGCTTTTGGAGGGCCGGGGGGCGCGCCCGGGGGAACAGCAGCCGGACCCGCGCGCTGCGCCAAAAGCTGGAAGGCGGAGGGCCTCTCCGTCCGTGCCTGGCCTTTGGCCTGCCCGTGTCCGTCCGTCGCTCTCTGCCGACGACCACCGTGCGGCCGGGCCCGCCGCCGCCTGTGCCGCCGCGCCCGAGGGGCCCGGCCCCCGCGAGGAGCGTGCCGTGCAGCAACACGCCTGCGACTGCGACTCCGCCTGCGGGAGTGGAGTGGAGTGCGTGCGTGTTGCTACTAGTTGCTTCAGTGTTTTATCAGTCATGACTCACGAAGTCACGAGGACGGGGCGGGCGGACGGCGCCGCGCCGCGCCGCGCTGGGAAGCCTAGCCTGATGGCCACCGTGCGCGTGCGTGCATGCGTGCCGTGTGCTGCGGCGGCGTCGGCCCGCACCACAGCACTGGGGTGGCCGGGCGCGCGGCACTGTAGACGGCTGCCAGAGCTACGGCCGGCGCTGGCCGCTGGCTTCTGTTATGTTCATGTCCGCGCCGCGCGTGGTGTGCTGCCTGGCCCGACCCGGCCGGCCTGAGATGTTTTTGACCTTGCCAGTGCCCATCTCTCCCCGTCCCACGAGGCCATGATCGCATCCCTGCTCTAAGGCACTCGTGCGGTCCGTGCGTGCCGCGTCATTTTCGGCCTGTTTAGTTTCTCAGCGGCTGACCAATAATACTTTTCTCTCAGCGTAAATCAGCGTCAGTCAGTCAACAATATTTTACTATCAGTAGTACCGACTACCAGCCATCAGCCACCCGATGAGACGGTAAAAAACATTTCTCAGGCATACTAGCAGTACTCAGCGAAACCAAACCTGCGCGGCACAGAGGATCAGCTAGCAGAGCAAGTTGGCTTGGAAAATATCGCCACTCGCACTGTCACCCGCAGTAGCCTCGCACCACGATCCACGAGGCCCCCACCGAGCACTCGCTCTCTCGCCTCGCATCGCAGGCGGCTGGCTGCTGCTACTCCCAGTCGCCACCCACGAACGCAGCAGCAGCTATAGCCTCGAACGGGCAAAGCTTTGAGATTCACGGCCCCCGCCCAGTCGGCCCCAGATCGAGGCACCCTCCCTTGCTAAATCATTCCCCCATGATTCCATCCAGGTCGAGCAGAGCACAACCCCCCTCGCCTTTTGCTTTCGCCATCGCTGCCTCCCTTGCCTAGCCTTCTCGGGCACTCCTCTCCGGCCTACCGCTACTGGCAAGTGCCGGCAGGTTACCTCTCCGGCCGCCCCAGTCAAGTTCCTCCTATTCCCTCCCATGCCGGGGTCTGCGATCCGATCCGATTGGTTCTTCTTTTTCTTTAATAAAGAAGAAAAAAAGAAGAAGAAGTCGAGGTTCGATATCTCCCAGGAATCCCCTGTGGATCGTAGTTAGCGACGTCACGATGGCATTGTTTGAGGACAGATTTGGGTTTTGTTTGTGCCGGCAATGCTGACATTAGACCGGTACTAGTAGTAGTTAAAAGTAGCTAGGGGGGCGGATAGCATGCTATGGCTAGGGCTACCTGCAGCCTACCAGGACACGGCCTACAGTCCCATGCGCACGTCACAACAGTGAGACCAATAGACCATCACATATGGAGTATATTAGTAGGCTCAGCTCGTGTAACTAACACCTACTGATTGATCATATTCGACTGTTGCCCCTCGTCAACTGTTCACGGGGTTATTGCATCCAAAAGTCTCTCTCTGCCCAAATAGTTCCGTGAAATGGACCTAACATCCTTGTATGGTTACTGCTGGCAGCTTTTGTGCATTACTTTGGATCTTGATGTTTTCAGGAGCTAACGGACGGGGCAGAGCAGCATATACGATCAGCTCCCGATCCCTGGATCCACGCAGCTGATGCATGCATGCTTAGCTGTGGAAGAACAGGCCCGGCCCGCGCGCTGTCGATCTTGTGCTAAATTATTGGTGTGTACTTAGGAGGCCAACATAATGTGCAATCTCAGAAAGTCCTCTTCACTCGTCACCAAAGCCAGTCAGCGTCCCTAAGAAAAAGGGGGGAATCACTGGAGCTGTCCCATAACCCATCCAAAACCACAACTATTTCATAAACCTCGCTTTCCCACTGTTGACGCCTCCCCCCTCAGCATCTTAATTATTTCTTTCAATTTGACGCAATGCCTCTTTGTTTAGTACGAGCATCCTCCGTCTCCATCTTCCTCCCTTCCCTCTTTCTGTCCCCTCCCTGTCTCCCTAGCGAACTGATGATTTGCTAGCATGCATGCACAAACAATGCTGCCGCAACCTGCAAACGTGCAACCACAAACACGTACACCTTCGCCACCGATTCAGTTGGAGATAGTAGGGATCACGCTGCCAAATTCAAATTGCGCGCAAGGGGAGGGGCAGAGGCACCCACGCAGATGCAGCGCTGGGCCGGTGTGCTGGATGAATGATGGAACACTGCTACACAGCGAAAAAGAGAGGAAGTGAAGCCGGGCAGGCAGCTGGCCGGCGCTCCCCGTGAGGCGAGCGTGCATGCATGCACGACTGGCACAGGGGGAGAGGGGCCATGCGCTTTGGCCAGGTGCGCACGGCAGTGGGATGTGCACAGCCGCGGCGCAGCCTTTGTTGGCCTCGCCCTCGCCTGGCACTGGCAGGCAGCTGAGCACGGACGCGCGCGGCGGCAACTGCCTGTGAGGTGACCTGAAGCAAATAAGCGAGCAGAGCAGCAAGCCATTGCCAGCCACCCGCATCACCACCGCATGGGGCCGGCCTCCCCACCCCATCCATCCCCACACACCTCAGCGTCAGCTAGCTGCTGCCTGCGCCCCGCCGGCCCTCTCACTCGGGATCAGTAAAAAGCAAAAGCCACCCCCTCATCCCTACCACCATCATCGCCCCACTCTACCCTCTGCTGCAGGATCTACCGCATACCGGCCCAGTCGGCTTCTCCTGCTCCACCTTTCTGTTCAACCCCCATCTATAGTGGAGTACTAGTGCTTTGCCTCACCTCACCTCACTTGCCAGGGCTATTTCATATTCTCATCTACGCCCAACATTTGTGGTCTACTCTACGTTGGGTTTATTCTTATTCCTAGACTTTGCCATGGTAGGCACCATATGCCAGGTTTCTTAACCTAACGTTTGCTTTAGAACCAGAATAGCCTCTGGAAATTGGATATTCATGCTAACTCTTATTTTCTTGTTCATATTTTTTCGGCCGTTCACCCTTCATAAAACGTGTTAATATAATCGGCAAAAAAGAGCCAAAATGCATCTTGGATTGTCGATTTTGGATCAACTTAGACCTTCTTAGTCGACTAAAGCTAAATAGAGCTACCATATTAGATTTTTACATCCAACCAAACAACAAACAAGGCCGCAAAAAGAAAAAAAAATACAGTGAGCATACACACGCTTGGATCGTAAAGCAAACAAACACCCTCCCACTGGCAATCTAGCGGCATACAATTCCATTACTTCTATATAGAAAAAAGATGCACAACATAGCAAAAAAGTCATTACATTTTAGTGTAAGCAAAAATTTGTGTGGTGTAGGGTAGAAAGACGTGGCTTTGGATTCCCGTAGCGCATAGATTGGTGCACCATCAGAATTGCTTGGGGCACCAAACTTTTTCATTAACCATTAATAGCGAGCAGGACCCTACACCGCTGTAAAGGGTTTTCTAGAAGGGTTGTAACTATTCTAAATGTATAGATTTGCATGTTTATTAGAGAAATTTCGCAATGTATAAATCGTTTTCCTTTTCCTGGTAGATGTAAAAGGGAAATAACTAACCAATCAATTTTTTAAGCCACCGATCTTTGTGGCTGGAACTGAGACTGAAACACCTCGCAGGTGAGGGTTTGAATGTGAGTGATTGGCTGCAGCAAATAAAGGGCTCTGCGATTGCTCTGCTCGTGCGCGTAGTAGCAGTGAGTGGGGACGACGCGTCCTCGACCCACAAGCGCACGACACAGTGACAGTGGGTGTGGCGATCTTTCGGCCCTCGCGAAAGTCCTTTGTGGTAATAATGGGGGCCGAAGATGAAGTGAGAGGTGAGAGAGAATGGGAGATGCGTGAGAAGAGATGACAACGAGCTGCCCCCACTCGGCAAGTACTGCCGCCCCCACCGCCTCTGCCGCTGCAGTATGTGTGCTTCTGCCTTCTGTGCTGCTGCTTTGCTTGCCTTCTGGATTGGGGACGGAAATATTCCCAAAGCCCGAGAAGAAGAACAAGAAAGAGAGAAAGAAAATATCGAGATGCCGGTGGGCCCACCGGGCAGTCTCTGGCTCTCGTGGTAAATAATCCTTTTGTTTTCTTTTTTTACCATGTGTCCCGGGGGTTTTATGGGCCGATAGACAGATTCGATCTTTGCGCAATATACACGACTGGGGGTGGCAGGAGAGATGAGACTGTGAAATGAGTCCTGTGAACCCTGCCAGTTCGTATGGGAACAGGAGATGGGCGTGTCTTGGCAATAGGGGCCACGGTACTGGATCGAGATCTGTAACCTGAATCATTTAGCGCCCAAATCATGGATTTAGAAAGAGGAGAAGTGTCTCCGGCTTCACTAATTTAAACTTATTTGGAGCGGCTTGGACAGAGTAGTCCGTTGAGAGAGAGAGAGAGAGAGAGAGAGAGTAGTAAAAGTTGAGCACACAGGGGCAGGCGGCTACCGCAAGGGCAAGACCACACCGGCAGGCGGCAGCGACCAAAAGAGATCGTACCCTCACTCTCAGAGTACTGCGTCTGATGAAACTGGGAAAACGAAACAGGACGGGTTACTGTCGTCAGATACGTAGCCCTGCATCCATGCAAAACAAAAAAGATACGTACGGGGCTGGAGGAAACTGGCTGGGTAATACGGTAACTTCTGATTGTATTGGGCCAAAACATAACCTTTCAATGCGATGCTGCAGTGTGGGCCTTACTTACATACCTTGGCGCGCCTTCCACTATTTGGCCCATCTCGCATCTAACGCTAGAGAGAAGCAGTGGTAGATCTGGACTTCGGGCCGAAAGTCGCCTGTGTTTGTAGCAGGACAAAAATCAAATCTTTTAGGCACCACGTGCTACGACTTCGGCCCATCGTCTCGTCCCGTGCGTGCGCCCAGGAACCGCCCGGCGGGCCGCCACCGCCTAGCGAAACATTCTCGTGACTCTCGTCTCGCTCGTCGTCTGCGGCGCGCAACGCAAGCACGAGGGCGGGCCGCGTAGCGTGGTC
The DNA here is from genome assembly GCA_900205405.1 of Echinochloa crus-galli. Taxonomy (NCBI): domain Eukaryota; kingdom Viridiplantae; phylum Streptophyta; class Magnoliopsida; order Poales; family Poaceae; genus Echinochloa; species Echinochloa crus-galli. Next base: position 2,713,219 of record OAMR01000103.1, read on the forward strand.
GAGGCACGCGTGCGCCAACAGGTGGCCGGCCCGGTGTGCGGAAGCGGAGGCTAGCAAGGATGGTCGCCCGGCGAGGCGATCGGAGCCAGAATTTGGTGCCCATCGGAAACAGGTGAAGCAAAGCAAAGCAATGCTGTTGTTTCAGCTCTCGTTTTTCAAGCTCACAAAGTTACGCAGCAATCTGGACTCTTTGGAAAAGAGAAGGCTTGACTTTTGGCCTTTGAATTCGAGTTTCGTGGTATAAAAACTCCTACCGGACAATGCCATCATGATGGTTCTTCTTTTTTTTTTTCTTTTGGAAAGGGGATGGTCAAGATGTTTGCGGACGCCTGCAGTTTACGAATGCTAGTCTATCAGAACCCAGTGACTCAGTGAGGGAACATCACACCATCAGACTACAAGAAAAATGCTACAATGCTGTAGAGTGACAGAAACATATTTGGATTGGACTGGCTTTATCAGTGCTGGCTCTTAGCTATATAAACTCATCATTCTCAGTTTCTCACTGAACAACATTCTACAGCTAGTCAGCTACTACTTGCAACTGCGATGCTCATGGGCCATGCTTAGTTAGCAACAAGATTGAATAGGACATCAATGAAGATACGTTAAATAGAAGAAAATTGCTGGAACAAAGGCACCATAGGGAGTAACTGAAGTTACACGGCATGCACAATTCTGTAGAAAAATGCTGCTCATATAACCGCTACATTATTGTACTGATGGTTTAAACCTACAAAGCATTTTTACACTCTGGTGATCTTGCAACCACCTTATGAAGTAAAAACATGCTCATATCATTACTTGAGAGGAGAGCAAGACAAGATAACCCTCGGCATATCACTTTATGTAAATATTATGTACACAACTAATCATTCATAAGAAACTATCAGGCTGATCCTGCTCAAGCAAGCAAATTCAAAGCACTGGAGACTCCAGGTTGCATTAAACCTGAGTCTTCTGCAATGTTGTCGAGCCATGCAACTAGTTGCTGTGAGGTTGGTCTTGACTTGGGAGCGGCAGTCACACAAAAGCATGCTATCTCAAGGACTCTCAACAGCTGCCTTTCATTCTCCTTGTGATGTATGCTTGGATGGAAAACTTCGGTTTCCCTGCCCTCCTCTTTCATCTGAAGCACCCATGACACGACATCCCGGGTCCCTTTTGGCCTGCACATGTCCACGGGCCTCCGACCAGTCAGTAGCTCCAGCAGAACAATACCAAAACTGTATATGTCACCCTTGTAAGTTGCAACAGGTGACTGCCCATATTCAGGAGGAATGTAGCCCAGGGTTCCCACTACATCTGTGGTGACATGTGTCTCATATGCGCAGATGAGTCTTGCTAAACCAAAATCGGCCAGATGCGCCTCAAAGTTCTCGTCCAGAAGAATATTGCTTGATTTGATATCCCGGTGCAATATGTGAGGATCACAAGACATATGCAAGTATGCCAGCCCCCTTGCTGAACCCTGTGCTATCCGTAGCCTCTTCTGCCAATCCAGCAGCATCCCACTATCAGCCCTCTCGTGAAGCCAGTAGTCCAAACTGCCATTCTCCATATATGAGTAGATCAATAGCCTGTCATTGCCGACTTTACAATAACCTTGCAGCAAGACAAGGTTCTCATGTTGAGCCCGTGAAAGTGTCTCCACCTCGGCTTGGAATTCCCGCTCGATCTGCGAGTAGTCACCAGAAAGCTTTTTTATTGCAACCCTCCTCCCATCTGGTAGCGTAGATTTGTAGACAAGGCCAAAACCACCACATCCAACTATATAAGCTTGATCAAAGTTGTTGGTGGATTTCAAGATGTCCTCAATGCTAAAGTCTTTGTTGTTTTGGAAAAGCAGTACCAGGCATGAGTTAGAGGACTCTGAGTCTTCAGCATTTGCTACAGCCTTTGGATTGTGCTCTTGCATTCTTGAATGTACAATCCTTGATATAATCACATAAGCACAAAACAAAAAAAGGAGAACCCCAACTGCAGTTCCCAGTCCAAGGCCAACAAGAGCGGCTTTGCTCTTCTTCTTACCGTGTGCAGCTTCCACAGGTGAATCCTTCTTGGAGCACGAAGAGTTCCGAAGAAGGCAGAGTGCAGGGTTGCCATCAAAATTCTCATTTGCGAATGTAGAGAATTGCCCACCAGTAGGGATATCTCCAGTCAAATTGTTGAACGAAACATCAAACTTGGAGAGAAAATTCAGCTTCGTTAGAGATGAAGGTATGGTCCCATTGAGATCGTTGTGAGCCAAATTTAGCACTTCCAAGCTCGACATGTTTGATAACTCCTCAGGAATTGGCCCTGAGAAATTGTTCCAGCTCAAGTCCAGCACATGAAGCTTCACAAGATGGCCAAAGCTTGACCAGATCGGCCCAACAAGCAAGTTGTTTGAGAGTATAAGCGACGGTGGAAAGCTGCTGACTTGGTTGTACTGCAAACCTTTGCCAGTTGAATTCTTCTTGATGAATAATGGGAGGTCCTCTGTTGGTGATTTCTCACTTGAGCCATTAGTTGAAATCAAACTCCTCATCTGTGTGAAGCTCATAGGAAGCTCACCGCTGAAAGAATTGTTTGACAGGTCGATGTAGAACAGATTATTCAGCTTCCCTAACCATGGTGGGATATTCCCATTTAACTTGTTCCATGAAATGTCCAGCACATTGAGACTCTCCAAGCTCTGTAACCAAGGCGGAACTTGACCAGAGAGCAAGCAGTTTGCCAGGACAAGCACCTGGATGCTCTTGAACCCATTGATTCCATCCACTGGCATTCTCTCACCACCACGGAAATTCTTAGTGAGCACCAAACTTGTCAGGTTGGGGAGGTGCTGCAAGACTTGCAATGCCGATGACAGGTTTGTGAAGCCATTTCCTGTCAGTGAGAGGTACGACAGGGATCTCAAATCCTTAAAGCTCCCTGGTATCTCGCCCACCAGCTTGTTCCTTGCAAGGTTCAGTGTCCTCAGCTCGGCACACACAGCAATGCCAGAAGGTATGGTGCCACTCAGATTGTTTGTTCCAGTATCAAAAGTGTTCAGCTTCTGCAGCAATTCGAAGTTGATAGCAATCTCACCAGACAGCGAGTTGTTCCTTAGACTGATTACCCTCAGCATTTGACAACCTGACAGGGAAGCAGGCAATTCACCAACGAAGCTATTGGAGGCCAAGTTTAGGCACTCCAGCTTGCTCATACCTCCAAACACATCAGGAATGGAGCCAGAGAACCTGTTATAGGACAAGTCAAGCTGCACAAGCTGAGAGAGGTTACCAAGGTCACCGACGAGGTTGCCGGTGAGCTTATTTTCCTGTAAGTTGAGCCTCCTCAAGTTGGGCAACGTGTACAATTCGCCGGGGATGTTCCCGGTTAAGTCATTGCCGTCGAGAGAGAGCTCCGCGAGCGCCTCGCATCGGCTCAGGCCGCTGGGTAGTTCGCCGGAGAAGCCATTCCCCGAGAACCGCAGGACCTCGACCGGCGCAAGACAAAGAGCGGATGAGTTGATGCCGCCGGAGAAGTTGTTGCCGGAGATATCAAGAACCGTCAGGTTCGCCGCGGCGGGGAACGCAGGGTGCGGCCCGTCGAAGCTGTTGGAGGAGATGTTGACCACCTCGATCGCCGGGAAGCCCCCGTCGCTCGCCGGGAACGGGCCGGAGAGCCCGTTCGCGCTGAGGTCGAGCACCCGCAGCCTCGGCAGCCGGCCGAGCTCCACCGGCGGCGCGCCGTGGAGTGAGTTCCGGGAGAGGTTGAGCGTGATGAGGCCGTCGAGGGAGGCGACCGAGGAGGAGATGCTGCCGAGGAGGCTCTTGTTGGAGAGATCCAGCCCGACCACCCTCCCAAGATCGCAGGCGACGCCGGTCCAGGAACAGCAGGCGGCGGCGTCGGCACTCCACCCGACGAGCCCGGCGGCCTTGCTGTCCAAGCCATTGGAGAAGCCAAGGAGCGCCTGCAGGTCAGTGGGGTGGCACGTCTGGTTCAGGGACTGGCCGCCATGGACGTGGAGCAGAACGGCGGCGAGCAAGAAGTGGAACAGCCAGCGGAGGCCCCCCATCTCCGGCGAGAAACGGCGGCGGGATCCAGAAAGGAGGCTCTTTGCCCGCAGGGCATGAACGACTGCAAGGACACAGGGAGGAATTCTTGCGGAAACTCACACCACCTTGCTACGCCGCATGCATCCAAGCATCAAGAACAGGCGCCCACACCTCCGATGAGAAACACAGCAATTGTTTCAGACGCCCAACAAGAAGAGGAAAGGTCTTCCCTTTAAGAAAAATCCAGGCACGGGCTAGAGAACCACCACGAGCAAGGAGCTCTGCATGGAAGATTTCCTCATTTTTTTTCTCCTCCCTCACCCTCTCGTCCGCGCTGAATCGCGAGATTTTGAGAGACGCAGGAAGAGGACGAGGACATCACAGAAGCGAGAAGGGGGAGGAAAGTCAGAAGAAAGACAGGGACGGTTGGTTTTGACTCCGATGCGCTCAGCAGTGCGGATCAGATTTATTTATTATCCCCATTTCTTTATTCAGGGATACATTTCTCTTTGTTTTTCTCTCTCATGCTTTCTCGTGTCCTCTCCTCTCTCTCTCTCTCTCGTGGTAGGCGCACCAGTTGTTCAACTGCAATTAATAAGCGGCAGGCCCACCTGCAGTGGTGGGCGGTTTGAACGGAGAGCGAGGTGCCAGAGTTTTCAGTAAAACCCAGCCGGCCAGTGCAGAGTAGCCAATAGGCGATTAAATTGAATTAATCGCCGTTAAATCGAATAAAGTCAGAGTGATCCTCAAGATTGTGTGCCCTGATGTCATCGGCATTTGGTGGCAGCGGATTTGCACGTATTAATTTAGTACCAAAAATGCATCTCCATAAATTGTCTGAATCTGACTACAAACTGCCCAACATGACCTTGGTTCTGACTGCTAGCAGTTGTTTATTTGATGCCAAAATAAGCTGTTAAGCACCCTGTAATTTTAAAGAGTGTCTCCAAGTAAAGCCCACGGTATAAGGCAAAAACTGGCAATTGCAAGGTTGAAGGTGACACAATGTCAATAGCTGTGAATTTAGTAGTAGACAAATTATCAGTTTCTGCCAACTAAGAGCATGTACAATGGTTTAGACAGTTATTTTCTATTTAACACACATATAGCTAAATACAGTTTTATAATAAGTTGTCTATTTTATTGTCTGTATATTATTTAATATGCACTGTATTATTTTGTATGAGAGCACAGACTAAAGCAGTAGACAAGATAGTAAACAATAACACACTATTTCCTTTTGTGGACTCATACATACGAATGTTGTCTAACGGTTGTATGTGACCTAAGGATCTGTTTGTTTCTCTCTCATATTATATAGCTGGATTATAATTTATAGGCAATATGACAAAAATCATCTTATTTCAAAATATTTGTGTTCTCATTATCATCTTAGGACTATAATATAGAAGTCAAACAAATACGATCCAGATCGGTGATGACTTTTGAGACCACACAATAAAGCATTCAGTTATAGACATACTGTCAGTTTTGCAGCCTAAATTGCTGATGACCATTAGATATACCAATCCACATCTTATGGCTGGCAGTTATATCTATGCTATAATATTAAATTATGGCCATTAGAGATAGCAATTCACATCTTATGGCTGCCATCTCCATCCTAAGGATAGAATATTAAATTAGCTAAGAAAATATGGCAAACAATTGTACAGTTATATATCTATCTCTTATTTTTTCCAATTAAATATTTTGTAATGGCGGTATACTGCTTAAACAGTCTAACAAAAAAAAACTGCTTATTACATTGCTACTGTTGATGCGCACTGCACAGTACGAGCCTGTCGCCGTAGAACCAGATGCAGTACCTGTTAGGTTTTGGCGTGTAATGGCTGACATGGACCTGTGCAAGCAGAAGCCCTCCTCTCTTGAATTCAATGCATCTCCATAAATTGTCTGAATCTGACTACAAACTGCCCAACATGACCTTGGTTCTGACTGCTAGCAGTTGTTTATTTGATGCCAAAATAAGCTGTTAAGCACCCTGTAATTTTAAAGAGTGTCTCCAAGTAAAGCCCACGGTATAAGGCAAAAACTGGCAATTGCAAGGTTGAAGGTGACACAATGTCAATAGCTGTGAATTTAGTAGTAGACAAATTATCAGTTTCTGCCAACTAAGAGCATGTACAATGGTTTAGACAGTTATTTTCTATTTAACACACATATAGCTAAATACAGTTTTATAATAAGTTGTCTATTTTATTGTCTGTATATTATTTAATATGCACTGTATTATTTTGTATGAGAGCACAGACTAAAGCAGTAGACAAGATAGTAAACAATAACACACTATTTCCTTTTGTGGACTCATACATACGAATGTTGTCTAACGGTTGTATGTGACCTAAGGATCTGTTTGTTTCTCTCTCATATTATATAGCTGGATTATAATTTATAGGCAATATGACAAAAATCATCTTATTTCAAAATATTTGTGTTCTCATTATCATCTTAGGACTATAATATAGAAGTCAAACAAATACGATCCAGATCGGTGATGACTTTTGAGACCACACAATAAAGCATTCAGTTATAGACATACTGTCAGTTTTGCAGCCTAAATTGCTGATGACCATTAGATATACCAATCCACATCTTATGGCTGGCAGTTATATCTATGCTATAATATTAAATTATGGCCATTAGAGATAGCAATTCACATCTTATGGCTGCCATCTCCATCCTAAGGATAGAATATTAAATTAGCTAAGAAAATATGGCAAACAATTGTACAGTTATATATCTATCTCTTATTTTTTCCAATTAAATATTTTGTAATGGCGGTATACTGCTTAAACAGTCTAACAAAAAAAAACTGCTTATTACATTGCTACTGTTGATGCGCACTGCACAGTACGAGCCTGTCGCCGTAGAACCAGATGCAGTACCTGTTAGGTTTTGGCGTGTAATGGCTGACATGGACCTGTGCAAGCAGAAGCCCTCCTCTCTTGAATTCGTCTGCCTGAAGGGTTAGACGTGTTGGTGGCCTTTATGAGGGATGCAGAATTTTCGGTGGGCGGTGGAGCTCGGCATAGCATCCAACGGCAAAGTCAAAGAACTCGAGCGAAAGAGAAAGAGGGAAGACATCAAAGGAGAGTAAAGCTGGGACTATGGGAGGGAATGAAGGTGCATGCAAGAGACAGCGGTAGGCCTACCATGCCATTCTGGTCTTGTGACTCGTTGCGCCTAGTTAGTGTGGGGGTGGACGTGTTCATGGTAACATACTAACATTTGATCTGACATGCATCACACTCGGAATGCTGCACGCGCGTAAAGTGGGCTAGTGTTTGTTTGTTGCAAGATGTATGCCAACTTTCCAAGTGTGATGAAGAGACCTTTACATTATGCAGCGCGATGCAGGCTGCATCATCGATCATTCGGCAGTTTTAACATATGTTGTTTCTTCTTCTTCTTCCTTTTTACACTTTTGTGCAAGTTAGCACAAAACTATAAAATGTGTTTGTTAAAAAAAAATACCTATAAATGTGTGCAGTTCCACGTTTTTGCCTCGACCCACATCCCGACATTCGATTTGCTAAAACAGAAAAATTTAGAGCCATTGTACCGTATACATACATGATACATAGACGCCCATCACGCATGGTCCCTAGCTGCCAAGCGAAACATCTTGATCCTTCTTCTCCATGCGGAACATGCGTAGAGTTCTCCCGCATGCGCGGTGAACAGGCGAACAGCGACGACAGCGAGCAAACTGCATGTCTCCGGCGTGGCGCATGGGCGTGGCACGCGATCCAATTGGGCCAATTCACCAAATCATCGGGCAAGTCAGCGGCCGCGCCGAGGCCACGAGGGCAGGCGCGCCGCTTTCTCCTCCCGTCTTGTACGTTTCGGCTTGACAGCCAGGACGAGACCGGGACGGGAGGGCCTTTCGATCGGTTTGGCTTAGTGCTCACGCAATTCTCCGGTCTCCGATCCTTTGTTTCCGGTCGATCAGCCGCTTTTCTATGGATTCCTCGCTCCGCCGCGCAAGCAAAGGTACCGATCCGAGTAGTAGTACAAGCCCTGGCACCGGCTTTGCCTGCCTTGATTATACTGTATTCAGCTACCGTTGTCTTTTCTTCATTTTGTTCTCTTCAGCGAATTGAAAATGCGCAGCTGGAAACTGTACGTGTAAACTCACTCTCACTGTGTGAAACCCAGGCAGTGCAAGGCGGCCAACACGGCTTCTGAGGACTCGGCATCACAAAACGACGCATGCATGCAGATGTTCTTGCAACGGCTTTCAGTATCTAGCAGGGCTGGATTAATACTAGTACTCGATCCACGGGCATTAATTAGATTTTGTACAAGTGGATACTAGGATCATGTGATGTGGGTTGGCGAATAGATGAGTTCACACTTTATAAAAGTCGACGACGCACTGAGGTTGCAGCGGCAACACGTACTTCCTAGCGGCTTTGAGCACAGCTTCAAAAAGGGCAATTGTCTCTGTTTGACTCTCCATCTCCAACTGTACTACATACGTACATTATTAGTGGTTAGCTACAGCAGTGAGTCTTGGGTGTCAGTGTTGAGTAGCATCTACGCGTACTACGTACCTAGCTGCATGCGCACTAGGTCCTGGTTCTCGCCAAGGAGTACATGCTGTAGCAACACTGTGCCGGGTTTATCGTGCAAGCGAACGTACTACAGACCTGTACAAAAAATGAGACGCGTCGGTCCAAAGCCACGCTTCTTGTTCAAGCTATAGCTGGGCAGCACGGATCTCGGTGCTGCGCTACCCGGCCGATCGCGACGAGAAAAGTTGGAGTAAGACTTACTGAACTGAAAGCAACGAACAATGCCCTCGCTGCAACCGGCCAGAACGGAGCACGCACAGAAAGTTCTTAAATTAATATCATTTAGAATAAACTATTTAGTTCAAAAATAAACTTACTTATTCTAAACGTTATATATTTAAAAACGTACATCACAAAGTATAAGTATTTTCAGATTCTTTTTCTCTTAAGGCAATATAAGATTGATGCTAATAGATTTATTATCAAAATATTTTTTTAAGGGAGCAACGGAGGGGATGAATATCCCACATGAAATTTTAGCACTTGTTCCAAAGCATGGCGGGTAAAGGACGGTGCAGGCAGGCATGAGTACAAGGGTTTGTTCCCTAAAAGATTACAAAGCTTTTCTAAAAATATAAAGCCTTTTTATTTAAAACAATGCGTTTTTATAGGAACTGCTACTCAAAATGTCACCCTATAGACCATGTCCATGTTCTTTAATTTGTGACTTGCCCGCAAAAAAAAAACATTTGTGACCGGAGTACGTGGTGTTCAAATTTTCTGCAGAACCTTCGAGTGTTTACCATGCGCTTCAACTCAGTTTCTGTTAACTTTGTCGCATCCAGAAGGATGAATGCGAGTCAGAGATCTCGACGCATGCATACACACACACGATGCTTGACCTGGGCAGAAAGGGACGTGTGTTGGCGACGCAAATCTAGGGGAGCCTTGCTTCGATGGCAAGCATGTTTCTCCACCTTTGCTATTCGATCGATCCTGTCGCAGTCGCGCGAAGTGTGCTGATGGGCCCTGGCCTTTCGTTGACGTCGCTAACTCGCTAGGTCAAAGCTCTCGAACGCCGAGTTGCCGTTGGAGCTGGGATGTATAGCAGCATCCGTTGCGTTGCGTGGGATTGGGATCACGGCCGGACACATACGGCTCTGAATAAACAATACTACTCCGTAGCACGTCCATAGTACGTACAAGCAAAAGGAAAACTGCATTGTTGCCTGTTAGGCACAGCCCCATATCCAAGTCAGGTTTATAGATTATAATATATAAATAAACTAAAATAAAGTAATTTGAATATATATTTTCCCTCAATTCGAGTCAAAATGATCAATGTGGCTTCAGCTCGATAAAAACTTGGAGAAAGGCGTATCTAAGGATCTCCAAGAGCCTATCTAAAATATACTCTCTAAATCATCATTTGAAAAGAGTTATTCAAGTAAAAAGTATTTTTTTTATATCTTTACACTTTTCAACAAATTTTATATATCTTCTGCGCAGTCTGGAGAGTCATCTCGTTCTCCATCTTTAGCTAGCGAGAAATTCGGAATAGAAGATATCTATATTTAGATATCCAATTGAAGATGATGTTAATTAGAGGGTATTTTTTTTACCAAAATCTCTATTTCTATAAGTTATAAAAGATATAAAGAGTCTCTTGGAGATGCTTTAAAGTTTGGTACAGGTCTACCTCTAAGATCTGCCAGATCTATATTTTGTAAGCTACATTGAAGTAGTTCGAATATCGTATTTACTACAAACTTTATGTAAAATTATTTATTTAAATATTTTTGATGTGTCTCCAATTCAGTTCCAGAATTTGCAAATAGCGCCAAACTCCACTCCTCTCCTTTTGTTTACACTTTAATCTGTTATTTTAACTTCTTCTAGGATCGTCTCCTCTGGTTTTAGCTTCTTCTAGGATTGTCCGAAATACTTCATTTTGTTCTTTTTATAACAACTTCTTCTCATAAAAAATTTCTTCTTAACTAGTCTTTCTCATAAAAAATTTGTTTTAAAGACAGAGTAAGGGCATGTACAACCCGTCATTTTGGAGCGTCGGTATGGTGGTCATTTTGCAAAAAAAACCCCACCGACACCCACAGACGGGTTCCCGTCGCCTCCCGAGTCGACGACTTCCTCCCGTTCTCCCAGGCGAGGCGACGCCCGCTCGGGCGCGCTGTAGGGCGCCATCTTCACCAGGCGACGCGCGCCCGGATCCTGTGCGCGCGCGGGCAATTACCCGCCAAATCCAGAGAAGCGCGGGAGGGAGAGGAGGCGGAGGAGGACGACAAGCTCGGACGGAGAGAGCACCGGCGGGAAGGAGCCGCCGATCCGGTCTTGTGCCGCCGCTCTACAGTGGAGGAGAGGCCGCAGCCCGCAGGGGATAGGCCGCGCGCCGCCGGAGCTCCGCCGTCGTCGAGGCCGTCCCGCCCCCACCGCCGCCGTCGCAGATCGAGGAGGAGCACGGCACGGGCGAAGTCGCGCTGGAGACTGAGCTCGAGCTCTGAGCCGCCATGCTCCTCCCTCTCCTCCTCGCGCCGCCTGCTTGGGGGCTCGCCGCCCGGGCGCTAGAGCTGTTGGGGTCGGGGGCGGACGCGTGGCCGCCGCCGCGGCTTGGGGGCGCGGCCACCCGACGTGGACCGCCGGGCTTGGGAGCACAGACCGCCAGCTTGGGGGCGGGCCTGCACCCGCGGCGTGGTGGCGCGCCGGTCCGGGCGGGCACGGCCGCCAGCGCGGTCGGGGCGGTGGAGGCGCCGTGGGTGGTTTGCGTCGGTGGGGGAGGGGTGAGGTGGGGAGAAGATAAGGTGTGTATGAGGATGAGAGATGAGTGCTGCAGCTGGAACAATGGGCAATGGACAATGTTTTACATGATAACCCGTTCCATATCCATACGTGCACAAACATAGCAATGGGATACAATTTTGTATAGGTGTAATGCAAGCTTTGATGTTATAAAAATTATTGTAATAATCTTTCTATTATTATACCTTGTATTATTCAATCAAATAGCCACATAATGGTATACACAATTGCATTTGTAGTTGATCTTAAGCTCTATACAAAGCATTAAACAGCTTACAGACGGCATCTCTGTCTGTGGGCTGTATGAGCTGTCTGTATACCTGTCTATATGCTAAAATCGAGGTTCTACAGACGGGACGGCTACCCGTCTGTGGGCTGTACATGCCCTAATGTCCCAACAAAAGGAGAGCAAGCAACTTGATGCCAATGGGGCTTACAGTCGACATGTCCACAGCTCGGATTTTATTGGCGCAGCCGTGTTGAAGTCAGCTTCAGTTTGTGTGGATACGCGCAGGAATCCTTTGGATAAAATATCCCCGCTGCAAACTAGGGAAAATCAAAGTCTCCTGTCTTTTGTACTCCGTATCAAGCGAGCGCCAGCATTTGGAAAGGAACAAAAACAAAAGCACCAGTAGTCAGATGATCACCATTGTGAGGCCTCTGAAGCCATGATTACCACCACTAAATTATTCTCGGTAAATGCATGGATCCATATGCTGGCGTATAGCATGCACATGCACATGTGAGTTCATGTGCTCATCTGAGAGACGACTTCTGTTTTTTTTTTCTGACGTGCCTACTGATGTGAGAACAAAGTATACTTGCAGAAAATAAAATAAGCCCAGGATTAGTTACAATACTACTTAAGATCAGGATTAACTACGGAAGTTGGTTGTTTAATTCACTTGTTAGGTACAAGTCCACCCATTGTCAAACCAAGACAAGATTCGGTTCATACAACTCGTTTAATTATGTCCCTATCCAATACTCAAAAAGTATATATGTGTGACTTTAAGTCTATCAGAAACAAGTGCCTTTTCTCTTTAAATAAATCTCATCTCTGTTTTTTTACCCTTTTAATTTGAATTACTCCAAGAAATTAGACATAGTTTCCAGTATCATGAGCACTAATTCAACTATGCAAGGAAGAATAAGCAGCAAGCACAGTATCACGAGGACCAGAGTTTCCAGTCTTGGCTGAAGTCTGAATTGATCAACTCAACACACGGGGTGTGCAGGGGTGCATGGAAACGTTGCAATCTCAAAGGGTCAACACATGCAGGCGCACGTGGACGGTTTGGTCACCAGCCACACTTGCGGTGTTCCGGAGCCGCTCTGAATTATTTGGAATCTGAAGACCAGCCCATTTGGACAAACACTTCAGCCGCCCGGCCGGCGTGGGTCACTGTCACGACCACGCACTTGCAACAAACTGCAAAGGCAAATTGGCCAAAACTAAAGGTGCCTGCGATCTGTCTGCACGAGTGGTAGAGTGGGCGACCCATCGCGCCGATCAATATGATGCAGTGCATGGTCACCAGATCCACCAGCTTACAATATTGCTTCAGTCAGTGTCTTGCCCGTACAAAACAGAGTGCACAAATTGAACTCATCATTTGAACCTCGCTACAGCCTACACTACGAAAGCTCGGATTCAGGAAGTTCTCTTTCAACAAAAAACTTAAAATACGAACGGTTCATGTGGACTGCCATACAAATTCTGCACATGCTCAGGCAGTTTGGTTAGGTTCTTTTGTGACAGAAATGAAACTTGCTCATTCGATTTGAATTTCTGGGTAAGGAACGGGCGACCACAATTTCAGCTATTGGTAGATTCAGCAAAGGGATGGAAATTTTGACCGTGGGCGAAGCGTCCAAGAGTCCATAACCGATGAATGTACTATGGCCTTGTTGAATTTGGGTGGGTGAATTTGCTTGACGAATATTTTGAGCCTAACTAATCAATGTTTGGATAAGTTTTCACAAATATAAACGAAATACTACAGTGCGCATTTATTACCTACTTCCAAATTAGGAGGTCATCTAAACAAGGATGGTATGGTAGATTGCATTGGTTGGTCCAGAGTCCTGACGACCATACCATAGGGGGGACAAAAAGAGAAGAAGGTTCCACACGCTTAGTTGCACAAGAGTCCATTGTTTGGATGTTGAATATGCCATTTGTCTGTTTGACATGGAATTCGATAAGAAGAAGATCGAGAAGAAATGAAAGGGATGGATATCAAGCGAGAAACTAAAGATCGATGAAGATGAAGAAGAAGCTCATGGCCTAGCCAGCATGCATCTGGATTAGCTATAGCTATGGTGCCCGCAGGCAGTTAGCGGTCAGGCTTTCACCTTTCTGCAAAGCTGGCGTGCTTTGGCGAGCGTTAAGCCACTTGAGCACGAGAAACCTCTGGGCCAGGGCGACTAACCCTACTTGTGCTCTACGGATTTGACCTGCCCTGCCAGGCCCATGCATGAGAATACCTAAACACAAAGGGAATAACAAACAAGCTGCATTTCCTGTGCTTCTTCTAATTTTTGGCCGCCTCACTAGATAATGTTGGTGCTTTTGTGGAAGCACAAGTATGTGATTCCACTCAAGTTGCAAAGGCGCGTAGAGCCCAATGCTGGCCTACAACTTGGACAACTAGGGCATTTTTTTTCTGGCTTTGCCACAAAGAATGTTTGAGTTGATAGTACTATAGTTGATCCTTGCGCATATTTACAGTTAATGGATTCCAGGATGCCCAAAACATTAGCCGTCTAGCTTCGAATAACAAAAATTGTTCTTCAGTTTGGTACTATAGTTCTTCAGGAAGGCGAATAGCCAAAATTATTTGACTGGACCTTAGCTTCGAATAATTTATCATTTTGTCCTGATGGAGCTGGAGAGCATTTAGCTTTCGGTGTTGTGAGGAAGACAGTAAATATGCGATAGTTATTCGGTTCCTCCCTCCACTGTTCTTTACGGAATTCGACGTCGTTCTCACAATCTCATCAAAATTCTGGTTGTGAGGAAGACTGTAATATACGATAATTATTCGGTTCCTCCCTCCACTGTTCTTTACGGAATACGACGTCGTTCTCACGATCTCATCAAAATTCTATCCATGCCCGTCACAAATCTCAGGGTAACGAAGAATCTGCAGCAAGGTTTGTTTGCGGTGCCCCAACGCAAAAATTAGCAAGCGCAGAAACTGAAACGACGGTGAAAAGAGTGGTTCGCTCGCCGGCAAGGCCTTGCCGTTCAACCCCACAGAACTTCTCCCCTCTTTTACAAAAAGAAAAAGAAAGTAAAGGACAAGCTTTTGTGCAGCCCAATTTCAACGGTGAGGAGGCGACGTGACACGACACCACTACCGGGAGTTGGCGAGGTTAACGCCGCCCAAGCTTGTTAACCCAGGCCAAGATTTAGCTGAGCTAATGGAGAGGTGAGGTGATCACTGGTTGATCGAGGACATGTGGTGGAGGAGGTTAATGGCGCATCTAGTTAAATAAATACAGTAAACTTTGGCGATGGAAAATGAGTGGGGTCTGGTGTTGTCTGATTAATATGCATGGCTTTGACAGGGCGGAGCTGCTAGCACTAGCGGTGAGCGAGCTATGCCGGAGGGACATCTCAAGTGCCACGCACGCGTACGTGCAAGTGGCCGCGTGGTGCCGCGAGCGGAGATGGTGAGGAGAAGAAAAGGCGGCAGTGTGCTGGGCCGTTGGCAGCTCACTCATGGCCCCTACGCCGGCGCCTTTGTTGCGTACTACACAATTCAATTGATACACAATCATAGTCCCAGGTGGCCTGCAGCACCAGAGGATAAGTGCTCAACGTCCCATCCATGCTCTTTGTAGCCTAGGGTCCGAGCCCCTTCTTTTCCAAGCCAGCCATCATCCTCTTTGTCTTTGAGGTTGAGCCATCTACGATTCTACGCAGTGTGTTGTCTTTGAGGTTGAGCCATCTACGATTCTACGCAGTGTGTTGGAGCACACCTTAACCGAACCGAGTAAAGAGAGTGAATCGAATTCGAACGAAGAACTTGGGCCGTCAAAGTAAACGAAACCACAGGCCCATGGAAAAACTTGGCCATTTTCATTCAAAAAAAAACTTGGCCATTACCGCCGCGTCGTCTCGGGCGCCATGATCACCACAAGCTCGGACGAACTGAGCCCAGCACGGCCATACACGCACAGGAGATATTCTCGATAACAGTTTATTACCACAGGACTCCAACCATTATGTCCAGACTGATCTGTCGACGGGGTGACTTTTTTCAACCGGGAAGATAAATCAGTCGATCCTACACTAGTGCCAAAACAGGCCTGCTGGGGCAGCGGCCGGCGACACTATGCTTGAGAGTTGAGAACCCAACATGGAATGTACAGAACTAGAGGCTAACGCTCGCCCTTCTCTCGTGGAGTTGATAGGGCGACGAGGGCACCAGCTGCACGAACGGCAAGGTTGCTAGCTTCAAGGCCTGGCCCAGGTAGCTTATTCGGCGCAGCTTGATCTTTAGGCTCCCCGGTTACTGCAGTGGGCGAGTAAGCATTAGGATTAGTGCACAAGCAAATAGATTAAGTTAACACTATATTTTTTCAGCAGTATAATGTATTCTAAAGTGTGTGTTTCAAGAACCATACTAGGTGTGGGAGCATTATGGGCCTTGATGGTTGCATCCATGGCTTGAGGGCGACGGCTCTCTGGCGTCGTAGCAGCTGTGGGAGATTCATGGCGATTTGGCTCTGTTCTCGATGCCGATGGACCATGGCCTTGTGCTGTCATACTCAGCGAGGGAGAATCATGGGCTCCAGTGCTCACAGATGGAGAACGTGCACGCGCTGCAAAGAAATGGAAACCTTCATGATCAACATTCAGTAGGCAGCAGCAGTCTGTGTCTTTCGCTCCCACACATGAGATGCATGGGCTTGAGTCCAGTTGATAGTAAAAAATGGTTACCTGGTGGATAGAGTGGAGGTCTGGCAGCTGATGTTGAACTGTCAGGGCCTTTCACCGAATGAGGCACGGGGCTTTGTGATGCAATACTCAATGAAAGAAATTCCTGAGCTCCAGGTGTCACCGGTGCAGAACTGAGGCATTTGACACCTACGCTCTTTTGGTTTCCAAGTGCCAGGCTTGCCACAATAGATTCACAGCCCTTGGGCCTAGGAGCAAAACCTGGAGCCACTATCCCATGGCTCTTTGAAGTATTCGTTGGTGCTAGGGAAGTGCAACCAGGAAGTCCTGTGGTTGGTGCAACAGAATTGCAAACTTCCATACCAGGAGATGCAGATACTCCCAAAGTTGTCCTCAAAAGGCCATCATGACTTGTAGGTGGCATTCTTGTTGCAACAGGTTCTTGATACCTGGCACATCGGGGTGCAGAGTTTCCCAGTGACATTCTAGGAGAATTTTTGCCTTCGGGTTTCACCCCTTCAGAACCCAGGCATCTGGCACCTGCAGAACTAGATATTTTTGGGCAGCCATGGCCTTTGGGCACCATATCAGTAGTAAGGGCACCACATCCTTTGGTGCTAAGAGCTGTGGAAGGTTCAGCCATAGCAGTTGGTGCATTTGAATCAACATGACTACCATTAAGTGTCAATGAACAATCCCTGCTTGTCTTATCCAAGGATAACTGCTCTTCTGCCGTCCTTGCAGGATCATGTTCTGCTGCCGTCCTTGCAGGATCATGTTCCGCTGCCGTCCTTGCAGGATCATGTTCCGCTGCCGTCCTTGCAGGATCACTAGACACAGCTTTAACAGAAGACTTGTACCATAATGATGGCTGCAATAGAGCCCAATAAAAAGGTGATGCTAAGACCATTAACACACCAGCAAAGAAAGATATCATATTATCACACGATTGGTTTAGTATACATCACAATGATTCCCTACACTCAAGAGACATGCAGTTGCTTGATAATTTTGATTTGCTACCATAAATGAGAAAAAAATAACCAACAAAAAGAGGAAAGTAAATAGTAAGCACAGATCAAAATCGAAGTTCATCAAGAGGGTTGGATATCTACTGATCTCCCTTCTTGAAAGATAACAGTGGTTGGTCTTTAAAAGCTGAAAAGGCATCTTTCTATTATATCCAAGCATTGAGGACAGGGATCTGTGGTTGGTCTTTAAAAGCTGAAAAGGCATCTTTCTATTATATCCAAGCATTGACGACAGGGATCTATAATGTAAGTGCATGAGCACATGTGCACGCTGTTAGCAGTGATTATAGCAACCAATACGGCGTTACTTCCTATATAATCTTGTGACAGCAGGGAGTAACTGGAATGGACCTGTAAGATTTCTTAATGTCGATGTGAAACAAGGAACATGCATGCTGCTAGAGACTTACACAGTAATGAAGTTTATTCAGGGCTTCCAAAAGTATTCTCTTTCCAACTATTATCATCATCTTCTTCACCATTTCTTCACGAGTTATTCTACTTTCCTGTCAAATATTTTTTTTTAAAATGAAATGTTTCATTGTCCAATATTCTAATCATAATCAACACCAAGGTATTGTAACTTGTGTTGAGCAGATAGTACCTTTAGTTCTTCATGATGATGGAAGAGCAGCTCCTTTGCTATGGATGATATATTGTCTTCAACTAATTCAAACAGGACTTTAAATGATATCCATGGGGTAGTTGGTCCTTCTCCTATGTCGTACGAAGTCTGCTTACAGGTCGGTACAGTTGGATAAGTGCAATACTACAAACTTGCTAAAACTAGCTAAAACTATTTGTCATTACAAGAATCAGAGAAGGGAAATCATTAAACAGCAATGTTGACATGAATCTAAAAGAGTTAACAAGATTCAGGTTGCCTCACAGGTTGGTGAGTAGAAATATCCGCTGCAACTTCCTTTGGAGATGGACGAAACCATAAGCCTTTTAAGTGAAGTAAATAATCTGAAATAGTGCACCAGATGGAAGATTAACCCCACCTATCTCCATATGACATGATAAAGGTTACTCTTACTGATTGATAAACTTACTTCGAACATCCGGGGCAAGCTTGAAACTAACAAGATATTCTAAACGCATGTGAGTGCTTAGATGTGATGGCCACATCACGTAACACTTTGGGTTTAGGCAATCATCGACACCGGAATCATATACATTGCTGCTTGGAAAAAGCTCCTGTGATCCAGGCTCCACAGCTTCCATGTTCCCCAATATCACTTGGCACAGCAATATATGCTGCACTCCTTTTTCGTCAACATCACAAAGACCGACACTGGTAAAGAATAAGTGAGATTAATGTACTAAAAAATTATAAAAACAGAATAGTCACGAGAATTGACTAAAGAAAGCGCACCTAGTAAATGTTCGGTTTTCTGGTGAAAGATAAACACCAGCACTCAAATCTGACTTCTCATCAGGTTTTCCAGTGGTACCCAAACCATTAATTAGAATCCTGACTATGTCATTCTTCCTGGATCCTAGCCATCCATATCTTACATTTGCATCACCGCGTTCTTGTTTGGTGGACATTATCTGTCTTTCAAAAGCTTGAAGTCTACACTGTGCAGTTATATCATTTGGAGAGTAGCGGTAGACACGAAGTAGATTATTTGGTGTTGCAAATGGGCCCATACCAGAGAGGAAAAGGTCCTGAACAAAAAGAAAGTCTTTGCTGCCTCTTTCCACAGATACGATCTTCTTGCGCAATATGTCTGCACTGTAAGGTTTCTGAGAAGCTGGAAGGCTAGATTCAACGACAACTTGCTTCACCACTTCAGGTGGAGAATTCACAGCCTTATCCAACACAATTCCCTGTGCAATGCCCTGAACATTAGCAGTGTCCCCTCTGGCCACATCACCAACTTCCTCATCAATGAAAAGAGAAGGAGAAAAACATTTGCCAGTACCATCGAACCAAGCAACAGAACGCTGCTTTCTTGATTTAAGGTTTATCATGGTCATTGACAAGAAATCAATTAGAATAGGATCAGAATCCATCACAGACACAACGCTTGATTTATTGCCACCAAATTCTTCAATCAGGAACTTCATTATTTGCTCAGGGAAATTGTGCCAAGAACCTTGCTTGTAATACATGATACGGTTTGGAACTCCACTCTTCAGGAAATTGACACAATCATTGGCAAGGTTAGGTCGTATGCAGCAGCAGTTGCAGCGCTTGGCAGATGGATCAAATGAGGGACCATTCTCTTTGATGCGACGAGACTTGCAATCGTTTGGCGGGCAATCTTCGACAAGTTTGCGCTTCAAGCACATGGAATTGGATTGTTGCAGAGATGCCATGGGAGGCTTGATTCCCACCAGAACAAACGGGGAAAGAAAAAAGAAAAAGAAATCCTAATATGATACAAGATTTACAGATCTCCCTCCATTTTTAACTCTCAGTGATAGAGAATAACCCTGTAAAAGGTAATGAATGAATGTCTCATAGAGAAAACAGAAAACAAGAATTCTAAAAAAAGAAGGAAAAAAATATCGACCACGATGAGAAGATTCCCTCTGGTTGTCTTAACAGAGAGGAGTGCCCACATGACCTGTGAGCACCTGGGGTCGAGCTCGGGTAGGTACCCACTCAAATCAATTTAAGAATAAATTATTTAACTTTAGTCTAATTTACTTTATATAACCATACTTTAATTTGAAGCAGCCGTAGATAAAAAAATAGCGAGTAAAAGAGACTGGCACAAGGTACACCATTGTTTGAGAAAAAAACCAACTGATTACTTATTTTGATCTTCTCCTAGGCGTTTTTTTTTGGAATTTGAGAGTGCGAGAGTACAACAAAATATCACTACTCCTTGTGCAGATGTGGTAAAAAATAAATTCGAAGCATTCCATTTATGATAAATTAAGCCAACGCAATTAAAACTTTCTTAATTATATCAATACAGGCGTCAATATGTGATTTCCTGCAAAGAATTACTAATGAACCAAGATATCCATTTATATTGGTCATAAAAAAATTCCATTTCTATAAGTATCAACATTACATATCCCTTTCTCATTTCTTCCGCTACACGTGTAGACCTAGTCATAAAAGTTTTAAATTATAACGATATCCATTTTGCCCTCTCCCCCCCCCACCCCAACCACCACCAATAACAAGAAGAAAGAATGAACAAAAATAAGAGAAAAGAACAACAAAAGGCAAAATTGCTCTGCATTGAAGATACTACAGCCTGTGCTGTCAACTCATCACATGGACCATTCTCAAGGGGAAAAAAACTCATCACATGGATCAAGTAACCTAAATTTAAAATTATATAAACAGCATGCAGAAACGACAAAGTATCAGTAACTGTGCATTCAAAAGAAACAAATATGGCAGTTTGAGTTACATGCAAATATATAAAGGAAATTACACCTCTACTAATACCGAATAATTGGATCGACAATCGAGCTTGTTGCGTGCCAACCAAGAAACCCTCCACTGTAGTTACTAGTACAAGATATTTTTTAATTGACATTGCTGGTACAATAATAAGCTATAGAAATGTGTTCAGATTGCTATATCAATATAGCTAATGTCTCGCGCAATAATTTCTTATCCAACAACTTGCGACCCAAGAAAACCTATTTTCAAAAGGCTTGCGGCCCAAGAAATCTTATTTCCAAAAAGTTTACAGTACCAACCATCAGTCCAATCCGACTTTAGTTCACACTAACAGTACTGCAACACGTGCAATCCACTGAACAAGTAGAACAACTGATAAAATTGGAATTGACAGAAATAACATCCAGAAACAACACAGGCACAGGGCATTAAACTACATGGCAACAAATACAGCAGCCTTCTTTTCAAATTCATGCCGAAACTCAGAAAAACACTGTTCCAGCGGCATTCATGCAAGCATCCAAACACTTAAATATTCATCTTGGTACAAACAATTCACATGAAATTCCAAGGAAATGCCACTTTAAGCAACACAATCCAGGGAACAGAGATAGTTAAATACCCGATCCCGGAAATCGTCACAAATATGGGCAAAACCATATTCTATTGTTAACACTCCACATAACATTCCATTTGAACTAGAAAAACAATAACGAAAGCACAAAGACCAACACATATAAAACAGAATGTGAATGCGCAAACATAAATTCCTCCATCTACAAATCTGAAGGGAGAAGAACCTATCTTAAGACCAGAAATCGAGAATCACAGCAGCATTCAGGAAAAGCTAACGCAAACAGAACTCGCAGAACGACACATATCCACCTAACAACCCAACTTCGATTGAAACATCTATCTATACTGTCCGGATTTCCTACACGGAGCGACCGAACAAAAAAAAAGAAATTCAGGAGGTAAAGGAAGACAGTCGCAAGATGCATGGGAGAAGCATGGAAGAGGTGCCTACAAGGAGGGAGTTGGGTCTGTCTAGATCCCCATTGCGAGCGGCCGGGGCGAGGTAGAAGCGGGAGGAGGTCACGAGGGTTGCACCGAAAGGAAAACCAGCTAGCGGTGGCTCCCTCTCTCACGCCCCCACTGCTTCTACGGCCGCGTCGGGATCGCCGAGGAGAGAGGGGGAGTGTGTGGCGGCGGGCGAGGCTCGCCGGTGAGGAGGTGGCGGCGGCGCGGAGGGCGGTGGAGATGGATGGGGGTCTAGTGGGTTGGATAGGGACGAGGGCCTCGTCTAGTCTAGAGGGGGGGAAACTTACAGCGAGGGCAAGGCAAAGGCAAGGGCAACTGGCCGTTTCTTGCGGCGGAAGCGCAACTCGCCGACGGCAGGGAGGAGGCGGTGCCTGCCGTTGCGCGTGACTCCAGCGCCGCGCGCCGCACGCCGCTAGGGTTACTGGGTCTGCTTCGGTTGGGCCTGCGATGCGGCTGGGCTGCTCGCTGCCTTGTGCGCTGTGTTGGGCTAGCTGAGAAGAAAACGAGAGCTTTGTCTTGTCTTCCTCTGCTTCTGCTAAATGGGCCGGAGAAGAAGAGGATAGTCTTCCACCGTTTTTTTATATTTTTTTAGAAAAAAAAATATATATTAATATTCCAGCCTCTATATCGATTGATACGTACAGCTGTCCAAAGTCTCGAACCGAAATACAAACGGTTAGATCAGCCTAGTGCAGGTTGGCGGTTGGCGTTGGAGAGAAGGGGTTTGGTATTGGCTGATGGCAGCCGGAGGGCGGTGGCGTTGGAGGCCGCCGGAGGGTGGCCGGAGGTTGGCGACGGCGTGGCGCTGTGCGTTGAAAGAAGCTATGGTTTGTTGGGTAATGTCCATTCTTGGGCTGTTTGGTAGCATTGTTGAGCTATTGGGCTGCTTCAAATCGTCATCAGCTCGTCTCGTTCGTTAGCGAGATATGAGATGACAGGCTACGAGCTTCTTTCGTTCAGGCAAGCTACGATTGCTCTAGAAAAAATCTCAAAAAACTAACAACCCACTTCGCTTTCCATGTTGCCCTCTGCAACCACATCGCATGACGAGCCTGCAAAAGCAGCATCAACAGCTCTGCGTGTCGTGGGGTAAATGGTGAGCAGGCGGCGACCGTTACAGTGTAATGAAGCAGGCCGAACTCGATGCGAGGCGCGCGCGCCGGTCAGGCATTCAAGGGTCGCCGATGCAGGCAGGCTCCACAAGACCACAAGCCACAATAATTCGCCTCACTTTTACAGCGGGGCGCTGGCCACACGGCAGACAAAAAAAGGTCATTGAATCAGCAGCAGCAGAGATCACCACCGACCCGGTCCCGGTGACCCCAGCTCACGGCACCACACGCAGCACAGGCAATGGCTCCACACTCATCACCAAACACCAATGGCTCCTCTATCTCCATAGATTCACAAGTCACAGCACAGCAACCAAACTCTATACATACAGATGACGACGAAGAAGGAAATGTTGGGAGGCAAGGGGCTGAAGGAACAACGAACAGCCCATCAAGAAGAGTCACACTCGCAGATAACAACCGGGCTGCCTCGCTGTAGCTGTTGCTGCTGTGGATCTGTGGTCCTCCATCCTCCCCAAACAAAACATGATCCGGAAACGGAGCAAACTCAAAGCTTGGAATGTACTGCCGCCGCCAAAGTAAACCGTGTCTGCTAACGACTACGCCTCCGCTTTGCTGTTAATCGCCAGCGTGAAGTATATCAGTATCGTCGTCCCCAAGCTTGACCTGTTAAGAGAGATGAAATAATGTCCAATCAGGGATCAGGAAGCAGCCACCTGACACTGATGATTACCGACAACCAAACATGAAGGTAAATGTACTTCCGTAGCCTACTTCAATTCCATGAATAGTACTGTTGATGGTTTAATGTTGCTGTGAGATGGTACATTTATCGATTATTGTAACACTTTTGGCAACAAGAAAAAAAAACGTAACAGAGAACGAGATATATATAGACAGACAATCTCTTGGTACAGTTTGCTTTTTATGTTGGAACATGCATTCTGCCTAGAACCCAGCTGATCAGGAAAACAAATGTTGTGGGCTTGTGGTTGTGACAGGCTATGATGATAACTAATGATAAGAAAGCACATCACATTTGTCCACTGCAATTGATCAGCACAAGAAACAATGCCAGAAGTTGGACCAGTGGGAGCCAGATATATTACATGTATGATTTTTGGGATTTTCTGTGTGCATATTAACCCCATTTATTCATCCCATGAAAGAGACTATTTGTGACATGCAACTAATCTCAGACCAACCAAAGGAAGAATAGGAACAGAACAGCTTGATGTTACAACAGAATAAGACAGTTATAACATTGCAAAAAAGAGAAGAACTGGTCACTTACAGCGTTGCAAAGAAGAGGAGAATTTTCCGAGGGTTGATAGATGTGAACCGGTTAAATCTTTTGTTCCTTCCTTCCCCAGAATCAATAAGAACAGGTGCGCAGGAAGTACAATGTGGAGCAACCAGAGCCTTGTTCTGAACCAGGGGCTGCTCCAGTTGAGATGGCACAACTGCGGGGAATCAGATTCAACAAAAGCATAAATACCGGTAGTTATGTCAATTAAGTACTGTCTGCAGTACAGTAGGAAAATAAGAAAAACAAAACTACAGCAATAAGATAGAAGTACTACCTCCTTCCTTTTATATATGACGTTAGTTAGTTCAAAATTAAACTAACTAGCGTCATATATAAAAGAAAGGAGGGAGTTGTACTTATTTAGCCTAGGAGGACCAGAACAACACTAGGCTAGCTTAATGAAAAGCCGTAGAAAGAATTCGGTGGGTACCAATCCGAAGGCCATAGGATACAAAAATATTGTCAAAAAATATACTGTAGAAAGAAAATAGAGTCAATCTTATTTACAAAAGAAAAAACAAATTCTTGTGAAAATATAGCCCACCGTCAGCAGCAAAGGATAAGCATTTTTTTAAAAATCTTTGATCTGGCCAAAACATATGCTACTGGATCTAAAGGCACATATATATGATTAGCTGTTGCATGTTTAAGCAAACGAGCCTTTTGCTTAATAAGTATAAAAAAGAACAACCAGTAAAATTAAGAAACAACACTCTCTTGTTACCTTTGATTATAAGTTTTTTTGCCAAATCCTCTTGCTCCTGCTCATCACCACCCCTCCTCTCCATGCGATTTGAACCCTTACGTGACAGGGCTCTCTGCAGGGTTAAAATGAGGCCTTAAGAAACTCAAATAACTTTCCTCTCTTCAAATTCTGTGAGTATGAGGACATACAGTCATTTTTGGACTTCCAGAGCAGCATTTATCAGGTGGTTGAGGCAGGCCCTCAATATCCAATACCACATTGGTAGTTTTTTCCATTCTCGTGATCTGGCCCTGCAACGAAATCTGTAATCAAATCAGTGAAAAGTACAAATATCTTCCCTTAGCCATAGGGTATATGAAGTAACACGCCCCATCATCAGCTTGTGCTGTCAGTATATTATTGCATCATCTAGTGATGTACTAAACAGAAGAGTGCACTAATGTGCCTGACCCACCGCTATCAGGACGGTTTCCACTATCAATCATTATTTGCAAAGCACAATGGCACAGACATCATAAGTTTAATTACGGCACGATATCATAATTTGTCATTTCACATCTACCAGCTACATGATAAACAAAATTAGTTAGCACTAATTAGAGTCTGCTTTTCTAGAAAACTGGTGCCGGTACCAAAATTCTTGTCCTACCAATAGGCCTAACAAATTCTCTTATGTAGGCCACGTCCTTCATAATAAGTTTACCAAACGGAGAATAATGAAGAAAGGTAGAAAGCAATGTGCCCACTACAACCGAAAAAAGAAGCGAGAAATCAATGAATGGACCTGTTCTGCTCTTATCCTACATAGACAACCAGCTGCTAGGATAAAAAAAAAAAATCTGCAGCTTTGCAACCATTCATTTACGATCCCATTTACGCGATGTGACCATCAAAATGTGAAAAATGCAAGGCATAATTAACAATGGTGAACAGAACACACTGTATTGGACATTTGGACAAATGCTCTCAAATAAATTGCAGGTCTATATGTTAGAACAAAAGCTGCTCATGTTTGTCTTTTGCTTTTGGATAGTGGTTTCTTGGGTCATTGCAACCAATGAGAATATTAAAAAGAAATGGATCAGATCTCAAAGGTACCAGTCTAGTCCCTTTTCTCCTTCCCTCACCTCAAGGTAGATATCAACTGAGTTTTCTCCACTTCTCGGCCAACAACAGTCTTCCTATTTTTTTTCAACTCTCGTGAAGAAGTAGACCCAAAAGTTCGTTCACTCACAGCTCTTTTCTTACTCGAAATGCAGAGAAGGAAAATAAATCGCTAATCCTCTGCGCAGCGAATAAATACACATACGAGAAAAGAAATATTTGGATTTTCGAGGGCGAAAAGAAAAATCACGAGGGACAGAGCAATCCATCCATCAAAGAAAGCAAGCAATGTCTTTCTTACCAGCAAGCGCAACGAATGGAAAAGTCAATCCGATCCCGGATGGATGTTCGCTGCTCCAGGAGGCGCGAGCACGACGACGAGGGCAGTCGGGCAGCCGATAGGCAGAGCTGTGGCAGAATGGTCAGGGTCGGGACTCAGGACGGCGGAAGCGCGGTCGGCTCGGCGAGTGTGGAAGAGTTGAGGCGCTGGCTCCACCTCCCTCCGATCCAATGGCGCGATTTTTATTGACGGGTTGGACACCGTTGGAGAGGAGCGAGCAGAGTAGCTGGAGGAGGCGGGCGGGGAGGTGGAAGAAGAAGGTGAGCGGCTGGAGGTGGAGGAAGAGGGAGCAGGAAGCGGTTTGGTTTAGCTCACGAGGCCTTTGGCTTTCGCCCCGGTCCCACCCAGCGGCCATGGCCGTGCAGACCAGGTGCATGGACCGGAAGCCCAACGACGCGCGGAAGCACAGAGCTGAAGAGGCCTCGTCGGTTCATGGGCCGGGTCCAGCTACCCAACTAACCAGAGGTCAGGGCCGCACCTGCAGGTGGGGCCAGCAGCCCCCGCACGGGCGCGGCAACCGAGGCGGGCGGTCAGTGTAGTGAGAGACTGGAGGGGAGAGCCGAGAGCGTGGCGGTTTTGGCTGCGTGCGTGTCCTCGACGAGGAGTCCCCCGGGCCCGCCTGCCTGAGCGCTACCGGACGTTGGTGCCATGCCGCCGCAGGCCGCAGCGTACTCAGCGAGTAGCAACGGCCACGCGCGGCGCCGAAGAGACACGGCACGGGAGGGAACATTTGTGGGTCGGCCTCGTGCGGGTCTCGTCTCGCCGCGGGGATCGCCGCCGACGGTGGGCTCTTGTCGGCCGGCGACGACGTGACCGGCGGTCAGAGGAAGGGGACACGCGACAGCGCTTGCGTGAAAGGCGCCGCGGGCGGATCTCGCGTGTACCCGCCGCCGTTCAATCACGGGCACGGGACGCCCAGCGCTGCGCCCCACCAACCGGCCCCCGATCCAGCTGCCCTACGCGCACCGCCCCCATCAAGTGACGAGCCACCGGCCGCCGGTGCCATGCCACACCAAGTCACCAACCACCGTGGCCGACGCCGTGGCGCCGGCCGGCCGGCTTCTTCTCCTCCCATCAGATGGCAACCTTTGGCGTGTACCTAATTGGATATATTATCAGGCCAGAATTGAATTTGCAAACGAGGATCATGGAGCACGATCGACCAGGCGCTCGACAGCACGATCAGGCGCGCATTTTATTTCGACGCCGCCCGCGCTCACATGTCTCTTGTACGCGCATGTGTAGTGGTTAAGCCGTGCCAGCCTTTGGGAGTTTGGAGGCATGCGTGCATCCATGTTGCTTCCTGGATTCCGAAATCGGTGTAGAGGAGAGAACAGACCGGAACGAGGGGCAGTTGGTTGGGTTTGATTTGATTTTGTAGCGGCAGCAGCCGTGTTCAGATCGGCCAGACTGGTCTTCTCTTCCTTCTTCTGCCGTCTCGTGCAGTGTCCGGGCTCGTTCTGGTCTGGATGCACGCTCGATATATCTACAGAAGAGTATATATCCTGCGGCCTAAAGTCCCAACGTGCCCAAATTCCAGCTACTCTGTCGGCGCGTGACGTTGGGCATAGATCACAGCAACCTGTGTTGCTCGTTCAGTGTCATTTGCATATGCTTTATGGAGAAAAAAAAATATAATGGCATATGTAAAGCTTTTACGAAGGCTGGATGGATCATTGTTTGAATTATTGGGACGATTTGGATCCGAAACCTATGGTTCCATTCAAATTGAACTGTTCCTAAGCAGATCTCCCAATCAAGTGGGGCCTAATTCGATATATGTCTCAAGTCTGAAGAAGTCTGATTGATGAATCATCGAGTAGCCGTAGTACTCTACTCACGGGTTGGCGCCGTTTTGGCCTTCTCTGAAGACTGCAGCTGCAGACGCATGGACGCTTGCTCCCAAGTACAGCGTATCGGCGTCGTCTCGGTCAGTCAAGTATGTTCTTCGATCATGCATGTGAGCCCAAATTTCCCGGCGGAGGCGCCGGCCGGCTGCGCCCTGGAATTCGGCCACGCCCAGCAGAGTGACTGTGCTCTGGACTGTTGCCAGTCGTGGTCCAAGTCTCTCTGCCCAGTGCATGTTCTCCTGCTTAGCTTAACTGTGTTCCTTGGCTGATTTGCTGGCTGTTACGTCCCTCTGATCACACTAAAGCTGAGCTCAAGTACAAGGCTTCTCTGTTAATTAGAATTAATCACAGTTGGCCTGGTCTGCCCGTAGGCCGTAGTTAATTAAGCCTGGATGACAGCTAGCTCAGCAATTTGACGAGGGACCTGTGTCAATGGAGCCGTTGTCCGTACAGGACAGCATACATTCTTGACATCGAAGTAATTTTCAAAAGATTTTCTTAAACAAAACTATCATATTGACAGCTCCAATACCATGATCCACGAAGGTTAATTCTAGCCACTGGACCACATCTACCGGGCCTTGTTAGCGAAAGAGCTAATAATCTATATATCTGAATCTTTTCAAGATATACATGTGTTTCATTAAGATAAATGGGAACAGTAAAAAAATCCAATATAGATCTCGCCGGCGACACGGACACCAGGAAGAGCACCACCGGGCACCGGCTCATTGTTCTTCCTCGGCAACTGCTTGGTGAGTTGGCAGTCTCTCAAGTAGCATGTGGTGGCTCTCTCGTGTTGTGAGGCTGAGTATACTGTCGCCAGAACTGCCGCAACACAAGCTCTTTGGATGGCTCGGCTACTTGGTGAGCTCTTTGGGAGGAAACTGGCAGTGGTCGAGCTAAAGGTGGATAGCAAGTCTGCCTTGGTGCTGTCAAAGAATCACATGTTCCATGAACGCAGCAAGCATATCGACCTGAGGTACCACTTCATCAGAGACTTCTTGGCTCAAGGAAGTGTCAGTGCCACCTACATCACCACAAGATCACGACGGACTAACTCGCAGATACTCTCACGAAGGCACTCGGGCAGGTGAAGTTCCACGAGCTGCGCGCTATGATTGGATGGTCCAAATCATTTCACCAGGACACAAGGATTAGGGGAGATTGATGGCACTAATCCCTGTCCATATGTAGTTATATTTTGCTTTCAGTAGTGCCGTTCACTTTGTTTCAGTTAGAGTCTGTTAGGAAGTCCTACTGGTCTTTAGGATCAGGGTGCTCTCATCCTCTGGACGTGCTCCTGTTTGTTAGGGGTCACTGTGTAATTCCCTTCCACAAATAAAAGAGCAATACAATCAGAAAAGCTGCCTTTGCAGCACCAAATTCCCTGCGTGTGTGTGTTCTGAGTTCGAGAGGGTTGAGAGCTTACAGATGAATATCCTCCTTTATCAGTTCGGCGAGCTGAGGCAGCAGAAGCTGCTATCCCCAGGCATTCCTCTCGGTGTCTCGGTACAAATCTTCTTCCTTGAATCTACCTAATCAAGCAATTCGACGTTTGAACTTCATTCTCCCTTTTCCGTCTGATGAGTCTGTTCACGTTCACCATTGTCAAAACATACAGTGTATTAAAGAACCTATCGATCATCAGAAAATAAGCAGCTCTCCAAGTCTCTGCAAACAACAGTGCAGTCGAGACCATCACAAGCCCAAAGACAAATCCTACTTCAACAATAACGGTGTATGTAATATCCATTGCCGTATCCGTGTCATGAATTTCATTCACGAAAGAAGCCTTCTCTGAGCATGAAGAATACCGAAGAAGGCAGAGTGCAGAGTTGCCTTCAAAATTCTCATTTGTGAATGTGGAGAATTGCCCACCAGAAGGGACAGGTCCAGCCAAATTGTTGTACGAAACATCAAACTTAGAAAGAAAATTCAGCTTCGTTAGAGATGAAGGTATTGTCCCATTGAGATCGTTGTGGGACAAATTCAGAATTTCCAAGCTCGACATGTTTGATAACTCATCAGGAATTGGCCCTGATAAACTGTTCCAGCTCAAGTCCAGCACATGAAGCTTCACAAGATGACCAAAACTTGACCAGATCGGCCCAGCAAGGAAATTGTTCGAGACTACAAGCGATGGTGGAAAGCTGCTGACTTGGTTATACTGCAAACCTTCGACAGTTGAATCCTTCTTGATGAATATTGGGAGGTCATCTGTTGGTAATTGCCCACTCGAACCATTAGTAGAAATCAAACTCCTCATCTGTGTGAAGCTCATAGGAAGCTCACCGCTGAAAGAATTGTTTGACAGGTCGATGTAGAACAGATTATTCAGCTTCCCTAACCATGGTGGGATATTCCCATTTAACTTGTTCCATGAAATGTCCAGCACATTGAGACTCTCCAAGCTCTGTAACCAAGGCGGAACTTGACCAGAGAGCAAGCAGTTTGCCAGGACAAGCACCTGGATGCTCTTGAACCCATTGATTCCATCCACTGGCATTCTCTCACCACCACGGAAATTCTTAGTGAGCACCAAACTTGTCAGGTTGGGGAGGTGCTGCAAGACTTGCAATGCAGATGACAGGTTTGTGAAGCCATTTCCAGTCAGAGAGAGGTACGACACTGATCTCAAATCCTTAAAGCTCTCTGGTATCTCCCCCACAAGCTTGTTCCTTGCAAGGTTCAGAGTCCTCAAGTCGGTGCACGATGAGATGCCAGAAGGTATGTTGCCACTCAGATTGTTGGTCCCAACATCAAAGGTGTTCAGCTTCAGCAGGTAGTTGAAGTCAATAGCAATCTCACCAGACAGCGAGTTGTTCCTTAGGCTGATTAGGCTCAGCATTTGACAACTAGACAGGGAAACAGGCAATTCACCATCGAACATATTGGAGGCCAAGTTTAGGTACTCCAGCTTACTCATACCTTCAAACACATCTGGAATGGAGCCAGAGAACCTGTTGTTGGACAAGTCAAGCTGCACAAGCTGAGAGAGGTTACCAAGGTCACCGCCGAGGTTGCCGGTCAGCTGATTTTCCTGTAAGTTGAGCCTCATCAAGTTGGGCAACGTGTACAGGTCGCTGGGGATGCTCCCAGTTAAGTCATTGCCGTCGAAAGAGAGCTCCGCGAGCGCCTCGCATTGGCTCAGGCCGCTGGGGAGTTCGCCGGAGAAGCCATTCCCCGAGAACCGCAGGACCTCGACCGGCGCAAGACAGAGAGCGGATGAGTTGATGCCGCCGGAGAACTTGTTCCCGGAGATATCAAGAACTGTCAGGTTTGCCGCGGCGGGGAACGCGGGGTGCGGCCCGTCGAAGCTGTTGAAAGAGATGTTTACCACTTTGATCGCCGGGAAGGCGCCGTCGCTTGCCGGGAACGGGCCGGAGAGCCCGTTCGCGCTGAGGTCGAGCACCCGCAGCCTCTCCAGCCGGCCGAGCCCCACCGGCGCCGCGCCGCGGAGCGAGTTCCGGGAGAGGTTCAGCGTGACGAGGCCGTCGAGGGAGGCGATCGAGGAGGAGATGTCGCCGTGGAGGCTCTTGTTGGAGAGATCCAGCCCGACCACCCTCCCAAGATCGCAGGCGACGCCGGTCCAGGAACAGCAGGCGGCGGCGTCGGCACTCCACCCGACGAGCCCGGCGGCCTTGCTGTCCAAGCCATTGGAGAAGCCAAGGAGCGCCTGCAGGTCGGTGGGGTGGCACGTCTGGTTCAACGACCGACCGGCGGCGCCATGAAAGTGTAGCAGTACGAAGGCGACCAAGAAGCGGAGGAAACGGCAGTAGCCTCCCATCTCCGGTGAGGTGCTGAGAGGAGTCTGTCGCGTCTATCTTTGTGGCTGGTTGCGCCTACGTCAATGCTTGCCACTTAGCCGTATAACCACAAAGACTAGCGACGAGGTCACATACCACTTGCTCGTGCACGTACAGTGGTTACTGGTTAGGCCAGTCTCAGTGGGGTTTCATGGGAGTTTTATGGCATTAAATGTGCTGATGTGGCAGAGGAGAGAGTGAAGAGTTTCATGGGATGTGAGAGGAGTTTCATCACCATGAAACTTGTTTGGCACGGTTTCATAGATTCTGGTCTTGGTAACCGTGTGATGAAATCCTGCACTGAGACTGGCCTTAGGCATGCCAAGGGTTTGGACTTTGGAAATTGGAATCATGCATGTTGTTTCTTGGGTTCTTAAACAACTCATGAGGAATTGGCCCAGAGAAATTGTTCCAGCTTAAGTCCAGCACATGAAGGTTGACAAGAAGACCAAAGCCTGGCAGGACTGGGCCAACCAGCAAGTTGTTGGAGAGGATGAGTGATGGTGGGAAGCTGTTGATTTGATTGTACTATGGCCGTGTTTAGATGCCGAAAGGCACGGCCGAATTTGGGACTGCGGCTGTCCTGCCGTAATAAATGCGTCATGTAGCATTTCGTTTGTTTGTGTAAAAAATTGTCCAAAAATTAATTAATTAGACTCAAAATTTCGTCTCGCAGAGTACAACAAAACTGTACAATTAGTTTTTGATTTCATCTACATTTAATACTCCACGCATGTTATGACATTTTGATGTGATGGGGAATCTTCTTTTTTATAGTAAATTTGAGAGGTGAATTTGGGATCAGGGCCTATATAAACTGCCACCCGTTGAATTCCTCTTGATGAATAACGGGAGGTCCTCCGTTGGTGCCTGCTCAACTGACCACCTGAAATTAAACATCTCGTCCATGTAATGATCTCAGGAAGCTCCCCACTGAACGAATTGTTTGACAGGTCGATGTAGAAGAGATTGTTCAGATTGCCTAACCATGGTGGGATCTTACCAGTTAACTTGTTCCAAGAAATGTCCAGCACATTGAGGCTCTGAAAGCTTTGCAACCAAGGTGGAATCAAGACCAGGAGTGCACAATTAGCCAGGACGAGTACTTTCAAACTCCCGAATCCGTTTATGCCATCCATTGGCATTGTCTCACCACCGTGGAAGTTCTTGGTGAACACCAAACTTGTCAGGTGGGGAACGTTCTGCAAGACTCGCAATGCAGATGACAAGTTGGTGAAACCATTTCCCGTCAGCGAGAGGTAAGACAAGGATCTTAAATTTCTAAAGCTCTCTGGTATCTCCCCCAGGAGTCTGTTCCTTGCAAGGTTCAGCATCCTCAATTCAGTGCACCACCAAAGGCCAGTAGGCACAGAACCACTCAAATTGTTCGCCCCAGCATTGGGCATCCTTAGGACAACCACCCTCAGCATTGGGCACCTCGACAGGGAAGCAGGCAGTGTGCCACTGAACCTGTTGGAGGCCAAGTTTAAGTACTCCCTCCC
>OAMR01000103.1:2746687-2787348 GCA_900205405.1 Echinochloa crus-galli
CCCCCCCAAGTCAATCTGCCCAATCTGGGAGAGTTTACCGAACTCATTGCGCAGGCTGCCGGAAAGATGATTCCCACGTAAGCTCAGCCTCCTCAGATCCAGCATACTGTACAGTTTGCTGGGAGGCTCCCCGCAAGGCCATTACCATCTAGAGAGAGCTCTGCGAGTGCCCTGCACCGGCCACTGGTGAGAGCGCACTGGTGAGCTGATTACCCGAGAACCGCAGGACCTTGACCACCGGCGCAAAGCGAGATCACTGACGCTAGCAAAATACTTTTCCTGACAATTTTCAGGCAAGGTTTTCAAAAAAAAAAAAAATTCAGGCAAGCAGTTCTTAAGTTCGATGAACAAATATGAACAAGATATGTGCCACCGCATTAGACCTAGATAAACTAGTTCTATCAAGTCGGTGCCCATGAATAAATACAACGAGATTATGGATCGCGGAAATAGACCTAGATAATCTACTTCTATATTCTCTTTTTTTCTGTTATGAAATTAATTAGCAAAAGAATGATGTATGCAGTAGTCAGAAGCAAATTATGGATGTCTATAGTGTTAAGAGAGTAACTTCCCCAGAGTTATTTTAATTCATACCTTAATTATAAAAAAAACTAGACCGGTGGGGTTAGACCGCCCCACGGTTTTTCATTAAGAAGAAGGAACATTCTCCCGGTCTAGAAAAACCCCCCGAACCCCGGAAACCGGCGAGGGGGACTTTTTTTAAAACGACCTGAAAATTCGCTCCAACGAGGAGTCGAACCCGCGACCTAATGGTGCTACTAAAGCATTGTAACCACTAGGCTACAAGCTCTTTCACAATTCATACCTTAATTATGATTCCTTGGTTCAAAATGAGCAGGAGAAAACTATAGTATTAAAAGTGCAGTTATTTTTTTTGTAAGAAAATACGGATAAATATGGTTTAATAGCAGAAACTTAACAAATACAAACATCTTAATCATCTGGCTGTCTAAAATGAACTAATCAGAGTATAAAGATAAATAAATCAACAAAGGAAGGCTGGTTCAGACTTCAGACACCTTACATGATAGGCAGGGCTGACTTGGTAGTTGGTAGTGGCTGCTCTGGGTAAGCCTTACGTGATCGGCGCCCTGTTTGGCTGGATGGTTTCCAGCCAGCCAGAAGTGTTTTTCTCTCAGCAGAAACCAGCCACCAGCCACCAACCAGCCAATAGTACTTTTCTCTCAGCAAAAACCAGCACCAGCCATCAGTCAAACGAACAGGGCCCACCGTACCTTCTCAAGATATGTTTTGGCCTTCTAGGATGGCGTGCTCTATAATCTTCATTATTTAAACTGAAGAAGTCACTAAACAATGACTTCTTAAGCATTTAGCTATACCGGTCCAAGAAACATTTTATACCTGAAACAAGCGGAACTTGGACAATGATGTGTTCGACACATAGCCATAGACTCGAACTTGCTTTTTGGTAAGCATACCTCAAAAATTCTTGGTTGTTCAAGCGATACCATGGCATGTAACATCTTGTTTTATTGCTTATGCTCAAAATCTTACTATATACAACAACTTCCTTAATGCAATGAAGAAAAGAATGCAAGAGTGTATTTAACTGAAATCAGTTCACAGGAATTTATCCATTTGAAATCAAATCATTTTTGCAACTATCCAACAGCTCCATGTTTCCCTTGATTCTGAGCAACTCGTCACGACAATCATCTATCTGAGTGTGGCATTCATCATCCGCAGAGAACACATGAACCATTTTCTTGAGCTCTATCCAACTAAGCCCGGGCTCCTTTTCAGTCATCAGCCCTCTGATCCTTCTCCTAATTTCAGACACACTGTCCCATTTTCCTATAGAGGCATAAAGGTTTGAAAGAAGTATGAGTGTTGAGATATCATCTGGATCCTGCTCGAGTGCCTGTTGCGCAGCATGAACACCAATGGACAAATCTTTAAATGTAACACAAGAGCTTAGCAGAATTCTCCATAACTCAGGATATTCCTTGGCAGAAGGGGATCTATTAATTAAATCAACTGCTTCCTCCAATAAACCTGTCCTACTCAACAAACTCACCATGCTAGTGTAGTGTTTAAACCCTGGAACAATGCCATCATTCATCATGCAGAACCAATAAAGCTTTCCTTTCTCAACCAGTCCACGATGGCTACAAGCAGAAAGCAGGGAGATGTAAGTTACATGGTCAGGTTGCTGCCCATGATGCATCATGTCACCAAATAGTTTGAACGCCATTTCAGAATCACCATGATTGCCATATCCTCCTATCATAGAATTCCAGCACTTCAAATCTGCCTTCCGTATGGTGCAGAAAACTGAATAGGCACCTCCAAGAGAACCATTTTTTGCGTACATGTCAACAAGGCTTCCAGATACACAGATGTTTCCTTCATAACCACTTTTTACCACTTGAGCATGGAGCATTTCTCCTTGCTTAAGACCTGCAAGATCTGCCGTGGAGTTCAAAGCACTGCTTAGAGAGAAGTTATCAACCTTGTGCCCTTCCTCCTGCA
This sequence comes from Echinochloa crus-galli, assembly GCA_900205405.1. Taxonomy (NCBI): domain Eukaryota; kingdom Viridiplantae; phylum Streptophyta; class Magnoliopsida; order Poales; family Poaceae; genus Echinochloa; species Echinochloa crus-galli. The sequence goes on from OAMR01000103.1 coordinate 2,749,205, forward strand.
TTCTTATAAAATACTTCAAGGCCAATTCTCCTTCACCTAGTGCAGAATGGCCAGCAACCATTTCAGTCCACATAATTTCATCTTTCACCATAATGGAATCAAACAAAATCTGAGCAGAGACTGGTTCCTCATTTGTGAAATACATATTTATTAGTGTATTTGCAACAAAGACACTGCTCTCTAGCCCAGCTTTGATCACATTGGCGTGAAGCGGCTTGCCACTAAACAATGCTGGTAAAGCAGCAGCAGCAGACACCACAGCTGCAAATGTATACTCGTCAGGAGCAAGCTGTTCACAGGACACTGCTTTGAGCTGCACAAAGGCCTGCATAGCACGAAATCCATCACCAACACCAGAAAATCCGGCAATTATGGTGTTCCATGACACCAAGTCTGGTGTCTCAATCCTCTGAAACACAAGCAGTGCAGTGTCCAGATCACCACAGCAGCAGTACATATCGAGCAGTGCATTCTGCAGCGGCAAATCAGGATCAAGCTGCTCTAACTTCACCACCCATCCATGGAGTGCACGCCCATGGTGTGAGTCCCCAGAGCGCCCGCACCCACTCAGCACCGAAGAAAGTGTGCTCTCTGTAGGCGCCAGCCCAATGCTCACCATCCAGCAGAACTTCCCTAGCGCGCGCTCCAGGTAGCCATACCGTATGTTGCAGTGCATCACGCAGTTCCACGCCACCACGTCCGGCGTTCCCATTTCGTCGAACACCTGGTTGGCGTCCCTCGGCGATCCACAGCCAGAATACATCTGGAGCAGCGCAGTCGGAACAATGTCGCTAGCGAGAAAGCCAAGAGCCAACGCCTGAGAGTGCGCTACGGCCCCCGCACGACCGTCGTGGAGCGCGGCGGCGGCGCGGAGGACGGCGCAGAGGCTGGGAGCGGTGGGACGGAGACCCGACGCGTACAGGCCACGGAAGAGCCCGAAAGCGCTCGGCGCGTGCCTCGGGGTCCGCGAGAGAGCGGAGAGGACGGTGTTGTACGACACGACGGAGGGCCACGGCATGGCGCGGAGGAGGGCGAGGGCGTCGGGGACGGCGGAGTGGCGGCAGTAGAGGGCGAGCAGCTGGTTAACGAGGAAGGTGGTCGGGCGCGGCGCGGAGGGCAGGGCGGAGACCACGAGGAGCGCTTGCAGCGCGCGCGCGCGCCGGATGATGGCGCGCGGCGGCGATCCGGAGCTGAACAGCGCCTCGGCCGCCGCGGCGAGCGCCGGCTCCAGGCTGTAGAAGCCGAGGCGCGACGACATATGGAGCAGCACGCGCTGGCGCGGTGGGCGCGGCCGTAACCGTTCGTTATCGAAGGGTCGAGTTCAAAAGCGTAAACTAACCACGCCTGTTCAAAATTCGAATTCAAAAGTTCCAGGCGTAATTCCAGTTATCTACGCTCCAAACTGGTCTGGAGGAGGAGACCTTAATTATCCATTTTCTCAATCTAATTCTAGTTTGTCCCCGATTGCTTTGAGCACCACATGTTTCCTTGATCCCAACTATGTCCGATCAGTCAATTTATTCTCAGGCTGTCAAGCATGAGCAATCTAAGAATTTGAAGTTCTATTCTATATCGAAAACATAGACAAGTTTTATTGGCACCCTATCCCCCCGATCCCGCCCCAGACAGCCCACCCCCTAACCCTAACTGACCGTGTGAATGCGTGCGTGTGTGTGCGCCTCCGTTTTGTTTCCCAGAGCGCTGGATCGCTCGGCGCCGTCGCGGGGTTCGCCATCGCCGTCGTGTTCGCGTGGAGGTTCCTGCGCCCCTCGACGGGGCGCCCCCGCAGGCCTGCTCCCAAGCGGCCCCCGGCTACCCCTGAAGGGGCGCCCGATTCGATTGTTGCTGACGCGGCTGAGCCTGTCGGTGACTCGAGCAAGGTAGGCTTTGCTGGAATGATGATTCCGTGGTATTGTTAGATGCCTGGGGTTCGATTTGTGACAGAATTGCACATTTCACAGGTGATACCACGGCAAATTGTGGTGAAACGACTGGGCGGGTGCAGAAAGGTGCGTGCGGCTTCTTCCTCCCATTGCACCTAGTGGTGTATGTGCTTAGGGTTGTGTTCGCAACAGTGCACTTGCATGCAGCTTGGTAGCATTAGAAGTTATTTGTTATTATTTACGTCGGGGACGGCGGAGTGGCGGCAGTAGAGGGCGAGCAGCTGGTTAACGAGGAAGGTGGTCGGGCGCGGCGCGGAGGGCAGGGCGGAGACCACGAGGAGCGCTTGCAGCGCGCGCGCGCGCCGGATGATGGCGCGCGGCGGCGATCCGGAGCTGAACAGCGCCTCGGCCGCCGCGGCGAGCGCCGGCTCCAGGCTGTAGAAGCCGAGGCGCGACGACATATGGAGCAGCACGCGCTGGCGCGGTGGGCGCGGCCGTAACCGTTCGTTATCGAAGGGTCGAGTTCAAAAGCGTAAACTAACCACGCCTGTTCAAAATTCGAATTCAAAAGTTCCAGGCGTAATTCCAGTTATCTACGCTCCAAACTGGTCTGGAGGAGGAGACCTTAATTATCCATTTTCTCAATCTAATTCTAGTTTGTCCCCGATTGCTTTGAGCACCACATGTTTCCTTGATCCCAACTATGTCCGATCAGTCAATTTATTCTCAGGCTGTCAAGCATGAGCAATCTAAGAATTTGAAGTTCTATTCTATATCGAAAACATAGACAAGTTTTATTGGCATCCATTGAAAATACTGTAAGTCATTCTAACTTTTTTGAAAGTCAAAATTATTTTATATTTAATCAAAACTACAGACGAGATCAAAAATATATTAGTGAAGAATTTAATAGTAATCATTCGGTATGCCAAATATTAATATTTTATGGATAAACTTTATTAAATTTGAGTTTCTTTGACTTTTTTTTAAAAAAATAGAATGATTTATAGCTTAGTAGACTGGAGGGAGTAAATTTCTTTGAACAAAAGAAAATATGGGCACGTTTCATGTCTTGCATGAAGATCAGTCTGGTTTCGAGATTTATTTGAATATTTTTTTGAGATTGAGATTTTAAATAGGTACGGCAAATGATTCCAAGCTGGAGTAATTAAGCCGATTCTGAACTCTCTAATCAGGATATATCAAGTTTAATTTTCTCGGTTTAGGCACACAAGAACATACGTAGTTGGTAGGAAAAACAACAGAGGTCTCGCTGGCTGACCTCTTCCCCGGTCAAGAAGATAAGCACCGGTGCTCTCCCCTGCTATCAGTCATCGCGCCTCTGCCCTTGCCTCCTTTCCTCCCGCGGCCGGCGACTCCTTCCTGCTTTTTCCCGGTCTCCACCACCTCGGCCTCCCTCCCCAATCCGGCAAGGCAATCAACCCCCCACATCCACCTCAACTCCTTTCCTTGCCGCGGACTCCGCAAGGGAGATCAGACTCGGAGTCCGCCCCCTCCCCCCGCCCTCGCAACGCAATGCCGGGCCTCGCCGCGGAGCAGGACGTCGTCTCGCTGGTGCGCCGCGTCGCCCGCGCGCTCAACCGCCGCGTCACCGACATCGTCGCGCTGCTCTTCAACCACAAGGTGAGGCCGGTTCCCTACCTGTCCGATCCCGCCCCCGGCGACCCACCCCCTAACCCTAACTGACCGTGTGAATGCGTGCGTGTGTGTGCGCCTCCGTTTTGTTTCCCAGAGCGCTGGATCGCTCGGCGCCGTCGCGGGGTTCGCCATCGCCGTCGTGTTCGCGTGGAGGTTCCTGCGCCCCTCGACGGGGCGCCCCGCAGGCCTGCTCCCAAGCGGCCCCCGGCTACCCCTGAAGGGGCGCCCGATTCGATTGTTTCTGATACGGCCGAGCCTGTCGGTGACTCGAGCAAGGTAGGCTTTGCTGGAATGATGATTCCGTGGTATTGTTAGATGGCTGGGGTTCGATTTGTGACAGAATTGCACATTTCACAGGTGATACCGCGGCAAATTGTGGTGAAACGACTGGGCGGGTGCAGAAAGGTGCGTGCGGCTTCTTCCTCCCATTGCACCTAGTGGTGTATGTGCTTAGGGTTGTGTTCGCAACAGTGCACTTGCATGCAGCTTGGTAGCATTAGAAGTTATTTGTTATTATTTATTAAATAGGAAAAGAATGCACATTATAAGTAATTTATCTGTTTGGTGATGTAGATAGTGTTGTGTTCAGATGAACCATGTTGGTACTGAAACATTTAAGGAATTTGCTTTAAGGGTCTGAAGAACTGCAGTGATTCAAATATTCATAAATGATGGCAATGCGTATAGGTTAATAAACTTGTATGTTCCCACAATTCACAGAAATATATATTGTGTGTGCAGGTTACCTGCCAACTTCTTGGTGTTGTTTTTGAGGAGAAGACTCCCGAGGAGCTTCAGGTCTGATTAGCAATGCTTGTCAGGTATTGATATATCTCCTATTACCACAGCTAAACTTTCTCCTATCCATTCTTGATGCAGAAACATGCCACAGTTAGACCTTCAGTGGTCGAGCTACTACTGGAAATATCCAGACACTGTGATCTCTACCTGATGGAGACTGTCCTTGATGACAAGAGCGAGGTATTGATTTCAAAGCATGCCATTACATATCAGTGTGGTTTTGTCTTAGAAACAGTTGCACTGATAGTTCCGGAGTATGACTGAGTGATCAATAACTGTAGGAGAACGCTCTCATGGCACTGGAGAGTGCTGGACTTTTCAAGACAGGAGGTTTGATGAAAGAGAAGGTGATGAGTTTGCATTAGATTTGTTAATGTATAATTTTTCCTTTATTGTTCTCATCATAGAACACATTGGCACTTATATCAGTCCTTAATCATACATAATATTCACTTCAGGTTTTGTTTAACAAATAATAGTTCCCCTTGGTTATAGTTAGACACTTAGACCAGATGAGTGTTTAAGATGGTTCATTTACCTGTTTCTCTCTCTTGTATCTTTCTCTAAGTGGAATTTTTTTTTGTTACTTTCTCAGGTGCTCTTTTGCAGCACTGAAGTTGGAAGAACTTCGTTTGTGCGACAATTGGAGGCAGATTTTCACATTGATACGAGCCTTGATATAGTTTCTCAACTATCTGTATGGCATCTTGTATATTTACCTCTCTTTGGAGCAGGGTTTCTTTTGATATTCATGTTTTACATGGTGCTGTGTTTTTGTTTGCCACCAGCGGTTCATCCGATGTCAACTATTTATTTCCTCGATGGAAGGAGGACAGCTTGCAGCCAACATATTCAATTCTCCAAGTCTCGAGCAGTTCTTCTCTTGAAGCCAGGACACAAGCAAAGGATTCTTAATACCATAAATGTGCTGGTTTTATCAGCACATTATTTCAAGCGCTTTGGTGTCATGCAATTTATGACTCCAATATGGTACTAGAGCCTTCCAATTGGATATCAAATCAGGAAGGCATCCAGTGGACAGATGCAAGTGGTGTCTGTTCTTTCCATTGGTTCATAGCTGAGTGTGTTGTATATAATGTGAAGGCTAAGTTAGATCCTCCTTGCTGATACTGTAAAATGAATAACACATGAGTCATTTTCTTTGCTATTGTGATCACCATCATTAGTTTCTGTAACTTTAGAGTCAACTAGCCTGTGCTGTGCATGTACTACCTACGGTGACGTGAATGGATCCATTCACTTTGCGGGAGATATCTGCAGAAATCGAGCTGGAGTTGATGGAATTTCCGTAGATATCGTTTAAGGACATGTTGCAACTTGATAAAGAGTGGCATGTGGGAGTGGGACCAATCTAAAGGAAACTTTCACTCAATGTCATTAATATTTTTATTAATTCCAAAACACTACGAAAACGCTTATGTAGCTGGGCGCTACGATCTTGATTGAGGTGTACTACTGTTCTGGATGGAAGAGTTGTCAAGACGAGCATATTGTAGTTTTTCGTCTAGGCCATTTCTTTTGGTCTTGTGGGTGCTCCATTTCAATATAGAGGGGCTTTGGGAGCTAAAAAAATGCTGACCGGTTTTTCTGATTGAACGCTAACACATGCTCCCACATCATCATATTAGGCAGCAGATCCCGCGTGTGCTCAAGGATCAAGTCACCCAACCTTCTAGACAGCAAATCCACGATGTAAATTCCAAGCTTCCAAAGGACCGCCACTACGGCACAGGCTACCATTATTCCTTGGACCATGTCCACCTGGCCAATGAACTGCATCACGATTGCATTGCAGGTTACACCTCGTGTCAAAAATCATTAGTTGAAAAAATAGATGCACCAATTGTGTACCAGTTAAGCTAATCCCAGTCCTTTTGTATCATACAACAATCGTCAAAGCTGCTATGCACAAGAAACTATAGTAGATACAACTATCAAATGGACAATATCTATGTTGTTGGTTATGTCCCGCAAAATAATTAATTGCCACACATGTTTGTGACTATGAATTGTAGACCACCTGTATGGTTCAGTTTTCAATGACTTGGATTTCATGCCTAAGCTGTACTGTACCTCCATAGATACAGGTTTCCTCTCTCCATTAACTATGTGCCATGTCACCTAAAAATCCTATGTGGCAGTCAATTAATGTGTATGATACAATGCACTGGGATTAGCCTCAGAGGCAAGCCAAAAAGGGTAAAACAGCTAATCCCATCTTTTCTATGTACATCAATTTTCAGCAGCAGATGCAGGTCTCTGGAGGCGCGACATGGTCGAGCTCAGACACCATAAATTGGCCTGCATACATTGCTTCTGTACAAGTACATGCTTATCATTCTGCTGCAGCTCGGCCAATGTGCTTCAGCTTGGTTGCCAAAAAAATGTTGGCCACAGGCTTCTGTAGCTGTTAAACCGCTCATCACTTTATCATCATCGCCAATTCTACAGCTGGACGCCTGCACCCTTCAGAGCAGCAGTCACGGTCGCAGAGGCCTCCTCAAGGGTTCTTGCCTTTTTTACAGTGTTGAATGCTTCTACAACATCGCCTTCCTCCCATTCATCAAAGTCATCTACCCCAATACCACACTCTAGCCCTGCACCAACCTAGTGCAAAGGAAAAATCCAGTTCACATCGTCAGCATAGTTTTTAATTCACTTGTAAAAACACATCATGCTTGGGAACATAACAAAGTAATGCTGAGATTAAAAAAATCCCCAGTTCAGAAATTATTATTTGTTTGTGTAAGGAAATGAAAACAGAATTCAATAAAGGGTGAAATGTGTTTCTTCAACTAATGTATTAACCAGGAAATGAAGTGCAGCAGGGATTATGATGATTTTGCGTACCTCCTTAACAGTTTCTTTCACCCTTCTCAAGGAATCAAGTGAACCCACATATACTTCTTTCCCTTTACGAAGGACCCGAACATTGCAATCTTGAACAACTTTTCCTGTAGTAATCATGCAACCTGCCACCTTGCCACTCCCACTACTGAAAACAGCTCGAACTTTCGCAGTACCAATTGGTACTTCCTCCTGGAGAAGAAATATGTATTGACGATGAATATACAAGTAGTTCACTAACATAACTTGTCTTTACACAAACAGGAAAGTTCCCAGCTAGCATCCTAATTGATGAAGTAAAGAATATTCATTTAAAATAAAAGTTTATGAGCTAGATTGGCCAATTTGATAGTTGAGGGACAAATTTTGAGCCTGAGATGAAAGCTGAAAGAACAAATCAACTGTTCTGCCTAAAGTAAAGGATATAGCAACTCTGAAAACATGTTGAGTTGTTGACCTCATTGACTTTTTAGACGTCAGCAAACATTGACTTTTTAGACGTCAGCAAATCAACTGGTTTAAAAGTTCAAAAAAAAAGTGTCCATTTACCTCAGCAGGTTCAAGAAGGCCTTCCATGGCATTCCGCAAATCATCAATCAAATCATAGATCACCTTGTACAGCCGAATTTCAACACCTTTCTTCTTAGCATAATTTTTAATTGATCCTGGAGCTCTGACATTAAAGCCAAATATAATTCCTTCTGAAGCAACAGCCAGGTCCACATCACTAACACTGACATCTCCAGGAGCTTGAAGTAGGAACCTCAGAGAGACATTTTCTTGTGGTAGAGCCTGGATAGCTTGCCTAATGGCCTCAATTGTACCCTGTTGATCAATTGTTATTTCGTTTAGAAAGAAAGAACAGGATATTAAACAAAGGTCCACAACTCCACATTGCTCACAAGTATTGCTGCTACCTGAAAATCAACTTTAAGGATGACATTTAGCTCATGTGTATCAATTCCAGCTTGATTTGCAGATGAAACTGATGCTGCAATCGATGAGAGAGTGACTTTCCCTTCACCAGCTTTTGCAGATATCCTTTCTATGCGTAGTGCTTGAGCACGCTCAGTCGCCCTTTCGCGGGCAACATCTAGGTTGTCAACAACCTCAAATTCATCACCAGCAAGGGGAACATTATTCAGGCCAATAACCTGACAAATTTTGAGAAAAACTCAGGATGCTTAAAACACTGCCGCTTCAAGACCATTCAGTTGATATTACTAAAGCAAAAGGAAGCATATTTGGATGGTACAATGCATGTTTGGAACACAGCTATTTTCATTGTCAGATTGATTAGTTGAATCTATGACTGGCACAAAGTGACTTACTAAAGTTCAGTCAGAATATAATGTGTAATACTGTAATATATCACTAACCAGGCATTTGGCCTTTCTCAAATAAAATAACTAACCAATTAATGCAGCAAAAATAAAGCTGAATTAGCATGGTGATCTATGTAACTTATCAAGATCAAGATTTTTGTTCTAATATTTATTTTAGTAAAGGAGAGGGCCTTGATGCATTCTCATAGTACAACTTTACGAACACTTGTCACAATAATTGGGGCGCAACGCTGAAAAACCTGAATCAAAAGCTAGCTTCAATTTCCTTATTTTGTCCTCTAGTAAATAAACAAAATTTCACAATAGCTAATGTATATTTTGTCGCAAAGCAAAAGAAATGCGATTCCAGTACAAATCATTAATTTAAATATGTTATAATTAGGAAGTAGGAAGGAATCACAGGAGAGAAAATTAAAGAACATAGGAAAAGAAAAACCTGCACAGCATTGGATGGTCCTGCTTTGTCAACAAGCTTACCACGGTCGTCATACATTGCGCGGATCTGTCAAAATATTAGTGTGATATCATATACCAATTAATCCACAATATATGTCCTAGAGTATCCTTTCTAAAGCTACCTTATATTTCTGACATAGTATCATATGCAATAAATAGAACATTAGAAAACCAACCTTTCCAAAAGCTTCACCGCAGACAATAATATCAGCCTTATTTAAGGTTCCATTCTGAACAACTAAGGTGGCAAGAGGCCCTTTGGCCTTATCAAGACATGCTTCAATAACAGTGCCCTTTGCATTTCTATGCGGGTTGGCCTTTAATTCTTGCAACTTCAAAATTGCACACAAAAGTTTAAGTCATAAGGAAGCTGAATAGACTATTTAAAAACACTGCAAACAGAAATATACCTCAGCAACAAGCATGACAGTCTCCAAAAGTTCATTAACATTGTCTCCAGTAAGAGCACTTATCTGGAGGATATCAATTAAAATGGCTCAAATAGGTAATAAAGACACTATACTGTTGAATTTTTGTTTAAAATTGTGACAATCAGTAACCTGAATCATTGGGGTATCACCACCCCACATCTCTGGCATAAGTCCAATCTGGGAAAGCTCTTGCATGACTCGATCTGGATTAGCTCCCTCCTTGTCTATCTACTTGGATGAATTGACTAAATTATAAGAAGGATGGGTGTAATAATTTCTACTAATGGAATACAAAAAAGGAAAAGATTTGAAAATACCTTGTTTACTGCTATTATAATAGGCACTCCGGCTGCCCTTGCATGTGCAATAGCCTCACTTGTCTGTGGCTGAACGCCATCATCCGCAGCCACAACAATGATACAAATATCAGTTACTCTAGCTCCTCTAGCTCTCATTGCACCAAATGCCTGTCATATCAAAGATTTAGGAATGGTAATGTCATACCTTATGAGCATTGGTGTACTTGCAACAGAAGGACAGAATGTGAACTAAAAATGTATATATATACCTCATGGCCTGGAGTATCCAGAAAAACACAGGCTTGAGGGTTTCCATCAACTGGTACAAGAACTTGATATGCTCCAATCCCTTGTGTTATACCACCAGCTTCAGATGCCACCACCTGTAACGGAACTTTGGTTGGATCAATAATAATTTATAAAAGATAGGAACTTCTATCACTATGTACAGAACAAATCAAAAGTTTCCACTTCACTGACAGAAGGAACATATCAAAGAGAAGTTATATGAGTTTACCTTGCTCTTGCGTATATAGTCCAACAGCGTTGTCTGCAAACAAAAATATAAGTGTTATACACCCTATACTTCAGAAAATATTGGAGTTACAAAATTTGGTGTCAGACTTGGTACCTTTCCATGATCAACGTGGCCCATGATAGTCACAATGGGAGATCTCATTTCCAACTTATCTAAATCTTCCTCATCAAGGAACTCCTTTTTCTTTGCCATTTCCTCCACTTTCATGGGACCACTTTCTAGTACTTCAACGTCATATTCCATGCAAACCATCTTAACTAAATCTTTATCCAAAGTCTGAACATTATCAAGCATAACTCCTCTCACAGATAAGAAGCGCAAAATTTCTGATTCACTAACTGCCAAGTCATATGCCAAGTCCTCAATCAGCATACCTTCTTCGCCTACTTCAAGGATCTCAACTCTGACTGGCTCTTCAGCTTGCATAGCCTCAAGCCTTGCAGCCCGACGTTTGGCCTTGCTCCATCTTCTGCCCTTGCGCACTGGAACACCAGAAATTGGAACATCAGCAGTATCTTCATCAACTAATCCATCATCATTGGGCATACGTCGGCGGGAACCAGCTTGTGTTTCCGGTTTTTTGCGACGATCAACTCTGACTTTTGTTGACGGGCCTCGTACTGGTTTTAGTGGATCTAACAATTCCTCAGGAACAACTGGATCAACTGTTGCCCTCTTGGAAGCAAATTTATCTATTAGGATAGGTCCTTTTTTGTCATTTGATGTATCAGACTTGACAGGCCGACGAGGTGGCGGTGCAACAGAAGGCTTTGATAGTAGCGGAGGCACTGGTTTGGACGGAGACGACACTTGAGCGGCAGGTATAGATTGATTCCTACTTTCTGTTCGAGGTTGCTCTCTAATCACCTTTTGTACAGTCGGTACGGGGTTCCCCTTTCGCCATACACTCTTTAGTGTTTTTGTCTTCCTTGAATTTCCACCCTCCTCCGCTGCTGTTGCCCCTGAACCATTGCGCATTGTAACATCATTCTGCCTGGACATGGCATTTCCACCATCTCCATTTCCAGAGCTCGAGGCCTCAAGCTTTTCTGCCTTCTCCAATACAGCGTCCAATGATTCCCTGACCTTCTCTCTGTCGTCTAAGGTCGCTCCCGCTGGCTTCCTATCAGGCGGTGATGCCGTTTTCATACCCTCTGGCGGCCCATTTGGCCGGACTGGTTTCTGTGGCGGGACTGGCTTCTGCGGCGGCTTCAGAAGCAAATCATTGTCATCATCAGCTTTCACACTGACACTCCCTCTTGAGGAGAACTGAACACCCTTCTCCTCAATCAGATTAGTGATGACCATGCACCGGCACAGCCTCCCGGGCTCGTAATGAAAGCGCCGAATGCCGTCAAACCCAGTGAAACTGATCCTCGTGACCAGGTGCGCCCTCCTTGCAACAGCCGCCGGAAGAAGGCCAGGCCTCCCATTGCTTCCGAGGTTTGTGACGGAAGCAGGAGATGCCATGGCGATATACTCTTAGCAAGACGCCCTCGCCCTCATAAACCTTACGACACAAGGTGTTCCGATAGCAGGGCCACCTGTTGAATAATCAAAAAAATCCGGCACAAAATCAGAACCCCAAACAAAAGCCCTTGGTGAGAAATTTTAAAATTATAAGACAGCACCGGAGAGGTCAAATATCGAGACAGTAATCAAATTCAGCGAAGAACCAAACACAAATCCATACAGGCGATTTCGAATTTGATATAAGAACATCAACACATTTGGGTCCATACAGACAATTTCGAATTTGATATAAGAATACCCCACACATTTGAGAAAATGAATCCGATAGAGGGAGGGGGAGCAGGAGGAGGATCCACCTCGTGGCCGGCCGTCCACCGCTACCGACCAGAGCTGGGCGAGCGCGAATCGGAGGTGGAGAGGAAGAGACAGCGGCTGAGTTGGGACGGATAAGAAGGCGCAGCTGTGGCTGAGGGAAAGAGTCTGCCAGGGGGAGGGGATAAGTTGTTAGGTTATGCAGCCCAGGAGCCGGCCCAACAAGACGAGGAAGAGACAATAGTTTCTTCTGATATCTTTTCGGCCTTTATTTTTTTTCCGTAATAATGAATCGAATGGCCCATGTCATGGGATGGGGGGGCTTCGGTAAAAAACCAGGCCTCCGGGAAAAGGTGACACGTAAACACCGACCTCGCGCGCGACGGACGCGACTTTTTCTTCCCTTCTCTCCTTTCCGGCCTCGCCTTTCCCTTCCCCAAAAGCGCGCCTCCACGAAGCAATCTTCCATCTCGGACATTCCTCCTCCTCCGCGTAACCATCGAGGAGCGCACGAAGGAACCGCACGGAATCCGCGGCGTTCCCGGCATCGGCATCGGCATCTCCGCCGCCTTCCCATCGACCCGTCGGGCTTGAGCCATTTGATCGTATTCGGATCGGATCCTGCCAGACTCCGACCGCGCCGCGCATGGCCGAAGGCGACGCGCCCGCCTCGGCCTCGGCCGTTGCTGCCGCGGCGCCGGCGGTGGCCACGGCGTCCCCGCGGTCGCCCATGCCGCCGGAGACGCCGTCGACGCTGAAGCGGCGGCAGCGGGGGCTCGTGTCGCGGGTGTGGAAGGGCATCTTCGGCGGCCGCGAGGACGTGGAGAAGCTGCTGCAGGCGCTGTCCAAGGAGGAGGAGGCCGTGCGGGCCCGCCTCCGACGCCGCGCCCGCGCCTCCCGCAAGTCCGCGCACAACGTCCTCGCGCTCGCCGCCGCGCTTGAGGTGATTCCATTCATTTCGCTTGAATTGGTTTGGTCTGGCAAATATCTGATGTTCAATTCGCCGTGATTATGTGCTGTAGAGGAATAGATACCCCTTTTGCTTAGGGAAATACATACGAATTTGATGGTCGAATCTAGTATCGTTTGATCATTGGAACCGCATGTCCATTACATTGCTCTGCAATATGTGTTGCCGCAACTATGCATATTCTGTCATTTCTTGAGATGTTCTTGTTGAATTTAGACGACATTGATCTATTGATTCAGTGTTGGCGTTATTTGTTAGAGCTGATGTCTAATGGGATTGTATTGAGACAACCATGAGCCACTTTGGATCAGGATGAATTGTGTTTTGATATGGTTTTGTGCTATTTCCTTTTTGGATCAGATTGTTGCAGTTGGATATGCCATCATGACTACAAGATCGCCCGACCTCAGCTGGCAGATGAGGGCGGTCCGGGTACTGCCCATGTTCCTGGTTCCTGCTCTAGCTGCTCTAATCTACTCAACAATTTCAAACCTCACAAAAATGCGTAAGTACGCGCTCATCTTCATTTACAGGCTCTGGTGTCGCACACACAAACACATCGTTAGGAGAGCTAGACATGATGGTGGTTCTAGTTGATCAAAAGTAAATGAGTAAAAATGTGTGATTTACATGTTTCCAATTAGCTTTTTAATGCATCATATCTGAGCAGTGAACACAGAATAAATCTGCATTGTTGGTACGGACAATCCTTCATGCCTTATTAGTAAGTAACACCCTATCTTATCTGCAGTTGATAATAGAGACCAACATACCCTTGAAAAGCTTCGAACTGAAAGGCAGGCTAAGATTGATGAATTGAAGGAGAGAACAAACTACTACACTACCCAGCAACTTATACAGGTCATTTGCTGCCCTTTTTTTCCTTTATTTTGTTGTACATACAGCCTAGCCCAATTTTCTTGGACTGAGAGGCTTTGTTTTGTTGTTGTCGGTGTCTATGTACAACTGACTCCTTATGTTTGTTAACCAGAGATACGACCTTGACCCAGCTGCAAAGGCTGCGGCAGCTACTGTTTTGGCATCGAAGTTGGGTGCTGATTCTGGATTGAGAGTCTTTCTTGGAGATGAATCAAGCAGGGATGCAGCACTGGGTAAAAGTGTTGATAATAATCCTGGACAAACTACCGGACTTAGACAAAGAAAGCCCGCTCACTTAAGCAATGGCACTGGAAGGACCCATTCGCCCGAGCCATTTGATGGCTCAAATGTATATGATGGTAATGAAGAAAGTGGCCCTAGCACACCAAATCAGAGGACTGTTGAGCACTTCAGAGGTCCAGCTGGTAATGATGGAGGATGGCTTGCACGAGTGGCTGCTCTACTTGTCGGGGAGGATCCAACACAGTGCTATGCTCTAATATGTGGCAACTGCCATATGCATAATGGTAGGTGACAAGTACTGTTATTCATGTCAACTAACTTCAACAAGTTTCTGTTGATCCGTTCCCATCTGATTGGTTTTCATGCCAACTAACTTCAACAAGTTTTCTGTTAATCTGTTTTCTTCTGCCAGGTCTTGCGAGGAAAGAGGACTTTGCGTTCATCACATATTACTGCCCTCACTGTAATGCCCTCAACGGATCCCGGCAACATGAGGACCATGAATTGGTGCCTAATTCTGGGAAGGAGAGTCCTAGTTCTCAATCCGACATAATCATTGGCCAAGCTGGTGCAAGCCTTGCAAGCTCAGGTGCTGTAAGTCCTGTTGCAAGCAGCCTACCAACCGTGGAAGAACTCTCTGCAGAAGATTCTGGGGAGAAGGCGAGCAGTGACCAACCTGCCAATTGAACTCTTCATTTCCTGTAGATTATGTATTTGTGAAGTACAATTTGTGTCGAGGAGTCCAAATTTTTGTACCTACCATGTAGCATATGGAATACCATGCTTTGTGCATGATCGGTGCTTAGTAACTGGTAGCTCTTGGTGGTTTCATCGTGGCTTTGGCGCTAGGGTACCAGGACAGCGCCCATTTGCTAGCATCCTGTCCAGCAGGTGGGCCTGAATGACGATGGGATGTTTCATTTCTTTCGTCCTTTGTTTATTGAGTGTATAGTATTTGAAAGGCGTTGAACATTGCTTTCATTTTTAATAATAAAACTGAGTCATTTTCTATGTTCATCCTGCATCAACAAACTTGCTGCTCTGTTCCTCTATTGTTTGTGTGAGAACTCGCTTTAGGCGGTGTTCCCTTCCCTTCAAATCCAAAACTTCCTCCAAACTTTCTCTCTTCAAACTTCACTTACATGATTTTAATGTACACGACGAGACGAATCTTTTGAGTCTAGTTAGGTCATGGTAGGACAATGATTATCACAAACAAACGAAAAGTAGTATGCTACAGTGTTTGATGTGATATTTTCACCTAAATTCACAATCCCTTTTCAGGGAAGTGAACACCGCCTTAGTTTGGAAGGGTTAGTCATTTGTGTCAAAGGCCTTGTTTAGTTCCACCCAAAAGCAAAATTTCTCTCTCCAAACTTCATTATTCACCTATCACATCAAATCTCTCTCTTCATGCATGAAACACTAAACATGGGTGATAAAAAAAAATTAAGTACATATGAGAATGTTTACCACAAACAAACGAAAAGTGCTACAGTGCGCTATAGTGTCCGATGTGACTTTTCGACCAAATTTTACTCACCCCTTTTTACAACTAAACACACCCAAAATTAAGACCCCTAAAGGTATACATACAAGCAGGCCTGATCCTGACTCTCTCGACAACATTAACTGAAAATGAAAATGTAGTATATGGTTGGTAGAACGATGGTCCAGGCAGAATTTGTATGTAGCAATTGCAATGTAGGCAAGAAGTGAGGTTGTTGTCAATGTTCAGGCACAGCTACTCCAATTTCCATCTGAAGTGGAAAACAGAATTGAGGATGTCAGAACAGCACAGGTGTGGGGGGTTCCAGTGTCCAATTTGTCAGAAAATTGAGTCGCTCTACGCCTAGCATTCTAGTACAATGGCTATTGTACATATTGGGAGCAATGCAGTGCCCTTTCCGGGGACAAAAAAAAATAGAAATACATTCATGAGCAATCAGAGAAACAAAACATGGAACGCCTCCAGCCATCCGATATTTACAGTCACTTGCGGAGTCCCGGACCAAGTGTCTGGTACTCTGGTGGTCTATATGCCGGATAATCCGTACAACAGAAACAGCAGCAAATACCTTGCTGTGGCTCTCGTACCACAACTGCAGACTTCTTCCATATGCTTCAACAATCGGTGGGCAGGCAGGCAGACTCGGGTTGGAAACAATCAGATCACTGCAAAAACACTCTGGAAAGCAGTGACTGTCCCTGGTGCATGGTCAGTATAACATGTGAGGCTTCCTTGCAACAAGTTTGCAGAATTGGGGAAGCTCCAGCCATCGGGTCGTCCCATCTTCGCTCAGTATATGGTACATTAACTTCGTGGCTCTTGCTTTGTGTGATGAGAGATGCTTGGTGTGCCATATGATGCAACCTTTCATGACAAGACAATGTTGGTCAGACATAGTTGAGAGCCCACTGTTAACATATTATGCGAATACTATCCATTCTCTCTTGTTGCTAACAGCCCGTGTGTTCTTACCATTCTGTTCAGTTGGATAAGCGAATTTAGATGGTCTTCGTTTACAGATAAAGGCAATGAAGACATCTGACCCATGATACCAGGCGTTTCACTCATTCTGCAGCATAGTACAGAACAAAACAAGTAACATCAGTAGTGTAAGGCTTATCCATTCTTCAGGCCTCAGCCAAGGCTAATTTATCCCCATAATTTACCTGCTTAAAATTGTTTTTATGTTGCTACTTGTACGGAGAAATAGATCAGTGTTCTCCACTGTCTGCAAGAAAATCAGGCATGAAAACAGTATCATCAATGGGTTCCCACAATTATCACGTTTTCTAAAAGCCAGGAAAGCTACTTGCATCCTTCATCAACCAACGAGAGTGACATATTCCAACAACACTTGCCCCTATCAATTATGTAAAGGCAGACGGATTTATTTCACATGATATCCTGAATTATTAATGTTCTTGCTTCAACAAATGTCAACCCCAACCTTTCAAAGGTGAAATGAAATCTTAAAAATGAACTTCTGGGCGATTTATGGTATTATTGTATCACAGACAGTGCAAACAGAGGCAAAATGCACTTCTTCCCTTATATTTCAGGTTCATGCAAGAATTAAATACACCAGGCATCTGCTATCTGTTGATCAATTATATAGATTTTTCCTTTCAGTTCATCCTAGATCCAACTAATACCGCTATGAACTGCATAACTAACAGCCATAATTAATATTCAAATATTTTACAGGCACCATGTACACTGTGACTGACACTGAGTATAAAAGCGTCAAATTTGGGCCACATACCTTGAATGTTTCAATATTTGCAGCAATCTGGTTAAGCAACTGATTGTTTTCCTCCAGGAGAAGCTGGGTTGCACTGTCGACAACAGGAGCTGCTTCAGAATGCAACCAGATGAATGCTATTAGAAGTAAATCAACATCAGATATACACAATGAAAGTTCACTTTTTCATTACCATTATAATAGTATAATACTTCAGGAGAATGAATGAATGGATAGAACTGAACTTTGATAGAAGAAACAAGACCACATTGGATGGATGGGTGCAATTACATGAGGAAAGTCCACTTTTTAATTACTATCATAGGCATTCCTCAGAATTGAGTATAGATGAATCTCGAAGAAACGAAAACAAGACTTGCATGCCCTAATTCTCCACTGAAACATTAATAAACCACAAAATTTCTTATTGTGTCATTTTCCTTGAAGTAACAATGAAGCCCAATGAAAAACTGAAGGGCAGGAAGAGGAATGTGGATGTGTGCAAGGTAGCAAATTCTTTGCCTACTTGGCTATTTCTACAACACATGCGGAGTGACCTTCCATAGATATAGTACAACACAACAAACTGATCTATAAAGCAGCAAGTCACTTTCTAATCCCGTTATGAATGTCCAACATCAAATGGCACTAAAGGCTTGTCATCATAAAATAACGATATAGCAAATCATTGCCACATGCCAATCTATTTCAGCTTTAACAGGTTCTGGCATATATGACAAGGGATCTGTGATCCTACATGAAAAAATGTTTAGGATGGAAACATTGTTACTTGCTTGTGTTTGTCCTACCACATTGTCATGGTTGTCTTGGGATCTAGGAAATGCAGAGCAGGATTACAGCAAATGAAGTATGCTTTTGAATCTAAGAAATCATCAATTTCTAGTTATACTATAGTAAGAATATGTCGATAAATAGGTAATAGCCAACAGGTAGAAAATTTAATTTTAGCTCCAGGCAGATGAAATGTAAATCATTCACAACCTAAGAAACTAAAGAGAATACTGATGAAAGCCAACTGATTTGTGATAGTTGACTCCATTCACAATATAATGAAATTATTAAGTGACAACATTTGACCAAACAGCAATTCAAACTGTAAGACTTATTAGATGAAGTGAAGATGGTATTAAAACAGCTGAACAAGAAAATAGGTGGATGGAGGATAACCTTCTTTGGGAACCTGACTCTGTTGATTTGGATGTTGCATTGATATTGAAAAAGGGGTTACATTGTCTGTAGGTGCCATGTGAAAATTAGCCATTGGGACAGATGCAACCATTTTTTCCTGGATTGGCTGTTGAGAAATCTGTCGGTAAGAACATGATTGACATCAGGAGAGGAAATGAAGAAAATACTAGGCAAGTCAAAAGCTTTGCCAACCAAGAGAGACGGTGCTTTAATTGATCTGCACATAAATTGAGAATTACCTTCATGTCCCTAATTTTTTTTCCTATATAGAATCCATCAGGTTTCTTCCTCCTGTCTTTATTACCCTGCAATAATTGAATTAAGTCAGCAGACTATAGTGGTTTACTTCCTTATGTTGCTTATACTAATACAGATAGTAAAAGGAAACATGTTGGTGAAATAATATAAAAAACTCAGAACAAAAGAAATACAGTAACCCCCCAAAAGAAATCCCTGGGGTCAGATCTCATCATGTTTGTTTCCAACTGCAATTATCACGAGCATAGCATAAACTCCTAGCCAGTAAAAGTCAGTATTAGGCCCTTATTTATATCTACCCTGGGGTAACTGGTCACCTAGTATAACTTCAAATGAAACATCCAAGTTCCCTTCTTCCAAGCCAGGTACAGTATATGATGACAGATTAACATGAGCCATAAGTATCAAAATCACTCCCACAAGGAAATGAAGTACAAAGAAAAATAACTAATGAAAAGGTAATGCTGCCCTCCAAAGGGCAGAAGAGACGAGAGAAGGGGTGTTCAAATGTTCAGTGCATATCTCATAAATTTCTTTTGGGTGAAACCAAGCATATGTTCACAAATGGAGTGTAGAACAAGGCCAGAACCAGCATTGGAATGGACGAGCATGAGGAAGAAATATGAAAACATCTGAAAGAAGTGACTTAACTGCAGCCCACCAGCATCGCAACGCAACATCCCTGATGGTCCTGTTAGGCAGCATAGCTGCTATCTTAATGTACTTCATGATAGTAGGTTCACGAGCATATCTGCCAATGCCAAAGGAGGAGGAATTAGACGTGGAAAGGAAATGAATAGTTTCCCAGATAAATTTGTCAAGCAGATGGCAGCACTTGTCAACAATTAATATGATAGACTTTTATGGCCAGATTGGTGATGGAAAAAATTGGTCATAAAGCACTCAATTGTGATATTAAGAAGTGCTCATGGATGAAAGCAAGTGCTGTCCACAGTATTCTGAACAGTGACAAAAGCACATTACAAAAAGCTTAATTTTGCTCAAAACTGACGAAATAAAAGGTCCCGTTGCATAATTATGGCTTCAGATTTTCTAACTGATACTCCACTACCTTGGAACACATTAAAGATCTGAAAAGAAAGCTAACTGCACAATCAAACTGTTTCCATCAGCATAGGCAACAATTTCCACCAGTACAGCAAGTATAGCCAAGAGCAATTCATGACATCTCAAAAAGAAAAGAGCAATTCAGGAAGCGAAAGGGCAATGGATTTACCTCGAAAGCCCTTCCTTCAGTATGCCCAGCTCACGGTCAGTCCAATCTGAAGGCGAACCAGTGACAAACTTATACTTGTGTGCCCCCGTGCCTCGGAACGCATCCCCCGACGAGCTCCTTGACGGGCCAACCCCCGATGTGTTGCCAATTACGCCATTGTTTGGGGAGAGGAGCAGCCCGGCGTTGCTACTGTTCCCACTCACACTCCTCGGGGCCATGACCATACCACCGGTAGCGCCGCCGCCGATGCCAACGTCGCTGTTGGACTGGAACGAGAGCATGTGGTGGTTGTACAGCGAGGTGGTGATCCCTTGGTGAAACCCCATGCTGGAATCAGCTGCCATCACACGCAGAGCAGCTGAAAAATTCCCGATCTTAGCCGGCCATGAACACGCCCCCAAATCCTCCAGGAATCCAAAGATCGCTCAAATTTGGATCAACCTGCACAAGTCGAACCCAAATAAAAGTCACACAACCGAGCGAAACAAGCTTTTCAGCAGCTGAGTAGCTCCCCGAATCCCACGAACCCAGCACGAGCACCGAGGAGACTCCGCCTCGGGGGGCGAGCACGCGGCACGCTCAACTCCCGCAGAAGCCTCGCATTTCCGACTCCCGAGGAGGATCCGATCGAAGACCCTGGGCGAGTGGGCGGCGACCAAGAGACCCCCAGCCCCCACCTCACCACGCCTAGGCCGTCCCCCAACCACCGAAGCAACCACCGCAACGAAACCGACCAAATCCCCACGAACACCCGCGGAATCCGGCGGACTCACCTGCCTGAGCTGCCTCCAGCAACGGCGGCCAGCGACCGCCCGCCGCTGAGCCCCGGCCCAATGGTGCGACGACGAGCTCGCTGGTGCGCCCGCCCGCCCGCAACCACCACCGACCGCCGCCTTCTTCTCCTCGCCTCACGGTGAGGCGGCGGGGAAAAATTCCAACCCCCAACGAAGCAGCCGCAAATCCAAACCCAAATCCAATTCGAATTCGAGCTCCTCCTCCTCCACACCAGTCGCTTCCTCGGTCGCGGGCCTGGTGATTCAGAAGGTGCGAATCGAGCGAGATGCTCTCCGTCGCGTGCTAAATAGATCAGCTCGGACGGGGAATAAAACCCCACCCCTTTTTTTTTCTACGGCCCGTTTGATCTAAAAAATTCGCTTCGGGTTTTGGTTTGGAGTCTTTGTTCTTAAACGCCCTACCGCTAGCCTCCTACCGCTAGGCTTCATCACGCCCATGCCTTTTGTTTTATAACGGGCGGCGCAATCGCCCACAGGATTTGGGGTTAATTACGAGGGCGTGCCATTTGGGCGAATTGGCGGGCAAAGTGTCGGCCTACGAAACGTTACGGCCCCGGGCGATGCGCGCATCCTGACCGCCCGCGCGAGGACGGTGGAGATGCGACGGGGCGGCGCATCGGACGGTGCGGGCGGGGTTGAACCGGGCGGGATGGGCCGCCTCGGCACGTGGGCCCAAGGGGAATCTCGAATCTCGCTGTCGTTCATGGAATCAGGAACAGTAGAACAGGACAGTTAACCCGTAGAGGTGGCTGGCGCCGCACTCGTGCAAAAGCTTTTCATGGTGAGTCATTTACAGGTGGGACCAAAGTGCATGGGTCCCAATGTCCCAGATGTCGGTCCCAGAGTTGAGCTCTGGAGGAGGGAAACTGCGTCTGCGTGTTTTAACAGCGCGACAGGCCGACAGTGAAACTACTCCACTCGTGGTGGGGCGCCGCAGCTTTCAAGACAGCTAAATTCTCCTGGCGCGACTGGCAGACTGCACGGTGAAAAATGGATCCACCAGCGCGGCTTTTCAATGGTTTTTGTGCTCCTCTGAAAATAATAAAACGCTACTTTCACGGTAAAAGAAACACAATACTCGCATTATGATATACTGGCAGTCTGGCACAGCTTCTAGTGCTTCATTGCAATTTTTATGCTCACAATTTGAAGCTGTGGTGTGTCACGTTTGTGACATTTTAAATCAAGTGACAGTTACATGGTAATGATTAAAAGAAGATAAGATGAATGCCTTAACAGTTTCTCAACACTAGCAATATAATTTATATAGCCACTAAGAGTAGCAATAGATTTTTCTATAGAATCTTTCAAGTTAGATACATAAAGGTGAAGCACTTACTAGTACAAAAATACATGACTTTAAGTTAAGAATAACGGTTTCATAAAGTGCGGATTCGTGGGACTAAGGACCGATGGCAACTTCAAAACATAACAACCACAAAAGCAAACTTACTATTGCAGCCTCATAGTTCTAGCATATATCAACTTTATCTATTGTAAAATTTATATTAGTGGTATTATAAAGATTAAAATATGAAGGGATTGAAACTAAAATATAAGAGTAGGTTGCCTACATTTCAATAATCACTGCACACAGTACCAACCAATCAAATAGAAGAACATTGTTTCCATGTCATAGTTTGTTTTTTGCATTCATTTGGTTGGTTGTTTGGGCACAACACCATATAGGCCTGTGTATGCATGTGGCGTTATTATCTACCTTGCATGGACTGACACGTTTTCAAATTATCTTAACTAAAAGCACCACATAATATAAAATGTATAGTTTGCTTCGTCAACTATTGTACCTGATGTACCCACTATCGTAGACATTCCGATGCATCTATGAAACTTAAGTGCACAAGTTGAAATATATATGAAAAAGGTTAAGCAATAATATATGAAGGCGCCTGAAACTAAAACATAAAATAGGTTACTTAGTTTTAGATAATCATTGGACATATACCAACCAATCAAACAATTCATTAATCAAACAATTCATTGTTTGCATGTCTCATAATTTATTCTTGCATTCCTTTGTTTGGTTGTTTGGGCACAATACACAAGATGGGCTTCTAACATGTGGGTTGGCAATAGTCTAAACTAAAGGCATAATTTATAATATAAAGGCATAGTTTGCTTCATCCACATAGGAGCTTACAGTTATCATCGTGCTCGTAATCATACATATCCCGAGTAATAATATGTTTGCTTCAGGTTTATGCAAGTACACAAATTGCAATTTACAAAAAATATAGATAAAGGTAGGCTGTTTCTTCTTTCGCCCTTTGAATGTTCACGAGCCCGGGCTTGCTTGTATTGATGAAGAGGGATGGCGCCATGTGTAGCGTACTAGCGAAGCAATAGAACCAAAAACAAAGAGGAAAAGAAATGGAGTAAAGAAGAAAGGTGTGATGGGGCATGGGCTGATGGCCAAAGCCAACCACTGAGTGCGACACAAAATTCGCCTGTGTGTGGGGAACACCACACGCACGCCATCCCCACCACTGTACTTTTCAAAGAGCCAAAGGAAACAAAGAGAGGAGACCAGGGAAATGCAACCATTTGTATGCATATCTATGACTGCCTGATCTGCATCTCCCAAACCTCGTGGAAAAGAAACCAAATCCTACCACGTACTCGATCCACCAAAGCTGATGTTGCATGCAATCTTTTCTCATGTACCTTCTTTTTCACATCCAATCTCTCTCCCACCCTTGCGTGTATGTGCTTTTCCTTCCCATCAAAAAATATGCGCTTTTCTTAAAGAAAAAAGATTTTATTTTCCATATCCGGGAAACTCTCGTGCATAGATTTTACATTTTATTTCCGCAAAGGTTAATTGTGGCGCTAGCTATTTGCCCAAAACAATCGATTTAGGGTAAATGGGTAATTGTAGATCATAGTAAAAGAGGCTTGTAGGAAATGCGTGCATCTTCTGCTGTATTACTCTGTTCGTTTGAATGCCACTCCCATGTGCTCAGTGGGTGAATAAAAATCGTTAGTTACTGGGCCACACTTTCTTCTTTCGGCATGACACGCCACAGCGCTGCAACTTGGCCGGGCAACTTGAGCCTGACATTGATCTTGGTGGCATGCGCGCGGTTGAAGCAACTTGCAGAGACCCGGCCGTACGTACGTGTCGCCGTGTCAGTTGTTTCAGGATTAGTTGGGGGATCCTTACCCAAAGTATACTCATTGCCAGGCGATATGCATTGTACTAACACAAGTGGGGCCCCGTCAAACCTCTCACCACCATTGAATTTCTCAAGTACATATAGTTAATCCCTGGTAAAACGACAGGTGTGCTGTGTGTTGTCATGCCACCACTGCCTAGCTAATCACCAAGGCAGCCAGCAGAGACACACAAGCAACAAGCACGACATGAACATGACATTGACGAGCACATATACAAGTGCCGTTGCCTCTTGATCTCCCCCCGGTTCTGCAGCCGAAACCGCCGCGAGATCTCTTTTTCCGCAAACCCATGCTGCATGCAACGAACCACCAACAGGCCAAAACATTCGACACCACATCACGTCACTCGTCACTAGCTAAAGCTTCTTTTTCCATGGCGCATCTAGCTATCATATCAGTATCACTCATCAAAGTTTAAAAGGGGAATACTTTTGCTCGTGTGGTGCACAGCGTGAAACCGTGGCTGGTTTCGCTGTGAAAACAACCCCCGGTGCCTGTTATAAAAAAAGGCCCGGCCTCTCTTTTAATTCCCCAGCTGCATATGCTAATGCTAGTGGATTGGTCTGCGGCATCTTTCTCCCGGTCACAGCTTCTCCTAAGAGCAAGTCAGCTCAGCAACCATTTAAAAATTAAAACAGTTTGAGAATGAACCAGCTAGCAGCATCAACTGATGGACATCTCCACTGTATGCAAGTACCAACAGCAAGCAAACAAAGGCCACGACAGCAAAACAACACAGCAAGGGCGTCGATGCAATCGCGTACGTGCTAGATTGCAACTGGAAGAATTTTTCTTTTTTTTGAACGAACGGCACTCGACTAGTGCGTTTCTATTAATATAGCAGAAAAAATACAAGACTACGGCCCTGGGAGGCCGTAGACAGGCAACAGAAAGAAAGAAAAAACAACAACTCGCCCGGTGGATTGGGACGTCAACACGGGTTACCGCTCAACAATATTCACAGGCCGGTTGGATTGGGGCATCAACACGGCCGAACTCCACTCACAACGACGACAGAGAGACAAACACCCACAACTTCCACCCACAAGCAATCAAGCGGTTATCGAACCTCAGAAGTGTCCGAGCGTTGATAGAGGAGCAGAAGGGGCAGACACCATCGCACCAAAAGGCCACTGCCGTGCAGGACCCAACGCCGCAGTGCTGCTGCACCCAAAGCGACAGCCCGACGGTATGCAAACCACCAAATCTGGAGCAACCCAACGCGCGGGGGGCTCGCCACTTCCGCCGTTGGACACCTCAGTCGCGTGCGCGGGGACCTCCAACCCGCCACTCAGCACGCCTCTCCCGTGTGTGGGGACCACCAACCCACCACACGGCTCCAACGCTCCAGACTCGTCTCATGAATTGCCGTCGAGGCCGCAAGAAGAGGTGCCCCGCCCCCTCCGAGAACTGAACCAAGCCACCGGACTACCATCTTGGATCGAAATCATCACGTTGCTTCCACCCGCATGAAGCCGTCGCCTTCAAACCAGTAGACCAAGGTTGTCGCAAGTGCCGTCGTACGACGATGAACCGCACCGAGGAGGCTCAGCCATGCTGAACATCCCGCCGCGGTCCGCTACGAGCCGAGTCGTCGCCCATTGTTGCTGCCGCAAGCGCCGTACCAACTGTCAGCAACTGGAAGAATTGCTTACGCTAGATTACAACCGGAGGAGATAGTTATTCACCATCATCAGCAGCCGCTTTTATCTTATACCCGAGTCCCCCACAAGGGTGACAGTGATATATGTGCTCTTTTATACCCACTGTTGTTTTTTAATAATTTGGCACGATGGTTAGTTAGATCAAGCATGCATGTTCTAGCCAATGCATGGTCTCCAGATGGATAAGTTCTAGCTAGTGTGGTTATACATGGTCAGAGAGCATGGTGGTCCGGACGGAGAAACAAAAATAAAGGAGAAGATTCGTCCAACGAATGAAAGCAGCTAGCAGTATGGCTGGTGATTACATCAAGGGCAGCACGATACGACTGCTATCTGCAACAAGTCTTGTGCTTTCAGCAAGCAGGATCATGCTAACTGAGCAATAAACATATATGCATCTTGATTGCCCCTAAAGCTAGCAACAACAGCATTAGTTATATACTCCAAGTAGTGTGTTTTGTTTATGTCGCAACAATGTGCTGCCTTGAGTTGCCCTTTTTTTTACGTGATCCGACGGCCAGGACCACCCTGTAACATTGGCACAAATTGGCGAACCCAACGCTCCGCTTGCATGCATCTCGCAAGTCCAACATTACAGCGAAGAAGCACAAACTTGAATGTAACGGAGCCTATCCTGATCCTCGATCGGTTAACTATATCCATAAAAAAAAAAGAAAAACCATGCATGCCGCATAGAAACGAATGGACGATATTAGTGAACCAAATAATAGCTCACTGATCGAGTGTATGAACATGCCTAAGCCATCCGTCATAGAATAAGCTAGTGTGAGATGCCTACAAGCACGGTAGCAATCGCAATATTATAGCATTGTTGGTAGAATTCCTAGGCCAATTTTAGGAGAGATTCTATCAAACAATTATTTTGTATAGAAGTGGTTCTAGTATGATTATCCAAACCAAGAACTAAGGAGCTAGGGCTTAAAAATTAGCTTATCTGATTGCACTCCCCACATAATCTTATCTTGTTTAAATTTACCCAGAGAAACATAGAGAATGGTTTTCACAAATCACTTATGTTAAACAATCATTTTCCATAAAGATTCTAGAGCAATAGGAGCTCCACCAAATACAGTTTTTTTGTACTGATAAAATATTCCTCCGTTTTTATTATAGTTTATTTTTCACCTTTTTAGATACATAAATATATTTAGACATAGTATATATCTAGATAATTTATGTATATATCTAGAAAAAACAAAAGAAACTATAATTTAGAAGGGAGTGTATAATGATGACCACAAGGAGGAGAAGAATTACTCTGCGAACACGGCGCTCGTGATTGCATCATTCATGGATCGACAAAAGGGGAGAGAACCTATGAAAGCATTTGTATACTACAGGAGCAGTGAAAGGGACGGGACTCGAGTCTCCAGCACCTAATCCATTATTGCCCCCACGCATGACGCTAGACGGGCAGACGCCAGTGCGTGCGTGCTTCGCATCGCTTAGCTTAGCTCGACTCCAGTAAAAAAAAGGCCGCCCGGCAAATTAGTTAACAAAGTCTAAAGCGCCCAACTAATACCGAAAAGGGCCTGACAAAATATCCTAGCCCGACTAAACAAACGCCAAAGCTCGTGAAGGCGGAAGCGAGGGGCGGTGATCAGCGAGAGCAGAGCAGGCGATAAAGCCAGGGAGGGACCCCAGATAGTTGCTGCGTAGTCGCGGGGCAGGCAGCAGCAGCATCATTAGCGCCCGGGGCGCCTTGTACTGTACAGTACAGTACTACCAGTACCCTTTAAATTATCGTCACATCAATCGCCTCCGTCCAGTTTAAGGTTGACTAATCATCATCATCGCTAATAATCGCCGGAGGCTGGGGAGTTCGCCGGATCTTAAAGTAAGCGGCACGCAAGGCGAGGCCCGCCGGCCGCCGGGGGCGCAGCGCCGGCAACCCCCATTGGCCGGCTGGGCACCCCCCGCGGCTTTGGCATCAATCATTGGGGCGCGTGTGTGGGTGTTGCCTTTCTGAGGCTTTTGTTGATGAGGAGAGCGAGAGCCGGAGCCGAGGGTCCGTTTCTGTTTCTCTGCTCCGGCGTGTGGGCGACAGCCAGCCGGGCTGACCGACTGACACGCAGACATAAACCGTGTGGGCCACGGTGCAAGGACCAGGCCACCGGGGTCCGGAGGCAGGGCAGGAGTACCAGCGTTATTCAAAAAAGCCAGCGGTTGCCCACAGAAAAAAAAAACAAAAAACTGAAGGGTCACGCGTGCTTCGCCGTTAGCTGGAAATGTTGCCAGCTACCGATGGGTGCTCTCTCTCTCTCCCTGTCTCTGAGAGAGTGAGAGAGGGATAGTGAGATGCCGGTACTGTGCCCGTGGCCATACCCGGGTGTCCAATTGCTCGGCGAACAGTGCGGCACGGAGATGCTTTCCTCCTCTTCGCCTCTTCCGCTCCTGGCCTCCTGCCGCTGTGGGTGTTTCCAGGCCACTGGTCTTTACGATTACGAGCTCGCTCTTTTTCTCACGGGAAATAGTAAGATCCTAAGCGCGTGCAGCTATCAGCTTTAGGCCCTATTTGGATGCTCTGTGATTTTATACACCTGTAATTAACTTCCGGTTGTAAAACTATGTGCACAAGAATACAGCCGGAATTTTCCTGACCTGTAAAATATCGTTTGGGTAAATGCTGGCAATAGCATCCGTGGAACTGGTATATTCCAACTCCACTCGATTTTGATCCATCCGCCTGGGAGGCCCCTCTGTCGTCGATATCAGCACAAAATCAAATTGTTCTTCGTCCTCATTCCTCAATGCTCCGTCTTCTGATGAATTCCTCATATCAATTGCAACAGTGGCCTCGGAATTGGTCTTGGACGAAGCATCATAATCGAACTCACCGCTGCACAAATGAGCCCGTCGCCACCAAGCAAAGATCCCCTTCGGCATACATCCATCCCGGCTACCTGAATCAAAGCTCGCTGACGTGAAGCCTGAGCCCAACTCCGCCCAAAATTCTTGAGCTCCATTGAAGTCCTGGATCGAGGCCCTAATGGCACGAATTGATGCCGAGGCTGCACGGAGCTCCCTTGTTCGCTTCTTTCTGTGTCAGATTTTATCCCCGATCCATCTGTGATCTCAAAATTTCTGGATTGAAGTGAGTGCGCGATTGAGAGGTCCCCTAGATGCAAGTCCCGGCATCAAAATTTCTGGATTGAAGTAAGTGCGCGATTGAGAGGTCCCCTAGATGCAAGTCCCGGCATCAGCTTGACAGGCCTGGGTGCTCTGCCGCTATAAACACCACTGGCGCCATGGAAGGCTCGAACCGGGCACCGGCAGGCAAGCCGCCGCAGGCGAGCAGAGTAGCAGCAGGAGGGCAGAGACCAGCAGCCGGCGAGGATGGGGGCAGGCGAGCTCGAGGGCCACAAGGTTGGAGGTCTCAAGCGCCGTGAAGTGTGCGGTAGCCACGCCGGCGCCGGTGGGGAGGAAGACGACTCGGTAAATAGTAAGATCCTAAGCGCGTGCAGCTATCAGCTTTACGGTTTGAATCTCTCCTCTGCTCCGCGCGGAATATTTTCACAGAGGTGCGAATTCGTGCCGGATCGCTTTGCTCGGGAGAGGGAATATATATGTTTTCCCTGTAGGGATTGGTATTCCTGCGCTTTCCCCGTTAAAAAGAAATGCCGTATTCCGTCACTGTACTTGTCCGGTTGTCCCTTTTTTTTGAGAAAAAAAAAATTACTTTCCGGTGCTCGACAGAAAGAAAGTGGGAGATCTTGTTGACTCCAAAGGGGGAGATCTGATTCCTGCACTCCTCGCAATAATCCCGGTGGTTCTAAACGACCAGATTCTTCGCCAACGAGTAGTGTTAGTGCGAGTTTATTATATTTGTATTTCGCAATATATGTATCTGATCTCTGAGGTATCTAACTGGCTGACTGGAGACTGAATCCTTCCAGGTAGATATTTCAGAGTCTCGAGACTTTCAGGGTGTGCTTGTGTTGTGCAGCCATTCTCTCGGCAGACAAGCAGAGACCAGGAGGATGTAGGCCGGACTAAAAAAGTTGGGCTTCAATTGTCATGCAATGAGGCCCATGAGTTCAGCGTGTGGGCTTTGCGTTGTTCGGCTTGCTTAACTCATTCATTTCATTGTTTTGATTGGCCCAAACCCTCACCGCACCAACCAGGCCGCCGGACCCGCATATGTTTATATATGGGCCGCCAGGCGCCAGCCCGTAGAAATTTAACATGAAAAATTGGGCCTTACACCATCACATTCCTAGCGGGGCAGCAGCGGGCAGCAAATTCTCAACAAGATATTCCACTCTTTAAGGTTTCTAATAACCGACTCGTCCCAAGTTAGTTTGGGTCGCCCTCTACCTCTCTTAACATTATTGGCCCGCTGTAGAACCCCACTACGCACCGGCGCCTCAGGAGGCCTCCGTTGGACATGTCCGAACCATCTCAACCGATGTTGCGTCAATTTCTCCTCAATTGGTGCCACTCCGACTCTATCTCGAATATCTTCATTCTGTATCCTATCCCTTCTTGTGTGACCACAAAACCAACGCAACATACGCATCTCTGCTACACTCAGTTGTTGTATATGTCGCCTTTTATATGGGCAGCAAATTCTCAACAAAAAAAAAACAGCGGGCAGCAAAAAAACATCTCCTCTCCTACTCCCTTCATTTATCCAAAAGTAATCACAATAATCCACTCTACCTCATCTTCAAAGCCATGCTGCAAAATATTATGTACAGAACGAATACATGAGTCCATGACAGGATGGCATGCTACATTTCTCATTCCAGCTAGACAGTCCTTATCTTTTCAGTGATTAGTATTTAGTTAGGATTGCATATATTAAATTGCAAGATAGGAGAACCTAAAGATCAGGATACTTAGTCCATGAGAACCATGAACATCTCCTGTTGCTCACTACCACCACAAGAGATGTTTGAACTGGACCGGTCAGTCTCTGTTTACTAATATTTGCACCAAATGCTACTGTCGAATCCCGGGAAATATCCGATCGGATCTCTTCAATTTTTCTGCTAGTCGTGCATCCTAACATGGAAATACTATATACCTCTGAATACTGAATGGTCTGAGCTGGACAATTCAGAGGTTGACATTCCCGTTGTCTGGACTGCTGGGGTGATTAGAAAACAAGATCTTCAGATAATGGGGGCACTTAACCAGAAGAGGACAGAGGGCATAGCTTGCCGGAGTTCATATAAAACTTATAAAACCTTACTACTTTGACCGCCCGAAATTAATAGAATTCATCCATGTTGCGTGACTAGAGACTTGCCGAGTTCTTTCTCTTGTTTAGTATTTCCGTTCCTCGCGTTGACAATTCGTGCGTGCAGCGCGTTGTGAGTTTTGTTGCAGATACGGATCCCGTTTGGTGGCATGGCAGTAAACAATTTGGGTTGCGCTTTGACGTGGCGATCCTTGCGATCCCGCGATGACACGCTTGAGTGGAACTGAGGTGGACTTGAGCAAGCAGGCGACCTACACTGATTTCGCCAGCAGAAACGTTCGGAATCTGACATTGACAAGGCAGAGCAAAGCCAGAGGCCTGAAAAAAACTGCTCACAGGGTTCCGGTCTTGTGCTTGTCCAACTACAGGAATTTTGCATGACATTTTTACCGGGAAACAGTGATCGTGATTACAGCACCGATTAGACCGTGTTTAGATGCCAAATTTGGGACCCCAAATTTGGGAGGCATGTGTCCCTTCGTAATCATTGCGCCACTGTAGCATTTCGTTTGTATGTGCGAAAAATTGTCCAAAAAATGATTAATTAGGCTCAAAATGTTCGTCTCGCAGAGTACAACAGAAATGTGTAATTAGTTTTTGATTTTATCTACATTTAGTACTCCATGCATGTTATGATATTTTGATGTGACGGGGAATCTTTTTTTTGCATAGTAAATTTGGGGATGAAATTTTGGAAGTAAACAAGGCCTTAGAATTATTGGGTTCCAAGTCCTAGAAAAACCTTTTGTGTAGTCTACTCAATGGAACTGTTGGGGAGAAGATGACGGGACGAGCGGCGACCGAGAAGGAAGGCCTCGAGACCTGATAAGAACAAGAGCAACAACCTGGAGCTCTCCTGGAGCATGTGATCCGGATCCGGACGAGTCATACGATGGGTGCACGGAGTACGGCCTGCATGCATCCCCGTAAAATAAGGCATGCATGCATGTGTGGCTGCCGACCTGATGGGCTGGTGGCCGTGGTGGCTCCTGATCCCCTTGTCCGGTTTCATCAGCCTCGCAGGCAGCTTCGTTGGCCCCGCCCGACAGGGTGCGTGCGTGTGCGACCCCTCCCGCTGTGGGTGAAGTGATGACACCCACCCAGGAGGCCAGGAGATACGATACCGCATCGCCACCGCCACCGCTCCCCATCCTTCTCTTGTGATCCCCGGAGATCTCCGTGTCCCGCTGCGACGCGCGCTGGGGCGCGTGCCGTGTCGCGCAATGCCATGCCGGCCGCGCGCGGTTCCTTTCGGACGCCTGCGTCCGCGTGCGTATCTCGACTTCCTTTCTGGAGCGATCCGCAGCATCCGTATCCGTTGGACTTGCGACCCCATCCTTTGAGAATTCAGATCAGTTCTGTTCCGAACAAAGTGGCAGCGTGCGTGACGAGTATGCATTGCATTGCATCGCCATCGCCCCGTTTCTTTTGTCAGTTCGACCATATCAAGGAAGATCTCCCAGCCCTTGCAAAAAGTCCAAGTCTCGCTGTCACGAGTACATACATCAGCCGGGCTCGGGTGGATAACGCTAACGCAGTAGGCCGGTCGCCGAGCGCAGCTTCCGATACTGGCACCGGCAGTCTTGGGTGTCTAGCACTCTGGAACGGCGCCGTGACAGTGTGTCACGGAGCAGAATCTGATACTGCTCCCGTCCCGTGTGTGAAGGGGGTGTTTAGTTCCATGCAAGTAAAAAGTGAAGGTGAAAATGTCACATCGGACACTGCAGCGTACTGTAGCACTTTTCGTTTGTTTGTGGTAAACATTATCCTATCATAACCTAACTAGGCTCAAAAGATTCGTCTCGTCGTGTACATCACAACCATGCAACTAGTTTTTTTATTTACCAACGTTTAGTGCTCCATGCATGAGGAGAGAGGTTTGATGTGATTTGATGAGATAGGTGAATAGTGAAGTTTAGAGAGAGAATTTTTCCCTTCCAAGAAACTAAACAGGGCCAAGTGTGATCGTCCATTCTGGGACGGGGCGTGGAAAGAATCTAATCTTTCTTTCCAGTCAGTCACCCCACAGGACCATGGGTTCTCAACAAACGAGGCAGCCTACCCTACCGGCGGATACGATACGAATCATACGATTGCCCCGGCCGGCACCAAAGCATTTTGCCGCAGCAACTCGACTCGATCCGGTATCCGCCCCGTATACAATATGCTCCTCCTCCCAAGAAATATCACCGCTTTCCCTGCAAAGCCTAGCTTAGCTTCCCTCTAGGCCTGTACAAACAAATCTCACGCAGGCGAGGCGAGGGAATCAGGGAATCCTATCGCCTATCGGTCGGCGCGATCGTCTCGTCCGCTGCGCGTATCGGCGGCTCGTGGGCTGAAAAGAATTGTCCCGCTTCCGAGATCTGCAGTGACAGGGGTTGCTTAGCGCATGGAACAAAGGGATTTGCAATTGCATTGCATGCGAACCACGTCAGTCCTGTGCCTTGAGTTACCTGTCAAGCGTTCAGGGAAAGCGTATTGTTCTTCCTCCTCTTTGAGGCAAGGAACAGTCTCCAGGGCAAGGCACGGGACGGGCGCACGGTGACCCTTTCCTGACGTCTCAATCAAGGGAGCTCTGCCTTGGAGGCTGGGAGTTACAGTGAACTATGAAGAATGCCAGCGAATGAATCTATGCCATGCCCAAGCCCAAGTGAGTGTGCGAGCTGAAAAGAGTATGAAAAACTGGGTCGCATTCACAGTGTTCTTTCACTAATCTTTTCGTGCCAAGGACAGAAGTGGAACATACACTAGTTGCTGGCTTGCAGCTTGTTGCTGCTGTAAACACAAGATTAAAAAAGCAACGCACATAGATATGAGTTGCAAATGATTCCAGGACAAGTTATTTTCAGAAATTGAGCTTCTCAGATGACCGTGTATCAGCTAAGGTTGTCGGCAGACTTGTACTGTAGCTGCAGTGGTCTTTTACTGGTGCCGTTCTATTTTCTTATTGAAAAGTCCAAATGGGGAAGGTAGGATAGGGCTGTCCACGGTTATTCCTCACCTGCCCAAAGATCCTGTCCACCCTGATTCTCCGTATCCGTCCCATGTTACCAAGGGAACGAGAGCGCCTTTGCCTGGCGTGTACCAAAACGGATCAACCAAAGAGATTTGCGTCTGAATTTTCTCATCAGGAAAAAAAAACATGTTTGATAGGTTCCGGTATTCTGCTGCTCGGAAAACCGTGTGCGCCAAAGGCCATTTTCCTTCAATCCGATCAGTTCTGTCCTCTGCTACGGACGGAGTGCTGGCCCATTCCGACCTTCTAGAATCCCAGATGTACAATTGCATTGCTTGCAACTTGACATTGCCTGCAAGTTTCAAAAAAAAAAAACTTGACATTGCCTGAATTCTTCACAATACAATTTGGCAGCACTAAGCTGCGTTAAAGATAATTCCAAGCAAATTTGTTCGATTGAGCAAAAGAAAATAAGAACCTTCACGGCTACCCTTTAACCACTGCAATGAGCAGCATGACACAAAAATCCTCTCCCCATTCAATCACGAAGTACAGGATCCACTTACCTGATTCTCCCTATCCGTCCCATGTTACCAACGGAACGAGAGCGCCTTTGCCTGACCTTCTAGAATCACAGATGTACTACTCCACTGCGGGCAACTTGACATTGCCTGAATTCTTCACAATACAATTTGGTAGCACTAAGCTGCGTTAATGGCAATTCCAAGCAACTAATTTGTTCGATTGAGCAAAAAAAATGATTTACTGCTACCCTTTAACCACTGCAATGAGCACCATGACACAAAAATCCTCTCCCCATGTGAGTGAGATACGCATGACCGCAGACCAGTGCACAGACAGTGAATTGTGATGCACAAGCTGCCTATTGTTCTGTATATTTAATTTATGTTCTCTGTCGTTCCTTCGGATCTTCTTTATACCTTGACCAGACATAGGCCACCTGAGAGACGAGAGAGTGAAAGGAAAGGAATTTGGGGGGTCCGGTCAATGCAGGCTCACGTTACGTTACATATGGGCACTGGTACACGGTACGGTGGTTGGGAGCATTCTTTAACTTTCAGAGGAGTCAGGTGAGAAGTTTCCGCAGCGAGCGAGAATGCGAGATCGAATCCTCTGAGATACGTGGTTGACGCAAGCGGATCAGCAGCGAGAATGTGAGATGACACCAAAGCATACGGAATTAGGAATGGAAAGGCCATGACCTCTTCACCGAGTAACATATGCCATTTCAGGATTAAATTTACCGTTGATGGCACCACTGCATGGGATTATTTGCCTGCTGATGTCAACCGAGATCTTCTAGCTGCAGGTCAATGGCGTGGAGTGGAAATCTCAGCCTCGTTGGCAATTAAAAACGGAAGAAACACAAGGAGTAGCATTTAATATAAACTATTCTGCATCTTTTTTAAGCATCTGATGGTTCCGTGTAGTAAACAGACCATTTTCTGAAAATTGAAATGGTAGGGCCAATGCTCTCTCCATTCACCAACTAAACGAGTACTATACTATATCCTGCCAATTGCTGCAGAACCAAAGTCGTCCTACAAACGCTTTAAAGTACAGAAGTTAGTAGTGTATAAATTTTTCATACGACAAGCACAAAAATAATTTGACTAATTTTGATTAAAATGTGTGCATGTTTTGTTAAATCATACTGCGTTTTACAATGACAGACGTAATAAGTAAGCATGAACAAGGAGTTTGTGTATGATCCTTGGCAATGCTATCCATGGATTAAATGCTTACCACGACCAGTTCATTACAACTCCAGCTCCAAACTCCAGGCTTAATTTATATTTTCTATGCTAAATTATAAAATTATAGTACTTAAAATCTTAATATTTAGTATAATTATAAATAAATAGTTCATTTAAATACTCTTTATGTACCACCATCTCTGTGGGACCAGGATCCCTAGGACCACTCATCAAAGGATTAAACTACTCGGTAAGGAATGTTTGATCCGACTACTTTAAACTAGTCGGCTATGGTACAAGACGGCGTAGTTGATTAGATAAACTAGTCGTATGCTGGTAGGAGACTCCCCAAAGTATTCTGTTGTAGTACTCCAGGTTGTATACGACTAGGATGTTGTAACCGACTTGTAACTCTGCTCCCCAGACTATATAAGGCGGAGCAGGGACCCCTCCAAAAGATATACGAAATACAATCAACCATACAGGACGTAGGGTATTACGCTATTCGCGGCCCGAACCTGTCTAAATTGTGTTGTTCGTGCACCATCGTTCCTAGAACTCGGCGAGACCCTCGCAAATCTACTCCTCGGGGTATCCCCGGTTAGACGTGCTCGACATAATTCGTCGACACTTGGCGCCCACCGTGGGGCACTCTCGCCGAAGCTCGACGTTAGGCGCGATGGGATCAACCTTCAGAGCAGCCGGCATCGAGGAAGGTACCACGTTCGTCATCGGTGCATGGACTTTTATTTCTGATGGCAGATGTGGTTTCGAGTCACTCCTTGCAGATCGACCCGGGCCCTACTCGACGCCGACGCCTTCAGTGGAGCTGCTCCATGATCTCGTCGAGAATCAGATCTCGACGAGTTCTTCGGCTTCGACTTCAACCTCAACTTCTACTTCGACATCGACTCGAATTCCGATCGGGGTCTATGAAGTTGAGTCTGGGCACAACTCTTTTCCAATTATGGAAGGAGTCGGGAAACTCGAGCTGGCTGCGCCATCGAGCGACCCCCCAGTCCAACTCCCGTTCGGTCTCACCAACTCCACGGCGCTATATCAGCAGATGTACGTCGCCAATCAAGGCAACCAAGCAATAACAACGCCCAGCCAGATCGCAAGCCTTTGCAAGGACTCTGAGCCGGTCCCTGAGCCATCAGAGGATGATGATGAAGATGATTTCACGATCTTGCTGATCGATTCTCCAGATAACGTAGCACGCCTCACCTGCAGTGCGTATTTCAAGACCGACTTCAGCCTCGAGCAACCACTCGTTCGGTTGCCATCAGGACTTGTCGTCACCAACTCCCCAGGAGGGCTCCTTGTCCACTGGCCTGGAGCAGTCCCTGCTGATTTCCAATAGAACGACGAGTCGAGGCTAAGCGCTGTGATCCTGGAAGACTTGCCTTATCAAGACGGCAGGACGACCTCGATCACGTCCTCAACTGACTCAACAGGAGACAATTTCTCCAGTACACCGACCCTGCTGTTACCTGACCCCAGCAGGCAAGTATACATGGCAGGAGCATCAGGACAAGGCGGACAGTATGACCGTGAGCTTGTGGCCGATATTTCAGATGAAGAGAATTCGCAACCAGGGGAAACCGAGCAAGCGAAGGCTACAAGGCGATCAAGGAACGCGAAGCGCAAGCAACAACGGATCAACGCAGCCTTGCGAGCCTCGGCTACTCGCAATCTCCATCAAGCTTTCCAGCTGGTAGGGGACCAGACAGTGCTTCAAGGAACACCAGAAAACCTTGCTGTCGCTACTGAGATCATCAAGGCCCTGCCAAATACACCAGCATTAGGGCAGGCGATCGCCATGCTGGAGGCAGTGCGCCAAGATCTTAATGGTGGACTAGCAGCCAGTGGGAGCCGGCCACAAGGCAGCAGGCATACTGTCCACTCTCCACATCCAAGTCAAGACGCTCCCGCAAATTCAAGACAGATCGTCCTCCGCGATCCAGCTGGTGGCAATAGGGTTGAGAACCCTCCTGCTACAGACCTTCGCGCCACGATCAATGCAACTCGAGATGCTCGCTCTCAAATTGATGCACGACGAGCTGAGCGGATTGCGGCAGAGATTCGCAGACGTACCGAGTTTGAGCAGCAATATGGCCCGATCCAGGTCGATCAAGAGCAGCCTGAGGACAACCCACCTCGTGACGTTAATCGCACACGGGCTCAAGACCCACCCCGCGATACTAATCGCACACGGGCTCAACAACCGCCTCGCGAAACTACTGTCATCTCCGTGTCTTAGGAATTAGGATCCTGTGGGACCAGGATCCCTAGGACCACTCATCCAAGGATTAAACTACTCGATAAGGAATGTTTGATCCGACTACTTTAAACTAGTCGGCTATGGTACAAGACGGCGTAGTTGATTAGATAAACTAGTCGTAGGCTGGTAGGAGACTCCCCAAAGTATTCTGTTGTTAGAGGCATATATGAAGAATGTGGATAAAGTTGAA